>LOEQ01001001.1:312506-326582 GCA_001685075.1 Bramus lutescens | reverse complement strand
CTCTCTCTCTCTCTCTCTCTCTCTCTCTCTCTCTCTCTCTCTCTCTCTATTTGTTCATGGTATGAGGGATTGAGCCCAGGACCTCCTGTGTCCCAAGCATGAATTGTGTTCCACTGAGCTATAGCCATACCTTAAATATAATTTCTTAACATTTAAAAGGCAAGGGGAGCTTGAGAAACCCAGAAAACTTCTGATGTTTTGGACTAAACTGACTCATGTGATCAAAAGTATTCTGCTTTTTGAAAATGTATCAGTTTTGGGAATTGCCTACTTTCAGTGTTAATAAGCGTAGCTAGTTCCAAACCATTACGTGTCATTTTCCTAAATTAGAGTTTTAACCTGGATTTGAACTGGAAAGCCAATCCCAGTTTCTCAGTATAAAAGTTTTAATAGAATCAATATAAAAATTTTAGAATCCCCCATGCCTGGGACTTCCACATGGGCACAGAAATGATGATGGATCCCAAACTGAGGCAGGTCTAGCAATTGGTCAAAACAGGCAGATCGAAAATACAGCTGTGACCCAGCTGTTGTCATTCTGAGCTGTTGCTCTTTCAAAGTGAAAATAAATTATAATTCTTAATAATGCTTCTTCCTACTGCATCATCACACTCTAGCTACAAGAATCCAGACAGAGAATGCAGATAATGTAGTGTGTACCACGTCCAACCGTGACATACTGTTTATGTTGCTTAGTGGACAGCCGGGTTTTATTGTGTATACAATGTTGTAGCACGATGAAACTTTATCTGGAACTAAGAATATTGCTCATCTTGTAGAAGGCTTGCCACGTGGACACGTGGACGTCACTTTAATCACCAGAACCCATATAGAGAAGCATGGCGGCATGCGCGTATAATCCCGTGCTTCAGAGGCAGAGGCAGGCAGTCTCGTGCACCTGGCAAGCTCTGGGGCCAGAGAGAGCCCTTGCCTCAAATAACAAGAATGGCAGAAAGGGAATGACACCCAAAGTTGCCCTGTGCTCTCCACATGCTTGGGCACTTGTGCACACATGCATACACACACAGCCCTTCCCATACTACCCAGTAGACAGGTGGAACTTTACCAGGCTTGCTCTCCAAGGGTGCATTTGTAAGTGACTGCATTCCTACACACTCATTTGTACATAATGGACCATACCAACCTGCTGGGAATAGACCAGAGGTTCTAGTGTGAAGCAGAGAAGTGTAACAGTTGTTCAGGGGTCCAGGTCGGAGGTTGAGCTTACCCCATTTTTTCTGTATGGCTTTTGCTATCAAGCAAGAGCACCTTGTATTACTAAAGTGTTCCGCTTGCTTTTTCTCCTGCCCTTCCATCTCTCTGCTTGGTCTTTTCCAGGCTCGGGAAAGTCCTTCTCCATGATGGGCCATGCTGAGCAGCTAGGCCTTATCCCAAGGCTCTGCTGTGCTCTGTTTAAAAGGATCTCTCTGGAGCAAAATGAGTCACAGACTTTTAAAGTCGAAGTATCATATATGGAAATTTATAATGAGAAAGTTCGGGACCTCTTGGACCCCAAGGGGTAAGTGAGTGTTTGAAGTAAAGCTTGAAAATAGGAAGAAATAATGTTAAATTATCTTAAAATTAAACTCGCAAGGGTTTGTACATATTTGTGTCGTTGGTCACTGCTCTGATGTCAGCTATGGACTGGAAATGAGGGACTTCCCAGAACTTTCACTGTTAGTCACATGCAGCTTATCCTAGATGGCCGTGGAAAGTTACTCACATCACCGTGTGAGAAGATGTTTTCATTACTGGTATTATTTCTTCTCACCAGGGACAATTCATTAAAACTAAGTTATAGGAGCTGGGGAGATGGTTCAGTGCTTAAGAACGCTGGCTGCTCTTCCAGAGGACCCAGGTTCCAGTCCCAGCACCTGCAAGGTGGCTGGCAATCATCTACAGTTCTGATCCCATGGGATCTGTTGCCCTTTTCTGGCATCTGTGGGTACCACACACACATGATGCCTAGACATGCATTCAGGTAAAACACCCACGCGTATAAAATAAATAGGAATTATAGAGTTGAGTGATGTGATGCATGCTTATAACCCCAGCACTGAGAGACTGAAGCATGTGTAACTCCATGACCACTTTCCCCGTCATTGAATACGTTTTAGTTGTTTTAGCAGATGTGTAATATGTAACATTTATGCCCCCTTTATACTCCTAGAGCCTCAAATCAAAGCAAGAGTCTTAGCAATAATATTATAGACATCAAAAATGTCTCCAGTCATCGATTTGTTTGTGTTTACTTGAAAGAGTTACCAGCTGCTTATATAAAAGAACGTTTGCAAGGCATAAATATCAAAATCAGCCTCTGCCTGTGCGCCATTGTCTTAGCAAATGGACCCTGACCAGTAATTCTTAATCTTCCTACATGTTCCCCTTGACTCTTACTTCTTTCCTTACTGGTCCCCAAGGCAATGCTGTTAGGAAGTTTATATTTTCCATCTTTCTCTCTTCTACAGCATTTATCTGTGATTTTGGTGAATTTTTGACTGTATAAACAGCACCACCATGCAATGATTTCATTCGTGTTTTGTATATGGGACAATAATGTGACAGTTTTGACTATTTAATATCCGTTGCATGATCGAATGTATTGGCCCCTTTTCTCATCACTTGCGTGGCGTCACATGTCCTCAGTATGGTGATGCTCTGAACACAGGCTTCCTGGCACATAGGTGCAGAGGTTTCTAGAGGATTCGTCTGCAGATAGGACTGTGAGGCACAAGATAAGGAGGCTCCTGCTTCATTAAATAGAGCACCAAGAGTATGCAGGGATTCCAGATACCAGCATAAGGGCCCCTTGATAGTACGCTGGGTTTCGTCTTGCTGTGGAGTAACACCACAGAATCTGGTTGGTAAGGAGGAGCCCACTGCTGGGGTATGTGTGTGACAGTAGCTATCTTGACGATCAAATTGGTTGGTCCCTGAGTCCAGCACAACTGCTATAGTTACCTTGAATTCTCATCCTTAAGAGTGAGATTAAAAGGGACAGCTGGAAAATGCTTAAGAAACTTTGCCAAGATTTTCAGAAGCACCGAGGATTTCGCACATCTGAGAGACGCCAAGCATTTACTCTCTGGAAAACGATTGAATTCCTTGTGTCATGAAAAGAATGGCACCTACGTACAGTACAGGAAGAATCTAATAGCTTTAAGTTTTAAATCTCATTGGTCAGATAAACGTCTCAAATGGGGCCCAAATCAGAGGTAACCATCTAAAATTCTCTAGAGTCCTAAAGGGGCAGTGAGATGGCTCATGAAACTTGCTGCTGGCCCCAACTTCATAATTTGTTCCCAAGGACCCATACAGTAAAAAGGGAGAACCCATTTCCCTCTGGCATTTATATGTGTACCGTCTCAGATACGAAGTCGGGGGGCACATACACACACACACACACACACACACACACGCAGAGGGAGGGGCACACATACATACACATGCACACGTGCACACACATACAGAGACAGAGGCACACATACACACACATGTGCATGTGCACACACACAGAGGTACATGCGCATGTGTGCACACATGCCCACACATTAATTACAGCCTGAAAATTGTCTTCAGCAGAACCAGTTCAAATATTGGACACAATAGTTACAATTGTGTTATTACCTGACTTTCTCTATAAAATTGTCAGCATGTAGCCAACATAAATCCGTGGAACTTGAAAAAGTAAATTAGTTAAAAATATTTATTATTGTTCAGTATTTTCTCAAAAGTTTTAACTTTAAGAGAGAAAAAAGCCATGAAACTAGGTAGGGAGGGAGGATATGGGAGGAGTTGTGGAGGGAAAGAATATGATCAAAATATATTGTTTGAACTTCTCAAGAGATAAATAAAAACGTTATCAAAAAGAATTTGAGATCTTCTTGATGAAGAATGTCCAGGCTTCTCTGTCTACTCACACAGGGGAGCCCAGCCTAGGTTTAGCTGCTCTGACTTTTCTTGGAGTGAGAAAGAGACATTTTAAAATAGTATCAGTGTTTGAAATCAGAGTTGAACACATTCTCATGTGGATTGCTGCTCTGTTAGTCCATGTAAAGTGCCTATTAGAATACCTTCTAATTGCTAAAAAAAAAAAACTTTGAAATTGTAATCTGAATTTCCAAATGCTAAGAAGGAAAAGCTTGCAAGTGTGTAAGATTCACTTACTCTGATTCTTCTTCCTCCTCCTACAGGAGTAGGCAGTCTCTTAAAGTCCGAGAGCATAAGGTTTTGGGGCCATATGTAGATGGTCTGTCACAGCTGGCTGTCACCAGCTTTGAGGTAAGAGTCCTTTTTTAAAATGTCCTTAAAGCCTGGTGGTGGTGGTGCACACCTTTAATCCCAGCACTCGGGAGGCAGAGGCAGGCAAATCTCTGTGAGTTCGAGGCCAGCTTGGTCTACAGAGTGAGTTTCAGGACAGCCAGGGCTGTTACACAGAGGAACCCTGTTTCGAAAAACCAAAAGGAAAAAAAAGTCATTGAAGAAAGGCAATAAGTCAGAATAGGTGATGCTGAGGCTGTTTCCATAGAGATATGTGATGGCACTGATGCCCTTCACAGCCTCAGGCCTACAGACAGCACACACAGGGAGAAATGTCCTTCAGGAACACTTCTGACTGCCTCCTTGTAAAGGATTCACAATGAGGCCAAAACATCCAGTGATCTCAAGTTTCTGAGTGTTTCCCTCTTGCCTGTGTTGAGCCTTCTCCCTGAGGTGCTCAGTGGCATCCTTCTGAACAAATCTGGTAGTCTGTGCGGTATGTGGTAGTTGACTCATCCCCTTCTCCTGGGCGCAGGCCTTGCTTTGATTTCTATCACTCTTTACTCTCCTGGCGCCTGTGTTTCTGGATCACTCTGTTATCCAAGGATTGATTTGTGTTCCTCCCAGCCCTTGACTTTTATACCCAGACATAATGTTCTGCTGTTATATCTGTAGTCATTACCCTGGTAGTCTTGTGGCACAGATTTCTAGCTCTTTTGCTGAAGAATGCTGATGGATGAGAAAAGGAATAAATGAGCAAACCTCTATATTTGCTTCTGATATATAAGAGATGTAGGAGACCCATTATCATCTGAGACTTAGTGAAGCTACAATGAAGATAAGGTTCAGCATCCAGCTATTTAAACAAAAGCATTGTACTTTTCAATTTAGATTGTACTTACTCATCACTTTAGGTGCACTGAGATTCTGATGGGAATAAACAGCCTGGCTCAAAGGTGTTCAGATAGCACTTTGACTAAGCCATTTCCCAGCTCACGGTGATGGAGCTCAGTCCCTGTTATCTTGTCAGCCAGGAATCTGGTTACAGGGAATCTCAGATGACCTCCATGAGCTTCAGCATCTTGGTGTGGGGGGAGATTCTTTCATAGTACTCATTCAGCAAATGTTTTCTAAGAGCCCACGGCCTCCAGGGGTGTACTAGGAATAAAGTTACAAAGATACCAGAGAAGGTTGCCTGCAACTGGAAATTTCTCTCCTGACTGCCAGTTCCTGAAAAACCACTCTGAGGGGGCTGGAGAGATGGCTCAGAGGTTAAGAGTATTGCCTGCTCTTCCAAAAGTCCTGAGTTCAATTCCCAGCAACCACATGGTGGCTCACAACCGTCTGTAATGGGGCCTGGTGTCCTCTTCTGGCCTTCAGGCATACACACAGACAGAAGATTGTATACATAATAAGTAAATAAATATAAAAAAGTTTAAAAAAAAACACTCCAAGGCATTAATGTTAATTACAAACTGTTGGTCCCATTAGCTCAGGTTTATTATTAACTAGCTCTTACAGCTTAAATCAACCTGTTTCTATTATTCTATATTTTACCACGTGGCTCATGGCTCCTTACCTCACATCTTGCTTCTCCTGTGACTGCTGACGTCTCCCTGACTCTGCCTTCTTTTTCCCTTCTTTGTTTGGATTTCCTGCCTGGCTCTATACTGTCAGGCTATTGGCCAAATCAGCTTCTTTGTTAGCCAATGGTAATAAAACATTTATAGCATACAGAGGGGCATCCCACATCAGTTCCCTGCTCTTTGTAGAGCCACAGTTGTCGGCAGAATGAGGCAGATAATGGAACAGACAGCAACACCAGAGTGACAGCGCAGGAGAGTTGGAATTAAATGAGTTGGCTACTGTTCTTAAGCGTGTGAAGTGCTCAGTAAGTGTCCCCTCTTCTGGGAATGTATGAAGGAGCCAATGGGATATTGACAGGGCAAGAAGAGACCTTGGGCAGAGAAAGAGGAAGGCTCTGTGTAGGGAGGAGGTTCAAGCCATGCTGTGTGGGAAAGAGGCTAGGCCTGTTTCTGTGGAAGAGTATGGCCAAGGCATGGGACCATACTGAACACACCTCTGGGTGCTGGGTGCACCTCTTTCTTATCTCATAGTGCTTCCTTGGTCTTTGCCTTTAGGACATTGAGTCATTGATGTCTGAGGGAAATAAGTCTCGAACGGTAGCTGCAACCAACATGAATGAGGAGAGCAGCCGCTCCCATGCTGTGTTCAACATCATCATCACACAGACGCTGTATGACCTGCAGTCTGGGGTGAGAGGCAAGGTGGAACCTGCGGAGGTTGGGGAGCTAAGGGTGGAAACGGGGGAAGTGTTCATGGTTGGATTCAGAGACTGAGAGCTGCATGCTGTCGTCCTGCCATTTGTGCCACTTAAATCACCTAGGTTGTTAGGTCTTCCTTTTATACTGGCATTTTTTAATTGGAATTTTCAGGGCTGGGGATATAATACAGTTGGTAGAGGGCTTGCCTAGTATGCATGAAGCCCTAGGTTCAATTCTCCAGCGCTGCACAAAACCTAGAAGCAGAAAGATCAGAAGTTCAAGGCCATCCTCTACTTCTTGAGACTCTGTCTGAAAAAAGAAAATGGATTTTGTATGTAAACATCCTAACTAGCCTGATGATTTCATTGTACAACTTTTAACTATGTGTTCTTTCTTAACTAAAATTTCCCTAAAAGCAATCAGTTTACTTCATGGCTACTGTGGGATGTTACAAAAGAAACTACAACATTCTATCTAAAACCCACATCTCAGAAAGGTAGAATTTGACCCAAAATGCAAAGGAGCTTCATCTGCTTGTGTTTCCTCCAAGATGCATAACACCTCTAACTTGCCACTGTCCTGGAGGAAGCCTGGACTTCTGGCTGCCCTGGAAGTTCTGCTAACTGCCCTGGGTATTCGAACCCTTTCTCCCTGTCTGCAGAGCAGAACGTTAGATTTCTACACCATTTTCAATTTTGACTTAGGGGCTCATCACTTAGTGGGTTAAAACCCAAGCCACACAAACACAGGGGACAGAGTTTACATCCCTGTAACCCACGTCAAGTCCTACATGGTGATGCACATCTGTGATCCCAGCACTCCTATATTGAAATCAGAGACAGCAGAGATGGGAGAATCCCAGAAGCCTGTGGACCAGCTAGCCTGGACCACTGCAGCTATCAAAGAGATCCTACCTCAGCGAGGTGGAATACAGGTGTGCCGTACGTACATGCAAAGTAAAACGACTTAAAATTGGCTTTTCTAGGAAGTGATTTCCTGAGTGACACCTACGATTCATAGCCTGAGTACTTCATGGTGTTGTGGATCACAGTGTTGATAAATACGTCAATATTCATGTGGCTCTCCTTCATGTCTGCTGATTCTCTTATTTCCTGCCATTAGAACTCAGGGGAGAAAGTCAGTAAGGTGAGCCTGGTCGACCTGGCGGGGAGCGAGAGAGTGTCGAAGACCGGAGCTGCGGGTGAGCGCCTGAAAGAAGGCAGCAACATTAACAAGTAAGGTGACTAGAACGATGTGGGTGACTTCATTCTGTTTGCTTTGAGTTTGGAGGATTCACTGCATTATGAGGATCCAGTGGTTCTTAGGCAAAGTGACTTAGCCTGAGGAAGACAGCCGCTGTTGCTGTTCCCCGTGTATTGAAGTCAAGTCATGTGGTATAGCCCAGCCACACCCCTGCCAAGTGGAACAATGCCTATGTGTATCACCATGTGGACAGCTGGTCCCCAGCTCAGGGTGGCTGTAGTAACAGTTACTTTTATTGTCACTTTGATTGTAATTAATGTGACTGAAGGGAGGGAACAGCATATGTGGGCTCACAGTGAAAAGTCCATCATGGCGGAAAGCATGGGGACAGGAGTTGTCCCTAGCTGTGGCTATGGGACCTGGCTCTCTATGGGATGGATGGATCAGGAAGAGTGGACGAGAGGCAGAATGCTGACGTAAATCCCCAGAGGTTCACCTCCTAAAGGTTCACCCAGCACCACCAACTGGAGATCAAATGTTCAACCACCTTCAAACCCAAATAGTGGTTGAACTTAGGATTTTCCAAGTTTTCTGGGACAACACAGTCTGATTCTGTACCTCCAGGCTGAGGTAGATTGATGACAATCCACAGCTCGCTGGACAGACATATCCAACACTTAACAGTGTGCTGGGTTGCTAAGCTGGGATGTTGGTTAGAGCAGGTGTGTTAATTGAATTCTTGACTCAGTGTGTCTGACTGAGGATAGCTTTATCTGGAGCTCCCATTTAATTCAGGGAGCACCTGCAATACAGTCTTGGGTAAATTTCAAGCCATAGTGATATCTGACAGACCGTATCACAGAAAAGCCTACCCGAAATTCCTTTGTAAAGCTGATGCTGTTTATGGATGAGGCTGTAGATGAGTCTGATGGTTATTGAGTGAATACCACCCTGGAGTCTCCATATGTGTGGTGTGTGTGTGTGTGTGTGTGTGTGTGTATGCGTGTGTGTGGTGTGTGTTGCTTTGCAAAGTCTGAGAGAGTGTAGTGATAGGAGACGGGTTGGAGTTTTCCAGAGAAACAAGGAGGAACTTGGGAAGGAAGAACTCAATCTAAAGGATCCCAGTGGCTCATGCCATGAGAAGGCACGCAGGAGGAAGTCCTCTCCAAGATGATGGGGAAGAAGTTTTATATCCAGAAGTATGTTCAAGGGCCAGGCTGCCTAGGGTTCATCCTGCATTCACTATTTAGTAGACATGTGTATCATGGCCAAATGCCTTAGCTACTCTGCCTCATTTTCCTTGTCTTAAAAGGGAAGGCTGAATAATGAAGGAATTGTAGCTGCTTCCTCAGACTGTCAAAGAGTAAATTCCATCCTGTATTTAGAACAATGCCTGGTGTGTGGTTTGTACTGAATAAATACTCATTACATCAGTGCTATTTTCTAATTAGCATAATTGCTATTATTATTCTAAGTTCTACAGAAAATAGTATGTAGCTGGTCTCTCTTCCCACTGATGAACTATAATTTGAGGTCTTGTCCTGAACAGAACGTGACAGGCAGAAACGTGTTTAGGAGTGTGTTCGTGCAGCTTCACACTTTAGCATCACACTAGCACAAAAAGTGAGATCAACACGGCTGCACACACTGGGAGAGTTTCCCCATCTTAGGGGGTTCACCTCCCCATCATCCTGTCCGTGCCTCTGAGAAGGAGGGGCTTTGATGTGTTTCATGACAAGGGATTGCAGGAGGCCTGAATGGCTCTGCAGCTTTTCTTCCCAAGAGCCCAGAAAAGGGTGGGAAAACAGAAAAAGGAGTAGGGTGATGTGTGTGTGTCTGTGTCTGTGTGTGTGTCTATGTAGGTGACCTGGACGGGCCCCTGGCAGAGGGTCCCCTGGAGTTGATATTATGGGCAGTTGTGAGCCACCTCTGAGCCATCTCTTTAGCCCTAACCCACCACCAGCATTATAAGATGGGTTTTGTGTCTTCATTGGGCTGATGAGCAAACCCAGGCAGACAGTAGTCAAGTAGTTAACCTGAGGCCACTGACCCCTAAATGTGGTTCTTGGGGTTGGCTGTGGGAAAGCTCCAGAGGCTCTGTGTTGTTAGCCTAGAAGACGCTGATTCTTGGCTTCTAGCATGGATACAAATGATGCTCCCTCATATTTAGATACTACACTATTTAGAAGTCCTGACTGGGTTGAACTGGATTACTCGGGGGCCATGTGATAACATAGTCTAGATCCCCTAGCAACTTTTGTATTACGACCTAGGAGTTCTCTTAGCAGCCTACTTTTTCCCTGACTTACACACCAAGGTCCCTGACCAATAGAGCATGTGGGTTTTCCTGCCGCTTTGTGGGGCGGGGCCTCCCTTTTCAGTGTTCTCTGTAGCTTTCAGAATGCAGGGCTCAGAACTGGTCCTTTTGTGTCTGTTGATACAGCAGGGAGCTTAAAGACTTGTAAACTGATGTTGTTTACCTAAATGAAATGTCTTCTAAATGAAAGTCCATCAGACGTGAGTCATCCATGAACTCTGTGGCCATCCCCACAGTGGATGCTGGGAGTGCAGAAGGACTTGAAACACCATGATAGTCAGAATAATACCAAATTAATTGCTGCACGCTGTGAATTCCAAAACCCTTGTGTATGTTACAAGGCAAAGGGATTTTGCAGGTGTAATTAGGGTTGGGTCTTTGAGATGTAGAGGTTATCCAAGCGGGCCCTGTGTGTCCGGGGCTCCTTACACATGAAAGAGGGATGCAAGCAAGTGAGCCTGAGACACAGCAAGGGGTAGGAGAAGGGACTGTGAGTCAGGAATGAGGGTGGCCTGTGGAAGGAAGGAGAAAATGGAGACTCCCTAGGAATGCAGACCCACCAACCCCTTGGCTTTAGTTCAGTGGTACGCAGTCTGGGTTTCTATCCTCCAAAGCTGTAATGCCATTTGCACTTGAGTCATGACATCTATGGTAATCTGTGACAGCAGGATGGTGACCCTTGAGGGAGCCTCTGGATTAGGAGAGAAAGAGCATCACTGCTCCAGAAGCCGAAGGAACGGGGATTTTCTTGACTAAGCCAAATCAAGATCACCCCACTCTTATGATTTAGCCTCCAGACTATTACTCTAGACTGTTTCTGCATTGATCGTCTTTATTTACTCATATCCTGGATATTTTCATATTTATTATGGAGACTGTCCAAGATCCCTCCAGGGGTCCTGTAGTGTGTACATAACAAATACACAATTCTCAAAGACTCCATTCCAAGACACATGTGCACTCCAGGATCTCAGATACAAACGTGAGGACACATTTTAGTACGTGCATGGTGATGAAACACTGGCTAGAACACAGGCTGGGTAAGGTGCAGTCCTGGCCTTGTGAGGTAGCACGGGAATAGCTTTGGAGCTGTTGTGTTGGGACATAGATTGTCCCAGAAATACGTGAAGAACAGTGAGAAGCCAGCAGAGGCCAGTGACAGCTGGTGGTGGGGCCAAAATGGGCCTCCCTGAGGAGACCCTGCAATTCCCTGGTTCCCCTTCCTAAGGCTCCCCCATAGACTCCTATCATGGTTTCCTCACATTCTCAACCTTGACGACTCCCTAGGTGGCAGTAGTGGCCACTCTCAGCATACTAGTCCTGGTCGGGTCTCCATTTCTTCTGTTGTAGTAAAGTACCTTCATAGAGCCATCACCCCAGTTACTCTGGAGGCTAGAGTAGGAAAACACAGGCTCAAAGCTTGTGTTAGCTACAGACAGAACTAGCCCGGACAATTCAATGAGGCCCTGTCTTAGAAGTAAAAGAGAAAAAAAGGCTCATCATATACAAGATACCCAGAGGCTCATGTTCATTTTCTTACAGGAGGGCCAGCTGCCCAGGAGTTCGAGCCTTCTCCTGACCGCTTGTCCTCTTCCTGACTCCTCAGAATGACTGTTGCATAGTCTGTGTTGCAGTCCTAGCTTGCTTCCTATGTAGTTTCAAGAGGACTGGCTTCTGTGATCATTCTCAGTTGGTCACTGTCAATGTCAAAGTGGACAGTGTGAGTGGAACCTGGCATCAGGGAAGGTGGGGGTGGCCACCTTCTCTCACTGCTCTGGGCTTCCCTCTCCCAGGCAGATTCCTGGAATAACTGTTCAAGTTCTACAGGGTTCTGCATCTTCAGGCCCTTGTTTCCAGAAAAAGTTTGCAAAGCTTTTTAACTTTCTTTTTATTTATTTTTTGTGTCTTTCACATCATGCATCTCCTTCCCATTCATTTCCTAGTTTCCTATTTACCCTCTGTTCTTGTGCGCGCGTGTGCACACACACACACACCCAAAACAAAGTAAAATAAAATTTAAGAAAATAAAAGGGAAAATCCCATTATAGAAGCTGAAGTGTGACATGGTGAGTCACCTTTGCAAAACTTTTTGACCCACCATTCCACTGAACTTAGCAGCTCCTGGGCCAGGTGCTCTGTTGATACTGTGAGCTGTCTCAACTGCCTTGCCATTCATTTTGAGCTTGTATAAGAAAATCCCGAGGACTCTCCTTGCTGTGGCGACCTGAGCACAGAGCCTGAGCTGCGGTGGTGCTAGTCATGGCTGGACAAGCTTTCAGAGTTTCTCCCACTCTTAGACAGAGGATTGATTGAAAGGAGTGCCACCGAAACTGTGACCAAAGGTGGCATTAGGCTTCCAGAAGAGCCTCAAGGAAAAGCATTGCAAGCAACAGTAGTGGCTGTGGGATTGGGCATGAAAGGAAAGGGTGGAGCGTTCAACCTGTCAGGATGAAAGCTGGAGACAAAGTTCTCCTCCCAGGATATGGAGGCACCAATTCTAGATGACAAGGAATTATCCGACGATGACATTCTCGGAAAGTCTGTGGACTGAGATCACTGTTGAAATGGTGTCACATGAAGTTGCCCATTTCGCTGACATTCTGAACTCTTCCTCATGTAAATAATGTCCGAGCCTCCCTTTTATAGTAAACTGATGGCTGCCTACACCGATGACATCCATTGTCTCTGCAGTTTAGTTTTGCTGTACTGTTATAAACACTTCCAAATAAAATAATATAAATGAAAAAAAGAAAATCTCTCCAATTTGCTTTTTGTCTAGCATCATTTCCAAGGCATAAAATAAATATAAAATTACTAGCAAGAAATAAGTAATCAGAGAAGAAGTGTCCATTAAAATGATGCATAACTTTAAACACATTCCCTAAGAATGTATTCCAGTATCAAACACCAAATTTCAACAGTGCAGAAATCTACTTGCTGGGGAAGAATTCAGATGCTTAAAGTTTTATGGAATAGAAGAAAGGAAAAAATAGAAACGCAGCTCAAATTTTTCCCTTCATCCATTATATTTACTATAGCAACCTTTATTCTGCTTTTGATCCTCTTTAGTTTGTTTTGTCTTTTAAAATTTTTTTAAATTTATTTATGTGTTCGTGTCTGTGCATGGTCCTGTGAGTGCAGTTGCCCCAGAGACCAGAAGAGGGCGTGGTTGTGAGTCTCCTACCGTGGGCACTAGAATTCTAAAGGCAGATTCTTTGAGTCTTTGCAGGAGAGCAAGCACTTAGCTACCGAGTGATCTCTCTAGCACCTATTTGTTTTCTTTTGTATCCCAACTTCTCTATTATTATTCTGGTGGGTTTTTAATTTTAAGTACCTTTAAGTACCAAGGTTTGAGAGGAAACTATGGGTGGAACTCCATTAGAACAGTTCATGAGGCCACCAAAAAACCCAATGAAAACAAAGCCAGGGCTGTTTCTAAATGCTCCCCCAACCTAAGGTTCTTCCTCTGCAGTCGGCCCCTCCCACTTCCCATCCTGCTCAAGAACTGTGAAAGATCTAAAGATTAGGAGTTTCCTAACAGCAGACTAGGGGACAGGTAGAGTTAAAAAGAACTCTGGAATAAGTGTTCAACCTCTGACATTTGAGCAACACCTGCTGCCCCTGTCCTTGTCCCCACGACTGCCTTACACTGCCAGCTTGAGACAGTGCTCGTTCAAACTACCACACAAGTTAAGCATCAAAGCACCAAACTGTTTCTCAGAAAGCAGCTTGTATTGGATGGCCAGGAAAGCTTGACAAGTGGAGGTGGCTGAGTCCTGCTGGAGTCCATCCTTCAGCGGGGTGGGGTGGGGCCTGAGAGTCTGCATTTCCGACAAGTTCCCAAAGATGGCAATGGTTGAGGTCCCAGGACTGTGCTTTGTTAATGATGAGCTCAGACAGTTCATCATGACATCTGAGAATGCGGATGTCCTTGGGTATTGTCAGCTGCAAGGTCTCGAAATTGTGTGTGTGTGTGTGTGTGAGAGAGAGAGAGAGAGAGAGAGAGAGAGA
>LOEQ01001001.1:296262-306655 GCA_001685075.1 Bramus lutescens | reverse complement strand
CTGTTCTGTCTACTCCACCCACCTAAGGGCTGGCCTATCAAAAGGCCATGGCAGTTTCTTTATTAACCAATGAAAGTAGATAGACCCTCCTACATCACCAACCACAGACATCTTCATTTGAAGGACCTAGCGTTATGTTTTCTCCATTGCATACAGAAGTAATGCTACAGTGATTAAATAATTTGTGGAGCAATATAGGAAGGTGCTCTGTGAATGAGCAGGGCTGCGCAGCAACTGAGTCTCCAAAGAGATTCTAAGACTCAAGATACTTAAAACTGCATGGATCTGTACATCATATAACCATAGGCTTCACCACTGTATGGAATGTTGACATTAGAAATGTTGACGTTTGTGTCTGTGTGTGTGTGTGTGTGTGTGTGTGTGTCTGTCTGTCTGTCTGTCTGTCTGTCTGTCTAGGCACATGCATGTGCGTGCGCACAGACACAGACACAGACACAAAGAGACAGGTCAAGATTAATGTCATGTTTTCATCAATTACTTTCTGCCTTAGTTTTTGGAATGGGGTAAAAACACTGAATCCAAAGCCTACTGATCAGCTATATAAACTGGCTGCAAAGCCCCAGGGAATCCCTTCTCTGCCTCCTCAACATCAGGATGGAAGGCAAAGCCACCATGTCTGACTTTCTGTATAGATAGATACTGGGGTCATCTTTACCAACTGAGCTATGTCCCCTGCCCTAAGGTGGGGAGGAAGGATGCTGAAGTAAAATTAACCATGAGATTGCCTTTTAGTGGTTCTGAAATGGAGTCCTTTAAAAAAGAATCCAATCAAATGGGTTGAATAAATAATATTGTCTTAGTTTTGTTAAAAAGGGGGCAAGAGAGAGAAAGGAAAGGAAGGAAGAAAGAGAGAGAGAGAGAGAGAGAGAGAGAGAGAGAGAGAGAGAGAGAAAGGAGAGAAAGAGAAATAGAGGCTTAAGATGAAATGGCATGCTGGTTCCCACTCAAATAGTAAAACTTCAATCTATAATTAGAATTCAAGGTCTGCTATAGCTATGTCCAATTTTCTTATGTTTTAAAATGATACTTAATCATTATCGATACAGGTCAGGTTTTGATAGGGTTTTAAACATTTTTTTTCTTTTGTGTCTTTGTTTGGTTTTGAGTTTTGGATTTTTTGAGGTTTTTTTGAGACAGGGTTTCTCTGTGTAGCCCTGGCCCTCCTAGAAGTAACTCTGTAGACTAGGCTGTCCTTGAGCTCAGAGATCCACCTTCCTCTGCCTACTGAGTGCTGGGATTAAAGGTGTGCACTACCATTGCCCAGCTGAATTTGAACATTTTTTAAAGTTGTTTCAAGGTAAGTTTTTGGCTTAAGAAAATTATTACTGCATCCACCCACCCACCCACCTACCTACTGGCCTACCAATCTATTTTTCTATCTGTGGAGGGTATGCGCTTGCCACAGCATGTGAATGGAGTCAGAGGATTAGTTTTCTTCCACCATATAGGTCTTGGAGACTGAACTCAGGTCCTCTGAGTTATCCTCTGAGCCATCACACTGGCCAACATTTTGCCTTCTGATGCTCCAGATCTCCTCCTGTTTAATTTGTTTCATACAGTCCTGTGTGCACTACTGATTTATTCCAGTTGCTTGTGACCATTTCTGGTTGAATGCCTTGTGAACTTGGTCTCCACTCCTCAATTCTGTGTTCCAGGATCACACCCGTGTGGGTGCAGATACCTCTCAGGACATCCAGCTCTTTGGGATCGGGATTCAGCCTGAGCACTGTGAGATCGACATTGCCGCAGATGGAGATATCACTCTCACACCAAAAGAAAATGCAAGGTAGGAGACGCCTGTGGAGGTGCCAGCCTCTCTTGTATTTTCAGAATGCTGGCCCTTTCCCTTTTCTTGCTTCAGTTACATCAAAGTTAAGGATATGCCGGTATGGGGGCTGGAGAGGTGGCTCAGTGGTTAAGAGCATTGACTATTCTTCCAGGGATCCTGAGTTCAATTCCCAGCAACCGCATGGTGGCTGACAGCCATCTGTAATGAGATCTGGTGTTCTCTTCTGGCCGGCAGGCATACATGGAGACAGAATGTTGTATACATAGTAAATAAATCTTTGAAAAAAAAAGATATTTAAAAAAAAAGTTTAATGATACGCTGGTATTCTAGAGGGTTTGCTTTCTGTTTACAGGGGGTGCATTAGTTACTGTTTTCATTGCTTAACCAAATATACCTGAAAGGAGGAGTTTATTTGCGTTCACAGTTTGAAAGGGTACATTCCATATGGCTAGGAAGTCGTGGTGGCAGGCAGGGCTCTTGAGAGTGACAGCGAGAGCATGAAGCAGATGGCACCATCACATCTGACATCAGGAAGTAGAGAGAACCAGACCTGTCCAAACACAGGGTAGCTTTATCTCCTAAGACCTGCCCCCAGGGACCAACTTCCTCTAGTGAGACTCTGCCTCCCACTTTCCTCAAGTTTAGGATACAGTGCCACCCACTGGGGATCTGCTGTTCTGGAACAGGAGCCTGTGGGGTCAGTTCATATTCTAGTAATAGCAGTATAGAACTTTGAGGAGTAATAGCGTTGTCTTAGTTAGAGTTTTCTACTGCTGTGAAGAGACACCATAACCACAACAACTCTTACAAAGAAAACATTAATCGAGGTGGCGGCTTACAGTTTCAGAGGTTCAGTCAGTTATCAGTATAGTGGCGGCGTGCAGGCAGATGTCCCTGGAGCTGAGAGTGCTACATCTTGCAAGCAACAGGAAGTCAACTGACAGTCACACTGAGGGAAACTCGAGCAAAACAGACCTCAAAGCCCTCTCCCACAGCGACATTCTTCCTCCAACAAGGCCACACCTCCGCATAGTACCACTCCTTTTGGGGGCCATTTTCTTTCAAACCACCACCAGCATGTCTTAGGTAGGGTTTCTGTTGCTGTAAAGAGATACCATAACCATAGCAACTCTTATAAAGGAAAACATTTCATTGGCTGGCCTACAGTTCAGAGGTTAGACCATTATCATTATGGTGGACCATGGTGGCGTTTAGGCAGACATGGGGCTTATGAGGTAGTTGAGAGTTCTACATCTTTGTTAGAATAGGATGTGATCTGAGACACTGGGTGGTGTCTTGTGCATAGGCAACCTCAAAGCCTGCCTCCACAGTGACACACTTCCTCCAACAAGGCCACACCCACTCCAACAAAGCCACACCTTCTAATAGTGCCACTCCCTTTGGGGACTGCATTCTTCCAAACCATCAAATGGCCTTTGTTTTGTTTTGTTTGTTTGTTTGTTTGAGACAGTCTATTGTTCAGTACTGCGTACACCAGGCTAGCCCACCTGGGACCATCCAGGGATTCTGTCTCTACCTTCCTTGTCTCCATAAGAATGATAAGATTACAGATATGTTGTTATCCCCAGCTTTATGTGATTCTGAGAGTCTGAATTCAGGTCCTCATGCAAGCTTTGCCCAATGAGCTGTCTCCTCAGCTGCATTTTGTAAATGTCAGCAAGCCATCCTGTAGTGATGTTTTATATCTCCATCAGAAACACAGAGTTGGGCCTCATTCTTAGGGGAGTAGGCAGACCCTTCCTGACTCATGACCGAGACTGGGTTTCTGTTACTCCTTCTTCAGATGTCTCCCAGAATACATTCATTAGGAGAATATTCCGTTACTTCTTTGAATCTTGGGACTACTGTCTTCCATCCACCTGACATCTTCCTTTGTGTCCCTTCAGGTCGTGTGTAAATGGCGCTCTCGTCTGCAGTACTACCCAGCTATGGCATGGTGACAGAATCTTATGGGGAAATAACCACTTTTTTAGGTATCAACTTCATGTTCTCTCATATTTCCATTTGCATTCTTTTCTGTTGTCTATTTAAGTATAAATCAAACTGATTTTATCTAATGATGAAAACTCCCACAGAATTAATTTACCTAAGAGGAAACGGCGGGATTGGTTAAAAGACTTTGAGAAAGACACAGGTCCGGCCGAGCATGACCTGGATGCTGCAAGCGAGGCCTCCTCAGAACCAGACTACAACTACGAGTTTGCACAGATGGAGGTCATCATGAAAACCCTGAACAGCAATGGTAAGATGCGCTCTCAGGCAGCAGCAGATCTTCCTCCCGTTGGCCCACAGTGGACAAGCAGAGTCTTCCCAAAGTTTAGACACATAAAGCCAATAATTTCTTCCAGAGGCCAACAGCAAGGAGCAGCATCAAGACACCTCAGGGAACTCGGGTAGAACCAGAGAGTTTGCAGATGGCCCCCTTTGGGGAACCTCTTGTTCTCCAGCCAATTGCAATAGCATTTTCGTGGTCTCAGTATTTACAAAACGGGTTTGAGAAACCTTCGTTTGTTTTTAATCAAATTTTCCATCATTGATCTTGTCATTTCTGAGAGTGATAAAATACAGATCAGAATTCTCATAGATATAAAAGGTAATATTTACTATCAACTCAGGTGGAAATTATACTTCTGAAGAGACTTACTTGACAGGTACGCTCAAGTACCTTTGATAAAGATGACGCTTGAAGTGAAATGTTCCCAGGCTCTTTGCCTTGCACCCTCTCCGCCTCCCCCACCCCTGCTTCCTGTGCCAGGCTTACTCTCTCCAGTGTTAGTATCTCTTGTGAAGAGCAATGCTTCCCTCCTCCACCAGTTCCCCTAAGTGGCGCTTCCCTCCGAGGCACCCACGCATCCTCTGTCATGGTGCAGATGAGCTGGTGGCCTTGGCGTCCTCAGAATTCCGTCTCCTGCTAGGTGGCTTCCCAACCGTAAGCCTGTCTGCCTGGTGGTCCTCCCCGTGGTGGTCCTACTTGAAGATCCTCTTCCCCCTCCTGTGGTTTCAGACGAAGCTGGCTCACCAACGCTGGGACAGAGGTTCTTAATTGCTGCCTTAGCATGTGGGATCCTGGCTGGCTTTCAGCGGGACCGCTGAGGGACGTTGCTTGCTGCGAGCTTTGGCAAACTCTAACAGGCAGTATTGGGATGAAGCAAAGGTTTTCTGCCTGACCAAAGTGCTTCTTGATCATGACTGAGGAGCCTCCCCAACCATATTCCAACTCTGTTACCGTCCAGCTGTCCTTTTCCCTACACGCCCAGCAGCGCAGGAAAATGTCCTTTGTTGTTGCTGCTTCTGTTACTAATGGCCTCATTACTGCAGGGAGCATGGCAGCTCAGGGCAGGGGTGCTTCCAAATGTAGCCTCCACCATTTCAATGATCACCTAGAATCTCTAGGGTAAGAACTGACCTAAAACCCAGCTCATTTGGATATAAGTGGAAAAGAGGATCTGGGAAAATGGCTCACCAAGGGCTTGCTGTGCAGGCATGAGGACCAGCATTTACATTCACAGAGCCCATATGAAAGCTGGGCGGACATGGCAGCCCGTCTGTCACCTAGTATGGGGGAGGTGGAAACAGGACTAGCTGCATGGTGGTCCCTGGGTTTGAATGAGACACCTTGCGTTAATATATGAAGTAGTAAGCCATACAGGAAGAAACTTGTTGTCAGCCTTAAGTTTCTACATGCATGTACACATATGCACCCCACACACACAGTTGAATATTCATATACACATGTACACATTCATACATATACAAAAAGGTTTTTTTTTTTAGCCAGGTGGTAGTGGCACACACCTTTAATCCCAGTGCTCAGAAGGTAGAGTCAGGCGGATCTCTGTGAGTTCAAGGCCAGCCTGGTCCACAGAGTGAGTTTTAGGACAGCCAAGGCTACACAGAGAAACCCTGACTTCGAAAACAAGACGAAACAAACAAAAAGTAAGTAAAAGAAAATATAGCTAAGAACAATGATATGTTTTTCTCAAGGGGTCAAAATAGAAATCAAACACTAATCTCTTTTTTCCAATTTCTTCTGTAGCCAGCTCTAAAATAGGGAGTATTAGGGACTCGTTAAAGGTCGTGAGGTAGTTTCTAACGTCTAAGATTAGAGACTTCTCTCCCCCTCCCCAGGCAGACGTCCTTTCCAATCCCAGTGTGAGTCATTTCTAATGCTCTTTCTAATACCCTCTCCTAACACCCCTGTCCTGCCCGCTCCCCAGCACCCCACCTTGTCCCCTCCCTTAGCACCCCTGTCCTGCCCACTCCCCAGCACCCCAAAAAACAACAAAACAAAACAACAAACAAACAAAAAACCCGACTGTTTGGTACCCTGGCCTTAGACACCAGATGCACTGAATTTTGAAATGGTTCTCTTGAGGAGAATGAAGTGGCGGTGTGGCTCAGTGGTAGAGTGATTGCCTAGCATTGCCTGAGGCCCTGGCTTCCATTCTCAGAAGCAGGGAGAGAAGACAAGTGCTGGGTCGGGGGAGGGGTGTCCTGGGCCGGATCATAGACAGGTTACTTTGCTAACTGGATACATTTTATTTTAAAACACATTGGGGATGCATCAGAGGCAGGTTCAGCAGGATGGGGGAGCATCTCTATAGACCCAAGAGACTATCTGATGGCATTCTTAGATTTGGGGTTGATGGAAGCTAGTGGTCTATTAAGTTAATGATTGTGTAAAGGTTTATCTATTAGTCACAGGTGTTCATTCTGACACAGAGGTTGGCAAGGAATGGCTGATCCAGAGGACTAGAACTCACCCAAGACCTGCAACATTACAATCTCTCCACAGTCCTGAAATTCTGATCAGTATCTGTAGACACAGTTGCTTTCCAAGCGTTTTCTTTCATAGCACCCCCTGCTGGTCAAGTTCCACATTGCATGCATGTGGGAGCACAAATTATGTATAAAATATTATAATCTCCCTTGTAGCTAGAAATCTCATTCCGAGGATCTGATATAAATGAGACTGAGTAGTGGGCAGGATAGCAGTCTTCAGGAGAGAGGAAAAATCATTAAGAAGAAGTTTCTGGGTCATTTAAAAGCTATTAGCTATATTAAAACCTCTTTTAAAAGAGGCTGGGTAGTGTAGCAAAGGAATCGGACTGATTGATAGGCAAGAGGAATATTATCAGACATTCCTGCAGGCTTGGGAGATAGCTCAGTCAGTAGTTTCCTGATAAAGACCCAAGTTCAGTCTCTAGCACCCACATTAAACACATAAGCAAAAACAACACTCCAAAAGCTAGGGGTAGTGACATGGCCCCGTATTCCCAGCCCTGGAGAAGCAGACTCGNGATCCTGGGACTTGATGAACTTCCAGTCTAGACTAACTGGTGAGCCCCAGGCTAGTGAGAAACCCTGTTTCAAAATACAGGGTATGGGGCAGGGGGCTGATAAGGTGTCTCAGCAGGTCAGGGTGCTTGGTAACAAGCATGACAGTCTGAATTTGATCCCTCCAGAACATACATGGTATGAGGAAAAAGCCAACTCCTCCACACACGTGTCACAGTATGAATGCATGTGCATACACTAAATAAATCTATGTTTTTAAAGGCGAATGATCCCAAAGGAATTACACCCAAGATTTACCTCTGGCCTTCACATGTACACATCATACAGGCATCCCCACATACAAATATGTTTACATACACACACACACACACACACATATATATATAAACTTGGAAAATAAAGCAAAATAAAAGAAAATTAAGAGAGAACTATGCTCCCATAGTGATGATCAGAAGCAAAACAGAACCTGGCCCCTGAGCAGGACTGTGTGTGACGAGGAGGTGACCTGGGAGTCTTGCTTGGAAGGCTCAGGTGCAGGGCTGAGTTGCTTTCCCTTCTGTATTTGCATCTTGGTCTGTGGCCCCCACAGACCTGTGTCACTGTGGCTTCTGGTGCTGTTTTAAGCAGCCTCAGTCCCTCGGCCTCTACTTTGACAACGAACCTTGCTTGAGATCCTGCAGCGTCAGCCAGCAGGGTCACGTGTGTTTCTGCAGCGTAAGAAGCTGAGATGTGGATAGATATGTTCTTCAGGACCTAGGCAGTAAAACTCAATGGCACAGTTCCTGCTTAGCATCGATAAGACCCTAGGTTTGATTCCTAGTATGCCTTTCAGTATCTCTTCACAAAAGGCAGTTAAAAAAAAAAATTTCTCAGCGATAAATCTGCTGTTGTTTTGAAGAAACAATGGATTTAATGAAATACAGTTGTGTGTTTTTAAGACTTTTTTCTTTGATGAGGGCTAATACAGAGTGACTCTCGGGATAAGAGCATTGCATCAAGACCTGTTTGTCAAGTTGATGTCTGATCCTCGCTGACATTGAGCTTCTAATCTAAGCTCAGTACATGGCACTGTCCTTGGTTGTCATTGGACCTTAGTCATCTGTGTGATTTTTCTGAACCCCAGTTTCTTCAACATTAAAATGGAGATGCCATCCACCGCAGGGAAGGGGAGGGGCTGCAGGTTTCTTTGGAGATCATGCTTGCAGTCAGTTTGGTCCCTGCTCTTAAGATGCAGCCAGTAAAGTCACAATGGCATGGTAGCTGTCGTTTTTATTAAAACAACTTACAGCATCTTGCAATTACACGAAGCTGCTCGTTTTTGCTGTGTTAACTTTATTCTTAAGGCTTGTGTGTTCTCTCCTCTTACATGCTAATATAGAAAGCATATTGTCTATGTTTATTGCATAAACTGGTGGGGTATTTTGGAAGAGTCTCTGAATAGCCATGATCAGGTGATTACAATACTCCTGAATCACCGACCAGATTCTTTCTGGAAGCTGAGAACAACAGGATGGGAATACAGCCCAGGTTATCAGGAAATCACAAGCAAATGTGTCATCATACAAGAAGGAATCTGCATCCCATGCCGGTCTGAAGATGCATCTCCCCACAGTCCCGTGGACTTCTGGGAGGTGCTCACTGTGATGGGCAGTCCTCCCCTGCACCGTGTGGCTATCAGCATACTGATTCTTTGCAGGCTACTCATTTGTGTTGTGACTTTGCTCATGTGCCATTGTCTGGACCTGGCATGCAGCTCATTGGTCATCACTGCAATGGTGCCCTGTCCAGCCAATTGGCTCCTCAGAGTCAGGTCCCACCCACACCGCAGCCACCCATGGAGGTGCCAAGGCTCCATCTGTTGATATGTCTGTACCTGCTTGCCCAATTGCAAGTTTTAGATTCCTGGAGCACTAAATTGCCAAACATGCTTCTCTTTTACTCTTCTTTTTTTATGAAAGTTAATTGCCCTTTTAGGAATTAACACCTGAGAAATTGCCATGTCATATACCTAATCAGTATTTTCAAATGTATGTTATGATTATTTCCTCTCCATCAAGAGAAGGGAGGTTTGTGGTGAGCAATCAGAAGCCTGTTTGTTAAGCACAAAAGCCATGTCACATGAGTGTGGAAGGCATGTGCTGTAAAAATCAACTCATGCAAGCTCCTAGCCATGTGCTGTCTTGGATAACACAATGGTTTCACATCCAGTTCCTCCCCCATCAAATACCAGGAGGTTTGTGATACATACAGCTAGACATGAGGATGCACTCATCCCATGCAAGAAGGTAACAGTGAAGGTTTGTAATTAGCAGTTAGCTGAAGTGTTATCCGAAAGCAAACCAGGAGGATTTCCTCTGTGAGCCCTCAGGCCCCACAGAGAGCGCAGGACCAGGCTAGTCAGTCTGAGGCAGGAGATGTTTCTTGCTGAGAGTAGCCCTGACTGGCACCAGTGTGGACTCCTGTCTTTAACAGCTCCTTCCAACCCCTTGCCTCTTCTCTCTTCTCACCAGATCCAGTTCAGAATGTGGTTCAGGTCCTGGAGAAGCAGTACCTGGAAGAGAAGAGGACGGCCCTGGAGGAGCAGCGGCTCATGTATGAACGCGAGCTGGAGCAGCTACGCCAGCAGCTCTCNCCGCCTGGCTTACAGCAGCCAGACAGCTCAGCAGAAGGTGACCCAGTGGGCTGAGGAGAGGTAAGGATGGGGCCAGACCCTGAGTGAGGAATGGGGACTGTGGGGGGAGGACACGCCTGGAAAAAGGAGACTGCAGGCCACTTTTAGTTTGGCCATTGGTGTTTCATTTGAGAGTTGTGTCCCAATAATGCCCAGTAATGTCAGCTACCATAGACCACCCCCCTCCCCAGATCTCTCCTTCAGTACAGATGGAGCCAAAGTAGAAGACTTAGATTAGCAGGTCTTGAGATGGCAGAAGTTTGGATGATTTTTTAACAACAGCAGTCTAAATGTGCAGACAGAAAGTAGGGAGATTTTTTTTTCCCTTTAGAAGGTTTTGGTGCTTGAAGCCATGCTTTCCCCATGCTAATCATGTCCATGCTTGGGTTTTGTCCTCTGACCAAGAAGCAGTTCCCCTGCTAGGCTTGAGCCCAGGAGTGGCCTGAGGAAGGCAGGTGTTTATAGGGACTATCATATAGTAACTGGGTCTTAATAATAAATAAATAGATGAAGGATAGATGATGGATAGATGGATGGATGGGTGGGTGGGTGGATGGATGGATGGATGGATGGATGGATGGATGGATGGATGG
>LOEQ01001001.1:230827-240974 GCA_001685075.1 Bramus lutescens | reverse complement strand
ATCCCCAGGTATCAGTCTAGACAAACTCCTGTGGATTTCGAAGAAACACAGAATTCCCAGTCGCCCAATCAAACAGGGGCTGGGGGAGAGACATAACCAGCCTGGTATACCCGACCTAGCTAGAGTTTCAGGAGACGGGTGGGCTCAAACCGAGAGGAGGCCTAACACAAACTCAAGCAAATGAACACAAGTAATCTAAAAACATCCTTATTTTGTAATTTAGCTACTTTAGGGACAGATTTTACTTGCCAGACTTATTTCTCCTTAGGTGTTTCCAAAACTGGAGTAAATTGGATATATATATTCAGACAATTTTCCCTAAGAATGAAACAATGCTTCTGTCTCTAGGGAATATTTTCATATGTGACATAGGTATTCTTTGTGTGCTGTTATTGGTAATATATTTGACTCAAGGAGTCAGACATGGTGGCACATAACTATACTCCCATTGGTGTAGGAGGCTGATTGGTAAGTTCAGGTTATGCCTGGGCTACGCAGCAAGTTTAAGACAAACCTGAGCAAGTCACTGAGAATCTGTCTCAAAATAAAACAAAACAAAAAAGTAAAAGAGTTGGGGTTGAGGAGACAACTCTTGTTATGGTTTTTGTCTCTTTAAGAGGCAAGCCACACCCACTCCTGGCGACCCTGCCCTCCTCCTGGGCCACCTTGGATCTCTGTTCTCTTTCTTGGTGCATACGTCTCTCTTCTCTCTCTCCACTTCCCCCTTCTCTGTCTCTTTCTCCTCCCCCCCTCTCTGTCTCTGACCCCCTTCCCCCTTCTCCCTTCCCCCTCCATAACCCCCTGAATAAATATTCAACCTCACTCTACATGTCGTGTCTATCCATGTCTCCATCTCCTGCCCACCACCACCGCTCAGGCCACTGCTCTGGAGCAGAGCCCGCTGCCTGCTGCCACATGGCCCACCACCACCACCCGGGCCACTGCTCTGGCATTTCTGCCTGCCTACTGCCGCCAGGGATCTTTAAGCATTTTTAAAAAACTCTGAGTTTGGATCCCCAACAACTATGTAAAAAGCCAGGAGTGGGTGTATATGCCCATAATCTTAGCTCTGAGAAAAAAGACAGGATGGAGCCTGGGGCTCACTGGCCAGCTAGTCTTGCTGAATCAGTGGATCCATATTCTGTGAAAAGCTCTGTCTCAAAAAATAAGGTAGGGAGCAATAGAGGAAGATAACTGTACACGCATGTGCAAGCATGCATACAAATATATACACACACATATGCTGCATACAAGCAAATGTAGGTGGAGTTTTCTTTTCCCACAGCCATTCTCAAATAAACACACCGAAGCTTATATTAATTCTAAATGCTTGGCCAATAGATCAGGCTTATTACTAACTAGCTCTTACATTTTAAGTTAACCTATATTCCTTATTTACACGCTTCCACGTGTGGTACCTTTATTAATGTGGCACATTTATCTCCTCCCTCTGCTTGTGGCTAGCAACTCCAGACTCCTCTGACTCCATCCTTCTTCCTCCCAGCATCCTCTTAGTCTGGTTTTCCTACTTAACCTCCTCCTTCCCAGCTATGGGCCAGTGAGCTCTTTACTAGCCAATGAGATTAATACATATTCATAGAGTACAAAAATTTTTTCCACAGCACGTGCATGTGCGAGCACACATGCATACACACGCACTCATGCACATGCACATTCACATGTACATGCACATGCACACTCACACAATGGAGCCAGTGAGGCAGCTCAGTGGGTGAAGGCGATTTCTTCCAAGTCTGACAACTTAGGTTTGATCACCAGAACTCACATGGGGGAGATAACTAACTCTACAAGTTGACTTCTGACCTTCACACATGTTCTAAGGTAAGCATGCACGCGTGCGCGCGCGCGCACACACACACACACACACACACACACACACCCCTTGTAATATGATATCCTTGGAACATGGACAGGAAACTAAGGGATGATATAAATGTGATTTAAAAAAAACACACAGCTAATAATACCCAAGTCTGTCATATTCTTTTGGCCTCTTGAGTTGTCTTTCCTTTGAAAGACTGAGGCAGATTTGCTCAGGATTTTAGTCCTGTTCTTGGCATCTTTACCTGGATGTGACCACGTGGAGGGAGGAATGAATGAAGGAAAGAAAGAGTAAAAGGCAGAAAAGACAGAGGCTATGAGAACTGAGACCTCCAGGGAGCTGTACCCAAAAGGAGGCCAGTGGACAAGGGGAACTGAGTACATGAGGAAAAATGATAGAGGGTTATTAAAAGACAGATCTTTTGGAGCAAGAGAGGGGGCTCATGTGGTAAAGTACCTGCTTTATATGCGTGAGGATCTGAGTTCAATCCCCAGGACCAATAGGGAAAGGAAGAAAGAAAGGAAGGAATGGTGGAAGGAAGGAAGGAAGGAAGCAAATAGCTGAGAGAGAGAGAGAGAAGAGGAGAGAAGAGGAGAGAGGAAGAGAGAGAGAAGAGGAGAGAGGAAGAGAGAGAGAGAGAAGAGGAGAGAGGAAGAGAGAGAGAGAAGAGGAGAGAAGAGGAGAGAGGAAGAGAGAGAGAAGAGGAGAGAGGAAGAGAGAGAGAGAAGAGGAGAGAGGAAGAGAGAGAGAGAAGAGGAGAGGAGAGGAAGAGAGAGAGAGAGAAAGAGAGGAAGAAAGAAAGGAAATAGCTAGCATGTTGGCAAGTACTTGTAATCAGCACTGGGGAGGTGGAAACAAGACTCTTGGGACTTACTGGTCAGTCAGTTTAGTCAAATTGGTGAGCCACAATCCAGTGAGAGATTTTTGTCTCAAATCACAAGGCAGAAAGACTGAAGAGATGCCTCAGTGGTTAAGAGCACTGGTTGCTCTTTCAAGGCACCCTGTTTCAATTTCCAGTACCCATATGGTAGCTTGCAAGCATCTGTAACTCCAGAGTTAGGAGATCTAATGCCCTTTTCTGTCTTCTGTGGGCACACACATGGCACATGCATGTGGTGTACATACATACGTGCCGGAAAAAATTCATACATATAAAATAAAATATAAATATGAAATCTTTTCTTTTTTTTAAAAAAGTAGCAACAACAAAAAAGATGGACCTCTCTCTTAGCACCCACCTTGTCTTACAATCGTCTGTGACTCCAGTTACAGGGTATCTGATGGCATTTTCTAGCCTCTGTCGGCATAAGGCATATGCATGGCACACAGATATAAATGCAGACAAAATATTCACATATATAAAATAAAATAAACTGTTGTCATTTGAGAGACAGAGCCTTTCTATGTAGCCCTGGATACCCTAGAAAAATAAGTACTAAATATTCTTTTAAAAACATATAGAGAATGTACACATATTTTCACAAGGAATTTATGTGTATACGTATGTAATCAAAATAAAAGTAAAGTACATCAATAGGAATACCTAAGTTGCCACTGTGTTTCTGCATGGGACATAGTAAATATCTGTGAAATGCTATTTTGGAAGTCTATTTTGCACTAAACTTATGTGCGCATCACTGAAGAATTAAACGTGGGGTCCAGTGCGTTCTAGGCAAGCGCACTACTAATAGATTATTTCCCCTAAACTAAGTTTCCAAAGGACCATCCATATAATTGTGTCTGTGGTGGAGAGTCCTCACTGTGGTATAATCACTCGGGAAGCACTGTTGATTTGATTACCAAAGAAAAGGCTGTTTGCCGCTAACATAGCAATTAGTACAGTCTGGGACTATTGTGTTTAAGAGGAAAGGGTGGCAAGGAGGATGTAACTCAGTACTATAACATTTGCCTTGTATGTACAACACCTGCATTTTAGCCCTAGCATCATGTGTGTGAGTGTGTGTATGTGTGTGTGCGCGCACATGTGCATAGGCATGTATGTAAGAGGGATTAAAACATTAAAATATCTTAACAATAAAAGATAATTTTAACACATTTTAGTTTGAATTATCTTTCCAAAAGCACAGGAAAGTGCTTCATCTAAAGCTTATGGCACTAGGCATAGTGACTCACATTTGTAATCTCAGCACACCATGAGCTGAGGCAGTAGTTTTGTTATGTTTAAAAACTAGCCTGGGCTATACAGTGAGTTCCAGGCCAGACCTGTGAGACTTTGCCTCAGAAAAAAAGAAAATAAAGAAAGAAAATAAATGAACAAATAAAACTTATGAGGGAAATAAGCAAACATAACACGTTTTTAAAATATAGATTCATCTGTTCAATAAACATGTAAGGGCCAGGACTTTATGAGATGGCTCAGTGGGTGAAGGAGCTTCTGGCCAAACCTGACCATCTGAGTTCAATCCCCAGGACCTACAATGAAGACCCAAGTTTGGCAAATTGTCCTCTGGCTTCTACATGTGTATTTTGCCATTTGTACACACACACACACACACACACACACACACACACATCAAATAAGTAAATGTAAACAAAATTAATTCCTCAGTGTATCCAGTTTCTGTCCAGTACCATGGATGTAAAATGCTGGGAAACACGAAGTAACGACAGTAAGGAGGGTCCTTTCTTTGCGATGGATTATTTATCAATCCTTTATTATTTATGAAGCTAGTAAGTGACACCCAGCCTTCTGGAAACTCCATTTCTGCAACAGTTCACTCCTCTTCCATTTGCTTGCTCTGCAGCTTTTGAATCTGGGTCAGCAAGCCGCCAACCTGGACTGCCAGTACTGACTTATGGAGGAATAANCAACCAACGGTGAGTCACGGTGGCCGTGGACCGGGCACTGTTTGGAGTTGGGGACTCAGTCAGAGTTCAGCTTTCTCACCTCGGGCTTCCTCTCTGTTTGCTTCCACCACTCCATCAGTGTTTCTTTATTGCTTGCACATAGAAGAAGACTTTAGCTAAAAGGCGCCAGACACTTAACCAAATGAGCAAACCTCTTTGGTGTGGCTCTGAGCACTGTGTTGTAGGTACTATTATTTTAGTTTGAAGCCAGCATGGAAAATTTTCTTCTCTCTGTTTCATTTTTAAATACTTCTTCAAAAGACCCACTAAAATTAGTGACGGAGAAAATGAGGTGCGGAAGTCCAAACCTTAGGAGAAGGAGCAGGACTGGGGTCTGAGGAAGCGCGGCAGGCAGGAAGAGAAGAGTGGGCCCTGCTTTGGTGAACTCCTGCTTCCTTGGGGACAGGCCACCACTACTTGGTAGAAACGGTGCTGCTCATCCTAGACGCTGGAGTCGGGGAGAGAACAGCAATCCACTCGGGTATTAGCAAGCACGAAGCTAAAATCAACGACTGCCTTCATCGCTTCAGCTGAAAGGGGTTAACCTCCAGCGGGTGCTTACATGCTTCTTTCTCCTGGGGAACCCTTTGCAAGCCACTGAGAGGGCAACATTTCAAAGCACGTGAAAACAAGACCTAGTTGCTTATGTTAAAGCATTTAAGGTATGGGCTGGGTCTAGTTCCCTTTGGTAGGAAGTATCTTTGTGTGGCAGAGCCTCTCACCTGCTTCAATGTTTACCTTTTGTTTCCTGGGCATGTGTCACCTGTGGGACCTTTGTTTTGGTGTCTAGAAATCCCTCTCCCTAATTGGGGCGGGGTGTTTACATAGATTTTTCTCAGGGGTTGTTGTTGTTTTTAGTCTGCCTGGAAATACTGATCTTGCCTGCTGAACACTGTGTGGAGAATGATACAACTTCACCCCACTTTGCCTTAGAGACTGTTGGAAAGTTCTTTCTGTAGCCTGCTCTTCGGTTTTGAAGAACCATAGTTTTGGTATCTCATGATCCCCTTCTGACTTTAGGATAGATAGACCCAAAGAAGTTGAGCCATGGTGAAGTTCGAAGGACATACATGAATTATTAGTGTTGACTTAAAAGGCTCTCAATTGACCATTATGTGTGGACAATTGTTGTAGTCAATCAATGTCCCAGGATAAGAGAGAATGGCCCTAACTCCAAACTCCATCTTAGCCCATTGTGTATTTTTATCAATCCTTTATTATTTATGTTCAATTTCTGCTCACTCAATGCAAAGGAGAAACTTAACAAATAAAAAAGTAAAGAGAAAAAATAACCTATATGTACTGCTGGCCTCCAGTTTGCCTGATATTCCTTAGTTATTAGAGGCTAATGAGCAGCCAAAAGTCCTAAGCCTACTGTTTTTGGAAACTTTTGTTATCTCATTACATTAAAGTTTTTCTAAGTGTTCTTTTTATTTTTTTTAATTTTTTATGATTTATTTATCTTTATTTTATGTGCATTAGTGTGAAGGAACTGGATTTTCAGACAGTTGTGAGCTGCCATGTGGGTGCTGGGAATTGAACCCGGGGCCTCTGAAAGAGCAGTCAGTGCTCTTAACTGCAGAGCCATTTCTCCAGCCCTCCTAAGTGTTCTTATAAGCAAACTTGTTGCAGGCTATTTGATCACACTCTGTGAAGATGTCTCTGTTTTACCTTGTCTGCCTAAGGCACCTTCTGATTGGTTTAATAAACAGTCGAATGACCAATAGGTAGGCAGGAGAGGATAGACAGGAGTTCTTGATGGGAACTTGAAAAGAGAATCTGTCACGGTGGTGGATTTGCTTGCCAGACTCGTAGGTAGTCGGACGTACTGTAGGCTTGTGTGACTCTCCAGGCAGCTGGTTCTGTCATTTCTATAGTTTTTGAAGTTGCTTGCTCTGCAGTTCTTGTTTACTCAGGTATAGTTCATCCTTTTAGGTCTTTGATGGGGGTGCAGACTAGATAGTTACAGTCACAGTTTTCCTACTTCTTAAATTCAGAAAAGGAACTTACAAAAGAAATGTAAAATTTATAGTGTTGAGAGACATAATAGCTTAAGCTCTTTATCTAAGAAAATACTTAGGTCTAAAAAGATATTTTTAGATTGGTAATACATGTTATTATAGAAAGTGATTTAGGTATAAAACTGTGGACTCATCAAGATAGGATAGATAAGAAGGACTTTCTCCAAAGTTGTCAAATACTAATGGACATTGTGAGTCTAACTCTTACCTGATAATTGTTCTTATAGTATATAGTTTCACTGTGTTAGAGTTAAAACATTTCCCTTTTATTTAAACAGGGGAAAATGTTGTGGGAAATTTGATCACACTTGTCTGAAGATGTCTCTGTTTTACCTTGTCTGCCTAAGGCACCTTCTGATTGGTTTAANTTTTTAATTTTTTATGATTTATTTATCTTTATTTTATGTGCATTAGTGTGAAGGAACTGGATTTTCAGACAGTTGTGAGCTGCCATGTGGGTGCTGGGAATTGAACCCGGGGCCTCTGAAAGAGCAGTCAGTGCTCTTAACTGCAGAGCCATTTCTCCAGCCCTCCTAAGTGTTCTTATAAGCAAACTTGTTGCAGGCTATTTGATCACACTCTGTGAAGATGTCTCTGTTTTACCTTGTCTGCCTAAGGCACCTTCTGATTGGTTTAATAAACAGTCGAATGACCAATAGGTAGGCAGGAGAGGATAGACAGGAGTTCTTGATGGGAACTTGAAAAGAGAATCTGTCACGGTGGTGGATTTGCTTGCCAGACTCGTAGGTAGTCGGACGTACTGTAGGCTTGTGTGACTCTCCAGGCAGCTGGTTCTGTCATTTCTATAGTTTTTGAAGTTGCTTGCTCTGCAGTTCTTGTTTACTCAGGTATAGTTCATCCTTTTAGGTCTTTGATGGGGGTGCAGACTAGATAGTTACAGTCACAGTTTTCCTACTTCTTAAATTCAGAAAAGGAACTTACAAAAGAAATGTAAAATTTATAGTGTTGAGAGACATAATAGCTTAAGCTCTTTATCTAAGAAAATACTTAGGTCTAAAAAGATATTTTTAGATTGGTAATACATGTTATTATAGAAAGTGATTTAGGTATAAAACTGTGGACTCATCAAGATAGGATAGATAAGAAGGACTTTCTCCAAAGTTGTCAAATACTAATGGACATTGTGAGTCTAACTCTTACCTGATAATTGTTCTTATAGTATATAGTTTCACTGTGTTAGAGTTAAAACATTTCCCTTTTATTTAAACAGGGGAAAATGTTGTGGGAAATTTGATCACACTTGTCTGAAGATGTCTCTGTTTTACCTTGTCTGCCTAAGGCACCTTCTGATTGGTTTAATAAAAAGACGAAAGGCCAATAGCTAGGGAGGAGAGGATAGGTGGGACTTCCAGGCAGGCAGAGCCAGGAACTTGGAAAAAGAATCTGGTGTGTGTGNGGGGGGTTCACCAGTAAGACATGAAGGAAATTGGACATATAGTATGCAGGAGAGGTAATGAGCCACAAGTCAGAATATAGATTAATATAAATAAGTATAAGTTTTAAGAGCTAGTTGGGAACATGAATAAGCTGAGGTGAAGTTTCATACTTAATAGTCTCTGTGTCATTTTTCAGGAGCTGATGGTCTAAAGACAGCTTGGTTACAAACATGCTTATACTTGACCTAAATAACGAGAGATGTATATGAGGCCTTTAGTAAGATTTTTTTCTTTTTTCTTAGCATTTCATTCTTTCTTACATTTCTTCTACTGAAGAGCCCAAGAACTATAGATGTGTTGTAGAAAGAATATTTAAATTTTAAATTATATTTGTTTAAGTGTGTGTGGCAGTGTGTGTAAGTACATGGGCACATGCATGCCATGGCATATGTGGGGAATTCAAATGTCTCAAAAAGTAAAATAAAGGTTATGGTTGGCTCTGTGGTTAAGAGCACTTGCTGCTTTTGCAAAGGACCCAAATTCAGTTTCCAGTGCTTACTTTGGGCAACTCACAATGGCCTGTAACTCTAACTCCAATCTGATGCCTTCTTCTGGTCACAGTCACAGCCCCTCAGCCCCAACAAATGAATAATAAAATTGGTTTATAAACAGGTAAAATGAAACAAACCACAAAAGGCAGTGACTAGACCAGGAGCTAAAGGCACTTGTTGAGCAAGTCTGAAGACTTGAGTTTTATCCCAGAACCACGGAGAGGTGGAAGGAGAGAGATGACTTCAGAAAGTTGTTCTCTGACCTCCACATGTGCACAATGGTAGGCCCGTATCTTCTACACCCTCCCTTCGTTTTACACACACACACACACACACACACACACACGTCAACATTCTAAACAGGGTCTCCAAGGATGGGGCTGTAGCCTAATGGTAGATTGCTTGCCTAACATGCTGGGTTTAGCCTAGGTGCCCTTCCATCAAAATAAAGAAGCTTGGCACCTTAGTGTTGACAGAGCAAAATTGGAAATGATATATATTTATACTCCCATTGCTAATGATGTTCTAATATAGCTGATGATTAATATTTTATAAACAATAAAATTGAGCTGACCAATAGACTGCTTGTCTGTTGGGATGGAATCCATCACATGGGTTAGCATTTATAGGTGATTAGTGTTAAGTGCTAGTGGTTGGTAGAGCATGTCACACTAAAATTTTAGAGAATTGTCAAGTAGTGAACTTCAATGCATTCTGTGGACAGAGGTTGTTTTACAGCTTTACGAAGGGCATACCAAAAGCTAAGCTAAAAACCGATAGTTTTTCAATAGATTTCTTTTTTCAACTACTTTTTTTCCAATTCATTTGTTTTATTTTATTAGTGCTTTGTCTGCATGTATGTATGTGCATCTCAAATGTCACAAAGGGACCACAAGGGTCAGAAGGAGGGCATTGGGTCCCCTGGAGCTCAAGTTAGTAGTTGTAAACTGCGGTGTGGGTTCCGGGAATCAAACCTGGGTCCTCTGCAGGAGTAGGAACTGCTTTTAAGCCCTGAGCTGTCACTCCAGCCTCAAAAAAATAGTCATTTAAGACTATTTATTAGCCAGGAGGTGGTGGTGCGCGCCTTTAATTCCAGCACTTGGGAGGCAGAGGCTGGTGGATCTCTGTGAGTTCAAGGTCAGCCTGTTCTACAAGAGCTAGTTCCAGGACAGGCTCTAAAGCTACAGAGAAACCCTGTCTCGGGAAAACGAAAACAAAAACAACAACAACAAAAAAAACAACAAAGACTATTTATTGACTATTTAATGACTTAAAATAGTCTTCCTTGGATGGAGCTAGAAAACATTATTTTGAGTGAGGTAAGCCAGACACTGAAAGACAGTTATCACATATGCTCACTTATAGGTGGTTTTTAAACATAAAGCAAAGAAAATCAGCCCACAAACCACAATCCCAGAGAACTTAGACAACAATGAGGACACTAAGAGAGACTTACATAGATCTAAT
>LOEQ01001001.1:214169-226029 GCA_001685075.1 Bramus lutescens | reverse complement strand
TTTTTTTCCCCCGGCGCTCCCGGGTTGAGGGTGCGTGGCGAGGGTAGTTGCTGCTGCGGCCCAGAGGGACTTGGGGAGGGGGGCGCTGTTCCCCGCATCGTGGACTAATTCAGTCTTAGCTGCATTAAGACGTTACTGGTTATCCGGTCCGCTCATCTCGCTGGTTGGCCTTCCCCGATCTGCACTCGCTGCCTTAGCCTCTCCTTCTCTGCCACTCTTAACCGAGTTATAGTTACTATGGCACTGAGGCGTTTTGAAAGTCCCTCTCTATTCTTACGTCTGGTCTCTGCTGCGCGATTCCTCCTCTCCTCCCCGCTCTGTATTTTGAAGGCCAGAATCAACCATTCTCAACGCTTAACCAGTTCTCCAGCTCTGATCTCATACACCAAATATTTTTAATACTGGGCGTTTTCTAAAAGTTTAAGGCACTTTGGGCACACATAGTGGTCTTATGTAGTTAAGCCGTCGTATGCCTTTGTGGATGTTTATAATTTTAAAAAGTTGCTTCCTCTTGTAAATGAGATGTTTCGTTCTGAGAAAGATTTCAGTGTTTAGAAATTACTTGTGAGTTAAGAGAATGTTAAAAACTCATTGAAATAGAGCCACTTAAAGTACCTTGGTGAACTAAAGTAGGAAGTTTGCGTTTTAGAATTGTTGAAGAAGTCCTAATAACTTGTTGCATACTGTTAAATGTAAACTTTGTTTCTTTTTTCTGGGTAGCGCTGAAATTGAATTCTTAGCGTTTTGTTTGGTAATGCTAAATTGTATCACTTTCGATAGTTTAAAAAGTAAAGATCTGAGAAAAAGTTTTGAATAGTAAAAACTGATTATGTACCCAAAAGTTACTTGCCATTGGTTGGGAGGCTTGGCACTATTACCATTTTCCCTAGATGTGTACAGAATGCTGAGGAGCAGGAGTATTTGCAAGCCGATTTTAAGATTAAAATCAGGTCACAAGCCTGACCATTTTACTTCACCTAATATTTTACAGTAGAAGTTAAGGCAGGCATACTTTTCACCTAAGAATAACGAATCACCAGCGAATGCCTATTAAAGGAAAATAAAAAAGAGAAATGGATGGCTTGGATGGAGTTTATAAGGGAACTGATATATATTCTAAGTGACAAAGTTATGGCCACAATTTATTTTAAAATGTACTCAGATAAAAATCTAATCTGGAGTAAAAGGTACCTAACAACTAAAACCCGAGTTGTTTTAGAACTGATCCAGGTCTCAGACTGAATGGTTTTAGAGCTCAGTAGTTACATCATCCAAAATACTAGCTTTTTGCCTCAGTAATTTTTTTTGAGACATGGTTTCTCTGTGTGTAGCCCCAGCTATTTAATTATTGATTAGCAGATTTAATGTTGGCAGAAACGACCAAAGAAAAGTATTCAGGGTTACATAAAAGAATACATCTCAGTTTTTGTTTGTCTTAAAGTAACTAGTCTTACCTGGAACTTAGTGGACTTATTGTCATCTACTAGCAGAGCTTGCCAATGGATGTTTTGCAGTGGCTGCTGAGTCATCCTGGATATAGTAAAGGAGCTTCATGACATGGCATGTTTCATACTAACATTTGATAAGTGTCCAGGGCTTCTGGGCAAATGAAACCTTTGGTTGTGTAGTAGAAGGTTAGAGTAAGAATAAGCAGGCTGGCACTATTAGTGGTAGCAGGACAGCAAATGTCAGGTCAAATAGCTAGTGCAGTCAGTCACCCAGTACCTGTGATTACTGGTTTATCTTGACTTCTAATTTCCCGGTTTGACTTAGCTAGACTTAGTTAGAGGTTAGCTCTTCTGGGAAATGTCTAAACTTTTTTTTTTTTAAACATTTTTCTGCTTTTAACTTACCTTAAAAAATACCACCTTGCTTGAAGTTGTGGAGCTAGAAGGTTACTGTCTTGCTCAACCAGATAAAAGGAGTAACTTAAATGTAGAAATAGCTGGGTGTAGTGGCACATACCTGCAATCTCAGCTGCTAAGAGTCAGACCAGGAGCTTTTCTTAAGTTTGAAGCCAGTGACTCCAGCCTGGCCTGGACTGTAGTAGCAGTGTAGAAACAAATGAACAATGTGAGATGGTTGTTTTCACTTGCCTCTTCATCTCTCCTGTTAGCCAGTCACTTTTTAGCTTTTCTGAGATAGGACCCTTCTCTGTAGCTCAGACTGGCCTTAAACCTGAGATTTTCTTGCCTAAGTCTTCTGAGTACTAACCCGGGTACTTTTAAAAAGATGGCTTATTTTTCTAGTTGGGTGTTCTGTTCACTAAAGGTGATGTGTTTAGTTCTTGTCACATGTTCATTCAGTCTCCTTCCCCATTTCCATCATGTGTAGCAAGGTGGGTAGGTTAAGCAGCTGCTTTTTCTAGTGGCTCTCAGAACATTTGAGTTTATAAACAGATTTTAACCTCTGGAAGAACCTGTTGCCACCTCCTGGTGAGATAGACCTGTTCGTTTTTGTCCCTCCCTTTCTTTTTTGGTGCTAGAAGGTTTTCTGACTTGGAGCTAAGGGAATCTTTCACTCTTAAAGAAACAGAATGGCTGATACCCTGTCCTTTCTGGCTTAAGTCAGTGACCATATTCAGCAGTTAAAACAGGTGGGGAAGGAGAATTCAAATTCCCCCTCCATCAGTAGTTTAGATCAGGGGTCGATAAATCTTTTATTTATTTATTTTTTTAAATAAAGAAACAAAACTGTTTTTGAGGCTCTGTGACTGACTGCCAGGTCTTTGGCAAACGCAAAAACCATTTTTAGCTCTTAAGAGCAGGCCAGAGACTAGATTGGCCCACAGTCACCGAGTTTGTAGAACCTGGTTTATGTGATAGGACCCTTTATTATTTTGTCTATTTATTGACACAGATATGTCTTGCCTAACATTTGATGGCTAAAAAATATTCTCAGCTTTGTAAAAGTAATATTAGTATTTTATCAATCCTAGATGTCATTAAATAATTCTATTTTCTATATTCTAGATGCTAATGCTTTTGGTAGATACAGAATTATAAATAATTGGTTTAAAACATTCTAATGGAATCAGATGAGTTTGAATCCCTGCTCTGCCCTGAATTGAACAGTGAAAAATTTTGCTCAATTTCGTCATCCATAAATTAAAGATTGCCAAGAGTGACATAACCACGTCCCATGTGGGATAGTTAGAATTCACTTGAAGTTGTGATTAAATAGAGCCTTAAAATTTATTTATTTGTTATTTGTTTGTTTTTCAAGACAGGGTTTTTCTATAGCTTTGGAGACTGTCCTGGAACTCAATCTGTAGACTAGGCTGACCTTGACCTCACAGAGATCCACCTGCCTCTGCGTCTTGGTGCTGGGATTAAAGGCACGTGCCACCACTGCCCAGCAAAATTTAATATATGTAAGTGGTCTCTGCGTTTTCTTTTATAGTTAGAGTTTTTTTTTTTCTTCTCCTTCTGGTTACCCAAGTCTTTTCCAAAGTCATACTAAACTTAAGCTCTTTGTTTGCGGAGTGAGAAAGTCAAGCTTTATCACTAAAGTGGTCTATTGATGTAGGGGAGTTCCTCCTCTTCCTCAACTTTTTAAACAGTTGAATATGGTTACCTACTTCAGCTATGAAGGCAGACTATGAGCTATCTTGTTCTGTAAGGTAGATTCCCTTAACTCAAGGCCAGAAAAGTTCATTTATAGCACCAAAAGTTAATCACAAAGTTAGACAAAAGTCAAACATTATCACAACTTTTTTAAAGTACTTAGTCTTTTTCTCGAGAAGTACCAGTCACTTAAGTATATAGTTAGAAAAGTCTGAGTGTTGATTAATAAATAGAAAATGGGTTTAGGGGCCATGTTCCCCCCCCCCCATTCCCTTTCTGGTGTGTTCACTTTCCTTACCAGGTTTTTAATATAACAACAACAAAAAACCCTCCAATTATATCTCTGTTTTCTGGAAAGTCCTAATGAGACAAGTGTCTACTAGCTTGAGGTAAAATGAAGCCTTTGGTCAGATGCCACTAAAGGTAACCATTATATTAGGAACAGGGTATTGGGAACATTGCAATAATTTTGTATTTTTAACTTTTGTTTTCTGATACAGAGTTTTCTATAATCCCTAGCTAGGCTGGAACTCTAAGTAGTATAGGCTGGCCTTGAACTGACAATTCTCCTTCCTGTGTTCAACAAGCAAAAAAGGTGTATTTACAGTCTTGATTCCAGACAATTTATGATCGGAGAAAGAGTAGAATGCCTTTCTCATCTATAAATATTTCAATTTGTTTAATTGTATTTACCTTTTTCATAGTGTGGTTTGAGAACTAAACTCTTTAGTCTCAGTATTGAAATGTGGGATATCAGAGAGCTTTGGGGGTTTAACTACTGTGGGCTATTAATGGATTATGTTTCTCCTTGTGCATTTTAAGGTTTTTAATTTTTATTTTGTTTTTCAAAAGACTTGCTTTTACTTTTATTTGTATATATGAGTTGTGTGTGTGTGTGTGCACATGTCAGAGCTCCTGGAGTTAGAGTTACAGGCAGTTGTGAGTACTCTGACATGCTGGAAACCGAACTTGCAACCCCTGAAGAAAGAGCAAGAACTCTTAACCATTGAGCCATCTCCCAGTCCCGTTAGTTTTATTTTTGAGTCAGTGTCTTCCTATAGTCTAGGCTGGTCTGAACTCACCGTGTAACCCAAACTGGTCTTGATCTTTAGATCTTTCTACCTCAGCCTCCTAAATGTTGGGAGTGCTGGAATTACAAGCATATGCTACCATGCCCAGCCCCTTTGGATTTAATTCTATAGCTGCAAAGGTATTTTTAAGTGGCTGGAGAACTTGGACTGGGTAGATAGGGAAAGTTTAACCATTTGTAAAATAAGATAGACCTGAGATTTGCAACTTAAAATCATATTATTAAAATTAGATATAGTAAAATGTCTTAATTCTGTACTCATGGAAATAGCCAAATATCAATGTTATGATGAAGCAGCTTGATAAAGACTGGGAAAAAAAAACTTTGGGTAAAAGTCTAATAACGTAAGTACTAAATGAGTAGGGAGGATGAAACATGTGCAAGAGCCCTGGAAGACAATGCTTAAGGGTCAGAGAGAGGTGCCCCTCCCTTCTGTGTAGCCCTGGCTGTCCTGGACCTCACTTTGTAGGCCAGACTGGCCTCACACTCGTAGAGAACTGCCTACCCCTGGCACAGACAGAATGTACAGTCTTAATGTAATATGGGTTTCCAAAAAAAAAATACATGTGGAAATCAAAATGGGTGGAGTACTTTGGAAGAGTAAGGCCTGATAGACATAAAACTGATGCTGGAGTTAGTTTGTAGTCATGTTCAGAGAGCCAGTGAAGTTGCTTAGGAAAGAGTGTAAAATTAGAATACTATTTAATAAGGAACTTAGGAAATAGTGTAAAATTAGAATACTATTTAATAAGGAATAATGTGAAGGGAGTTGAGTAGAAACAATACTGATCTGAAGTAGGGAAAATACGCAAGACTGAGGAGTTGGCCAAATTGGGAAGTTGTCTTCTGGTGTGAAGAAAGTTTGTAATTATAAATGAAGTCTTAGTGAGTATAGAATAAATAGTTCTCTCTCCCTGCGCCCACTTCTATCATCAACTAGGGTTAAACAGACTTTTAAACACTGTTCAATAGTGCTGTGATTTGTTTATAGTATATAATTTTATTTTATACATAATTTTAATTAAAATTATAAAGCATCCTCACATGCCTTTCCTGTCCTCCAGCTGACAGCCCTGCTTCTTCCATCCTCATGCTAGGATTGCTGGTGTGCACCATGTCCAGCTTGTAAAGCATTCTTGCATCAAGTTTGACTCATTTCTGTGAAGATCTGAAGGACTCTTCTTGGCATGGAGTCTTCCTCCATAAGAACATTTTTTTCTCTTTTCTAGTTCCTTTCATCCTTCTCTCACTCTGATCTCATGGAGCCTAGGCTGGAGTCTAATTCCTGATCTTCATTCTCAGTTTTTCACTAGTGACTGACAATTGCTGTTTTAAGTTTCTAAAATATGTGTGTTTTTTTTTAATTTGCATTCTGTAGGGGGCCTTTTTCCTTAAATGTAACTTAATTTCCTGTGATGAATCTGTTTCCTAATCTCTTCAACTGGAGTGGTTATCAGACTTGATAATGTATTAGAATCACTTGGGAGAGCTTAAACATAGCCTTATCTTGAGAGTTCATGCTTTAGTAGCATTATGAAGGACTTGAAGTAGTTTCTTATCCTGTAGCTAAAGACTGTAGATAGAGCATTTTAGACCAGAGTTCACTTTTTCTTCACGCCTTTGGGAGTCATTTAATCTAAGAATTTGTTTACTGAAGCTTAAGGATGTTAGTTTTAATGACTCAAGGTCAGTTTCTTTTTTATTCTTTGTGTTGTTGTTCTCTGTGAGTCCTGTTGAGCTGAGGCTAGTATGCGTGTTAAATTTTAATTGAGGAAATGAAGGTCTCTTTAAGTACAGTTGCTGTGTGTCAGTGTTTCCTTATTTTATCTCTTTGCCTTCAGTTTTGTTCTCTGATCTTCAAGGTACTTAATGCTACTGTATGTGACTTCGGTTAGATATAGTGGTGTTTCTAACCTGTCCTATAAATTGCTTTATGTGGGTAGGAATCATAAGGATCTTTCATATTCTGAGAAGCTAAAGGAACGCCACAAAAACACTTTCTATCCCATGGTCTTATTATAAGCTCTCAGAGATCCTCTGCCTAAGTCCTATGCTTGTCCCTTTTGAAGTATTGTTTAGTTTGTACCACTACCAAATCTTTTTCAATTGGAGGATGAATACTATTATTATGTGTGCTTTATAAACATCAGGTTTAGGTCCATAATAATTTCTCTTAAATAATTAGTACAGTGTAATAAGATAAAAATGGAAGTGATAAATTTGTGTTCTTTAGAATGAATGCTCGAGAACCATACATCATAGCCTTACCATAGATATCTGTGTTTTTGTTCAGAGACCATATAGAATATTAATTTTGTTGTATTTCTTGATTGTTATTTATGCCTTTCCAGATAACAAAGCAATTACTATTAGTATTCAAGTGTCTGTTTCAGAAAGACTTTCCATTTTTTCTCTTGACGGAATTTCCTTCCAAAGTAGAATTACATATTCCGCCTTAATTTATTTTTGTATTTACTAAGCCCTTCTTTCTTTTCTGTGATTCTCTGAAACCTGATTAATGCTGCTTTATGAGAAAATTTATGCCTGAAATTACCTTATCCCAGCTTGCTTATGGTAGCTTTTTTCCCTTATTAGTAAAATTAGCACATGTTTATGTGATACCTTGAGAAGTACTTCCGTGTTATTTCATTTAATTTTCATCGTCATTCCAATGGGCGTTAGTAGGAAGGGATGTTCTTAGAGTAAATCAAAGAAAAGGGAGGTTAGTATTCAAGTTGTGCCATAGGTCCAGGATGCCATGCTATTACTGTTACTCACACTTGTATCTTAGGCATGCTACTTCATTACTTGCCTCTCTTCATGCCTTGGTTTTCTTATGGCATTGGGCATTGAGCCCAAGGTCTTGCCCTTTTAGGCAAATACTACGATGGAGCTATGTCCCCAACTCTTTATTCGTGGAATGTCATTTTCTCACTACATAAAATAATTGTATTAAATTGACAAATATTTGTAAATTGCTTAGAAAGGTGCCCAGATCCCCAACTGCAGTTAATGTTAGCTGTAGTATTATGTCATTGATTTTCCTTTCGAAATTACCATCCTAAAGCTAATTCCTCAGATTTTTAAAGGAAAGATTCCATAATATGAAAATTTGATCGCCAAAAAGAGGTCTTAGGTTATTTCTTGAGTTTAAATTATATTGGATTAGTTGTCTTATTTCCTATTTTAAGAGGGATTCCTTACTCTATTTGTTTATTATTATTATTATTACTTTTATGGTGCTGAGGAATCTAAACCCAGGCCTCAAGCATGAGAGGCAAGTACCCCATCATCTGAACTATATATCCCCAGCCCTTACCTTTCTTGACAAATGTGACACAAAATAATTGTTGAATTGTATAATAATTATAAAATAATTATATTGGTTGTTTTAATCCTCTAAGGTACAGAAAGATGAAAACATTTACTGCCTATTACTAAATCTAGATCTTGGCTTGTTGGTTCATAAAAACAATATTATGCCATAATAGTATGAACTGAGTCTTAGTAAATTTTGTTGGAAACACTAGTGTTTTGCTTGGCATAACTTTCTTTAAGTGCTTACTTACAAAGATAAATTTTCTAAAATAGTCTTATGTATATTTTCTCCAACAGGGCATTCTTAGCAGGGTTACAGAGTCTGTTAAGAATATTGTTCCAGTGTGGCTACAAAGATACTTCAGCAAGAACGAAAATGAATGTAGCTGTTCAACAGGTGCAAGTGAAGTTCCACACTGGCTGGAAGATAGGGAAGATGAGCGGGTAATTTATGGTGAGGACAACACGAACAGTGATGATGGGAGAATCACTCCTGATGAGCCAGCAGGCAGTAACACAGAAGGTAAATAGAGTATGGATATTTGGTGACAAATCAGGCTTTCATGTCTAATTTTAAATATCTTTGTATTACCTGACTATGGTACAGTCTAATTGAGTGGTGTATAAATCCTCCATGGAATATATGGAAATCATTTTTAAACTTATGTTTTACTTAGCAGTCTTAAAAAATTACTATTTTGTGTTTATGTGCACATGGGCCAGCATGCCACAACGTGTGTGTGTGTTTGTAGCATGACTGATAAAAATAACTGACATAGACGTATGGCTTGTTACTGCTAGTGTAATTAGTAACGTATATTCCTATCTAATTGGCCTGTAAAGAGAACCAGTGAAATGGTCTTGAAAGAATGGTTACTTAGAAGAAAATTACAAATCTAGTGTTTTTAGTGTCATAGTTGTAGTTTCCATTGCTGTGAAAGGGTTGGCTTCATCTTCCAGCTTACATCATCCAGGGAAGTCAAGGCAGGAGGAACCTAAAGGCTGAGTTCAAGGAGGAATATTGCTTATTGTCTTGTTCCCCATGGTTATTTCAGTCTCCTTTCTTAATGCACTGAGGACCACCATCCCCAGGGATGACACCGCCCATGGTGAGCCGGGCCCCCCCACACCATCAAACAAATGTGTGAGCTGGGCATGGTGGTGTGTGCCTTTTATTCAAGCACTCTGGAAGCAGAGGCAGATGGATATCAGAGTTTGAAGAGAAACCCTGTCTCAACAACCCCACCCCCATAAACAAAATATCAGAATGCAAGAAAGAAGAAAGAAAAAAAAATACACCATAGGCTTGTCCATAGACCACTGTGGTGGGTGCATTTTCTTAGTTAAGGTTTCCTGTTCTCAAATGACTCCAGTTTGGGTTGACATAAACCATGGCATTTAGTAATAGTCAGTTTGGCATGGTCTTTGAAGTTTTGCTGGTTTTTTATTAAGATAACTTGAATTTTGATATCTGCCCTTCTCAAAATTTCTTAATGTTACTAACAGCACCATTGAGGCTTTATCTGGTAGATCTCCAAGGTGATTGCTTCAGCTTTACTTTCTCTCCATCAAATGGGGCTCAGGCTTTCAGTTTTTTGATAAGAGATTTCTGGTGAGCACTAGTGTACCCATAGTAGCAGAAAGGCCCTTTCCCAGTTTGATGAGCATATTAGTAAGGAATAAGTAACCTGAGTTTCTAATTTTGCTCTCATTCTTTTTTTTTTTAAATATTTATTATGTGTACAATATTCTGTCTGTGTGTATGTCTGCAGGCCAGAAGGGGGCACCAGACCTCATTACAGATGGTTGTGAGCCACCATGTGTTTGCCGAGAATTGAACTCAGGACCTTTGGAAGAGCAGGCAATGCTCTTAAACCACTGAGCCATCTCTCCAGCCCGAGTTTCTAATTTTGTATCTGTAAAATTTTAATTGTGTGTGTTTTCATGAGCACAGTGGGATTAACTGGAACTTAGATTTTATTCATTAAATTGCTCAATTTCTAAGTTGGTTTGGTTATGTATATCTTTGTAAATTTTCAATGTAAATTATAGGGGAAAATAGATGTTTGAATAAACTCCCAATGTTGCTTCTTAATGTTGGTAATATTTCATACACTCTTATGGAATAGACCAGTAAGGAAATCCTCAAGAATGTACATGTTGTGTTTTCACTAAAATGAGACTTCAGGCCACTGTGCTAGAGATAAAACCTAAGCCTTTGTACATGCTAGCACTCTAACATTGAGCCCCATCTCTCACCATTTAGAAGCAAGGAGGGCAGCTTTTTGATTCCTTTTTTAAAAAACTCAGCATCATTTTTTCCTCTCCTTCACTTTTTAGAAATTAATTTTCCCTCCTGTCTTAAAACTTGTCAGTCCCAGATAGTTTTTACAGTCTTTTTCTCAAGGCATTTATTTATTTGGTTCTGTGGTCAGTGTGTGGAGTCAATGTTCCACTGATAACTCTCTACAAAGGTGAATATGAACCTTTGTTAGAGCTGAAAATACCAGTTTGCATTTATTTTCTGAAACATTGAAATGTAAAATGCATTCTCAAAATAATACAATCTTAGATATAGTTACCATCTAGTATCAAAATGCAGGAAGCACCACACAGTGGTGCATGCCTTTAATCTCAGCACTTGGTAGGCAGAGGCAGGTGGATCTCAGTGAATATGAGGCCAGTCTGGTCTACAAAACGAGTTCCAGGACAGCCAGGACTGTTAGATAGAGAAACCCTGCCTCAAAACCCCATCCCGCAATAGCTTAGATATAATAGTTCTGAGTATTGTTTACTAAATAGGAAGTTTTACAAATAACTTTTATGTTAGTAAAAACAAGGCTGGAGAGTATTGAACATTCAAGTAGCTTAGCAATAACAGAATTATGGCAGCTTCAAGTTTCTTCCTTATAGCATTCTGCCCATTTACCTCCTGTGTTGACTTGTGTATGTGTTGTGTGTGTACGTATTTGTGTATATGTACATGCACATGCAGGTGAACGTTGTGTGTCCTTAGTTGCTCTTTACCTTTTTTTTTTTTCAAATGAAATTAGCTGGTTAGCAAACCCTAGTAATGAGTTCTCTTGTCTTTTGCCTCCCTAGTGGGGTTACACTTTACTCAGCTTTTTTGTATGGATACTAGGGATACAAACTTAAGTTTACATAGTGAGCACAGTTACCACTCAAGCCATCTACCCAATGTTGGTTCTTGAGATTTCATCTACTAGGTTAGTGAAAACCTCAAGAATGTAAGTGTTAAGTGAGAATTTAGGTCATGGAGTACCCCATAGTGGCATATCTAATAAGTGAGTCAGTAGTGAATTGTACTTGTGGACAACTACCTGATTTATACTGTTATGATTTATAGTTGTCTTAGAAATACAGCATTGATGACTGATGTGAATCTGTAAATCATAGGGTTGTCTCATCCTATGCCTTTTGCTACTTGGTGTGGAGTGGAAGGAGCCATCTGTAAACAATAAAACTACATATACTAGATTTAGTAGATAACTGCTAGAAATGGTCCTGTCACTTTTACCTGTAGGATATATGGATGCAAGGATCAGAGAATGGGGTGGCTAAAAAGCACTACCTGCTAGGATGAGTCAATAATTAGAGTACCTGTACCCTAGGACACATTTCAGGGCAGATAAGATGGCTCAGTGGATTAAGGCACTTGTCTACTAATCCAGAGTTAAATCTCCAGGACACAATGGTAGAAGGAGGGAACTGATTCCTAGAAGTTTTCCTCTGACTCCACAAGTGGACGATGGTGTGTGTGTGTGTGTGTGTGCGCACATACAGACTTGAACGTAATAAATGTGTGTATGACTACAGTCATAGAGAAGTTGAAATATTTATAACCTCTGTGTGTGTGTTTGTGTGT
>LOEQ01001001.1:193798-211715 GCA_001685075.1 Bramus lutescens | reverse complement strand
CACATAGACAGGTGACCCTCCTACATCAGCCCTGGAACTCACTTTGTATACCAGGCTGATCTTGAACTCATGTAGATCCTTCTTTCTGCCTTTGCCTCCCAATGCATGCCCAGCAATTTTTACATGTTTTATGTTGTGTTGGGTATTGCTTATGCTAGACAAGTTCTGTGATGTTTAAATGCCAATGCAAATTGATTCCTAAGTTTCAGCTAATGTTTCTCAACATGTTTTGTAGCAGATTATATTTAAATCAGTTGAGGTATTCTGCTGTATTGTTTTGTGTCTCTGTGATGCTGGGGATTTAACCAAGTACTTTTCATGCATTCTAGGCAAGCTCTTCACAATGAGCGTCAGCACTGTATTAGACGTAAAAATACACCTGGCGTGTGTTCCAACTTGAACTTCAGTTCTGGGTCTCAAGTATCCCAGGCTGATCTTAAAGAGCAAGTTTGACCTTGAATTCTGAACCTCCCAAGTGTAGGCATTACAGGTGTTTGCCACTATGCTCTGTTTTTATGCTGGGGTTTGAGTCCTTGTGTGCTAGATAAATACTTTACTAACTGAGCTGTCCCATTGCCCTTGATTTTTCTTGTACTGTTTTCTATGGTTTGAAAATAGTTGTTTATGTTTTCTCTAGTTCTGTACATGTTTATATTAGAAGAGCTAGTTTGGTCCTACTAAACTCCATTCTAAGGGGAATCTTCCTTTTGGAACTTCAAATATGAGTCTATAATTCTTGAAGATATACTGGAAGATGGTTAAGAGAAATTCTGGAAAAGAAGAATAAAGTGAAATTGGGAGGTGAATAATTCTACGGGGAGTAATAAAAGCGCAGTGTTTAAAAATTTAAAAACGCAGGGCAAGTTCAGAAATGTCTTGACACTCACATAGAAGAGGGAAGCCTCTTGAAATCAGAGAGCATGAAAGTGACATCTCATTTGTGAGGAAAATAAGAGTTAGGTTAAGAAATTATTTTCGGTCATAATAAACACTAGCTTTTTTGAAAACAATGAAGCTGAACACTTCACTCCTGTATCCTAACTGATGTTGTATCCTAGTTGGACTAAAGATTAGCCATTGAATTGTATTATGTTGTAAAGGTAGCCCACTCAAGAAATGTAAATGTTGTAAATAGGTTTAGCCAGCTGGGGAAAACATAGTTGTATTTCAGTTTTCACATATCACATCCCGAGTGGTGACGCCTTATCTTACTAATAAAGTATGTTACTTGCTTTGAAGTCCAGACTGACATTAATTGTGCAAATGTAAATAATGGACTAATGCAATGTCTTTTCTCAGTTTTATTTGTAATGTTATTATTTTAAAGAACCTTTGACGACCAGTACCGCCTCAAATTATCCAGATGTGTTAACAAGGCCTTCTCTTCATCGGAGCCATCTGAATTTCTCCATGTTGGAATCCCCTGCGTTGCATTGTCAGCCTTCCACATCCTCTGCATTTCCAATCGGCAGTTCTGGATTTTCCCTCGTAAAAGAAATTAAAGATTCTACCTCTCAGCATGATGATGATAACATCTCAACTACCAGTGGTTTTTCTTCAAGAGCTTCTGATAAAGGTATTCTTGATACTGGATAGTAAGTAGTAGTCAGTAGGGATACACTTTATATGTCGATTTATTTATTTATTTATTTATTTATTTGAGAAAGGGTCTCACTGTGTAACCATGGCCTTGCTCTGTATGTCCTTGAACTGAGAGATTCGTGCCCAGTGCTGGGATTAAAGGAGTGCACCACAATCCTCCTAGTTTAGGTGTTTGTTTTTGTTTTTTGGTTTTAAGATTTCTTTTTAATTTATGTATATATGTTTGCCTGTAAGAGTTTTTGTGAGCCAAAGGAGGCCATCAGATTTCTTGGTATCGGAATTCCAGGTGGTTGTTGGAGGGTGCTGAGAATTAGCTCCAGGTCCTCTACATGAGGAATATATGTTCTTAATTGCTGACCCATCTTTCTGGCCCTCTTAATTTTAGTTTTAATTTTGATTTTTTTAAATAAAGTTCTAGGCCTTAGGGTCTTAAAATTGGTGGTTACTTCAAATTACAAATTTTTGTTTTAGATATAGCTGTTTCAAAGAGTACTTCTCTGCCACCACTGTGGTCTCCCGAAGGAGAGCGTTCTCATTCACTCTCACATCATACTGCCACCAGCTCCAAAAAACCAGCATTCAACTTGTCTGCCTTTGGAACACTTTCCACCGTGAGTACTAACTGTTGTCTATAGTCACAAAGTTTTTAGTATTTTTGGTTATAATTTGTCACTGTGTTTCTGTGCAGTCACTTGGGAATTCATCAGTTCTTAAAACAAGTCAACTTGGAGACTCTCCTTTCTATCCTGGCAAAACAACATATGGTGGGGCAGCTGCTGCTGTAAGACAGAACAAAGTGCGAAATACGCCTTACCAGGTTCGTGTGAGGGTGGAGGGTGATGATAAACTTTCCCATTACCAGACACTGACTACTAATACCCAAAAGACTTGAATTTTTACTAATGGTAGAACTGTTCATGTTAATTTAGAGTATGAGAACATTTAATTGAACTGAACATACAGACTATTAGATGGGTGCATGTTTTAGGAAGTATTCCACTCTTTAAAATGAGGTAAAAAAAATGCACATGATAAAATTTGCCTTAAATTAGTTTATTAGAATTGTGATAAAACAGTGTTGTCACTACTGCTATACAAATGTTGAAAACCATTTTTAGTCAGCTTTTACAGTCATTCTTTGACAGCCCCTTACCAGTTTTTCTGTATTTAGGGCTTTTTCAGAATGTTAAATAAACTTAGTCATACATGGGCTGATATGGGTCATTGGCATCAGTCTGGCTTAGGTTGAACACCTTGGTTCCTTTTTATGCTGATAGTGAGCTATAGTTTATTATTGAAAGGATATTGTATATTTCCAGTTTTAACATTCATTTTTCATTTCCTTTAGACATATGGTAGATTGTTCATCATATGATTAAGTACATAATAAACAAGACAGGTGTTTTCTGGTGTGTTAGTACCTGCTTGCTTCTTGTAATATTACAGCAGTTGTATTGTGTCCTTGCTTTACATGTAGAATTGTCAGGTTTTTTGTAAGTGTTTGTATTTTAGAAGTATGTTTTTTTTTTACTTTTACAAATATTGCTCATTTTTAAATTGTATTGTGTTCTTTTTCTTAAATAATTAATTTTATTTTATGTGTTGGTATGAACATATCAGATCCTCTGGAATTGGAGTTACAGACAGTTGTGAACTGCCATGTTGGTGCTGGGAATTGAACTTGGGTCCTCTGGAAGAACAGTCAGTGCTCTTAGCTGTTGAATCTCTCCAGCCCTTGTGTTGTGTTCTTGATGAATTAGGAGAGCTTATTTTTTGTGTGTGTGAGATATTTTTGTTTGTTTTTATGGAGTGTGTTTTGCAGGTGATAGCTAGTTATTATATATTTTTTCTATTTTTTTATGTGTTTGATATCTTTTATAAGATATCTATATATAACCCAATGTCACAGTGGTTTTATTCTAAAAATTTCAGAAGTTTTTTTCTAAGGCTTTAATTTGGGTTTCTCATTTATTTTGAGTTGATTTCTGTCTGGTATGTATGATATGTGCATCAATGTTGATTTGATTTACATTTGAGCATTTGTTGTAAGTACCATTTTCTGAAGACTTGTCCTTTCTCCGTTGTGGTAACTTTAAGTGGGGGATTGTTTGGGACTTGTGTTTTTCTGCATATCCCATTGTCTGTCCTTAGACTGGTACTTCCTTTGTGATAGCTGTGGATGGAGAGGAAGTTTTGAAATTGGCAATGCCTGTTTTTTAATTTGTTTTGATACAAGCCTGCTTTCCTAGGTTCTTTTGGTTCTGGGGATTGAACTGAGGGCCGCGAACATATAAGACACTCATTTCTGCTCAGCTATATGAGAGCACTTGGTTTTCTGTGGTTCTTTGAATTTCATAAAAATTGATAAGACATTGGTTTGCAATGTGATTACATTTAGTCTAAAGATTAAACTCAGGAAAACATAGGATAATTAAGTCTTCCAATCCAAGAATATGATGTGCATTTCCAGTTCTTTGGGTGTTCTTTTTTGTTCTGTGTTTTTGTTTTGTTTTGTTTTGTTTTTTCAGGACAGGGTTTCTCTATTTAGCCCTGACTCTCTCTTGGAACTTGCTCTGTAGACCAGGGTGGTCTTGAATTAAAATGGCACCTGCTTCTGCCTCCCAAGAGCTGGGATTAGAGGTGTACACCACCATTGCCTGGCTTATTTAAGTGCTTTAAAATTTCTTTCATGACTGTTTGGTAATACATAGTACGTGACCGTGAACACATTTAGTTAGATTTATGCCCAAAGTATTTCCTGTGGACTGGTATTGGTTAAGAATAGATAGAATTATTTGTTCAGTATATTTAATTTAGTTGAAATATCTCCCAGCCAAGAAATGTGGTTCATTCTACCAGACATATAAGAAAGAAATAAGTACTGATTCCACAGTTTTATGTAGTTGAAGAAGAGAGAACTTTTCATAACATACTTATGAGAATAATAAAGATATTGCAAGAAAGCTCCAGGCCAACCTTTCTCGTTAATTGTAAGCATCTTTTTTACTAGATATATTTGTAAATTAATCCAAATCCTATATAATGGTCACTTGGGTTATTGTCTTAGTAATGCAGCTTTTACTCAATATTTGAAAATGAACGTAATCTATCTTTTTCAAAAAAGATAGGAAAACCATATGAAACATTTGGCTAAACTCCCTCATGCGTGATAAGAATTTTCATCTACTAGATAACCTCATTTGTTACCGTACATCTGTATAAACCTTCAGGCAGCTTGACTTTCTGGTGGAAACCTGAATTCTGGCCCCCTGAGCTTAGGAAAAGAATATAGTTACCTCACCTCTGTGCCTCCTTAACATCAGGCTGCAGCGTCTAGTCTGTATAGGAAGCATAAAAATATACCAGGCATACGCAGTATAAAAGAAGTACAGTAGTATTTCTAGTCAAGGATAGTGTGCTTACATTCTCCCCAAAGCTGCCATCACTAAGTTTAGCAAGGACATAAGCTATAAGGGTAATATGTGAAATCATGCATATTAGCAGAGTTAGAAATTGGACATCTTTTAAAGAAATACTATTTTGCACTTTGTGATAGTATTTTTCTAAGGAAGCAGCTATGTGAACTGTTTCTTAATGGAAAGGTAGGAAGGTCTATTTCAAGTATGAATTAAGTATATTGAACAGATAAGGTTGTTCAGACTGTCTGGGCGATGGTGGCACATGCCTTTAATCCCAGCCCTTGGGAGGCAGAGGCAGGCGGATCTTGAGTTTGAGGCCAGCCTGGTCTACAGAGTGAGTTCCAGGACAGCCAGGACTACACAGAGAAACCATGTCTCAAGAAACAGGAAACAAACACCCCCCCACACACAAAGATTGTTCATAGCTAACAAATGGCATGAATACTTAAGTGTAAATCTAGTGATGCAATACATTCAAGGCTTTTATGGTAACTACTATAAGATGTGAAAGAAATTCCTGTACAAGTCTTATTCACATATTGGTGTGACATTTTAATTTTATGATACACTTTAAAGATAGGAGAGACTACATGGATGCTTTTAGAGAGGGCAAGCATAGAAATGTACTACATATCCTTAGAATCTTTCTCAGTGTAGACTTCTAACTTATAATTGAAATTTGGTGAGTTTTTGTGGTTTTGTGGTTGCTTGTTTTTATTTTATTATATGCTGAAGGATCAAATAAAGAGTGTCTTGCTTGACAGGCAAGTACTCTGTCTACGAATGACAGCTCCAGCCCTGTAAGTGACATTCAGATGTTACTGGTTACTCCTTTCATATAGTGTAAGAGTTAGGAAACATACTAACGATTCATAATTTTAATTCTAATTAAATATTTTAATAATCAGTGTTATGGATGTCTTAATTTGTCAATTTTGAAAAAAATAATGGGGTATGTAGGTCAAGACACTGCTAAAAAATTTTTTTCTTTAGAAGAGTGCATGTAATCCCCCCTTTCCCGAGCACGCGCGCATGCGCGCGCGCACACACGCACGCGCACACGCGCACACACACACACACACACACGATTTCTCTTGTGTAGCCCTGGCTGTCCTGGGACGCTGGCCTTGATCTTGGAGACCCACCTGCCTCTGCCTTCCAAGTGCTGGGATTAAAGGTGTGTGCCACTAGTGCCCAGCTACATCCTGTCTTTTCACTTCTGATTATTAAAATTATTCCACAGCCCTTGTTACCATAATCTTGCTTTATTTTGAATAGCAATTTTGTTTTTAATTTTCATTGTATGAACTATGTACGTTGAACTGTGTTGCAGCAAGTAACAGACTATACTATTTTCTAGGCACCAGTTAGAAGACAGATGAAAGCTAAGCAGCTCAATGCACAATCCTACGGTGTGACCAGCTCAACAGCACGGCGGATATTGCAGTCATTAGAGAAAATGTCAAGCCCTCTTGCGGTAAAAATTTGAAATCATATTGAAATGAAATAATGTAGCAGAATTAGAGTTTACTGAAGAAGTCTCAGTTTTATTAACATTTTGTATTGTAATGTTATAGGATGCGAAAAGAATTCCATCTGCTGTTTCTTCTCCTTTGAATTCTGTACGTTAACTTTTAAATCTTAATGAAACAAGAGTTGTTTTTCAGTTTCCTACCTATTCTAAAACTTTCATTTTTTTTTTCAGCCTCTTGATAGGAGTGGGATAGACAGCACAGCTTTTCAGGCCAAAAAAGAAAAGGTAAGCTGTGTAAAATGTCAGCAGCTCTGTGTTTACAGTTAGCAAGTGCATAGACTAGTAGTTGCTATGGAATGTGTTTGAAAAAGGAGCTATTTTTACCCTGGGCATTGTAACTTTTCTTACAGCCTTGGGATGAACAATATATTCTGTCCTCATGTTCATGACTGTCCTTACAGCTTTTTCTTAATTATAGATCGATATAAAATGAGGAGTGAACATTTCACATGTTAGTTATTAAAAGTGCAATAAATTTATCCCCTCATTGAAATAGTATTTTGTTTTGTTTTTGTTTTTGTTTTTTGAGACAGGGTTTCTCTGTAGCTATGGAGCCTGTCCTGGAAACTAGTTGTTGTAGATGAGGCTGGCCTCGAACTTAGAGATCCGCCTGTCCCTGCCTCCCGAGTGCTGGGATTTAAAGGCATGTCTGACCACTGCCTGGCGAAATAGTCATTTTTGAAGAATTTTTATTATCCAACATGTCAAATATTGTGAATCATAGAGCTTCATTACATATTTTTCATCAGCTGAAATACTAGTTGAGGATATTGGAGCTAATAAAATAAACAGTCTTGGTGCCTTTTTGTGTAGTTTCTGTGGATTAAATTAGCTTTTGAAATTATTGTGAGGGAGATTAATGCTTAGTAATGGTATTGGAGAGGTGTCTCCTGTGTTTTATTTATAGCTATTTAACTGTCCTCCAGGAAATGTAGATTCCTGGATCCCTACTTGCAAAAGAATTTATTATAACATTAAGCTCTCTAAAAGTAATTACTAAAGTTATCATCATTATATGAATTACTTGTGGAGATTAAATGAGTTGTTACTATGTCTTTATAATTATTCTTACTGAGTATGGTGAAAGAAGAAAGCTACAGTTTTTTTGTTTGTTTGTTTGTTTTTGTTTTTCTCCCATTGGAAGAGTGTTTGAATTCCTAGTGTTACTTAGATGTTTGTAGTTAGGTAAGAGGGATCTGCTTTGAGCCTCTGTTATACTGTCAATATAAAATGTCAACATTCTTCAGACTCTTGAATCTGAAAAGTAAAATTTTAGGGTTGTGCCATTTTTGTCAATGAAAGTACTACAAATGTTTATGAGTTGCTGGAAATTAAAAAAACCAGAGTACAGTATTAGTCATTTGTCATATGTAACAAACTGTCTCATTAAAGTTGATGATTTAAGGAGAGAGCTATATGAACTTTACAGAAGACTTTGCCCTGGAAACCAGCATTGTTGTCAGCTGTTGCTAAGTGAATGGACTATGTGTTGCATGGCAGTTTATGGACACAGTATAATTATCTTACACCAATGAAACTTTTACTTTATTTCAGTGTAGCAAAGGACTATATGCAAAACACTTGGTTACTTAGATCCCAAAGCTAGGTCATGTCATAGTCTGGAAGTTTTAAATGCTTTATCAATTATACTCACATTATAAGCCTGCTGTGGGATAATGCGCTTGTACACTGTAAAGGTTTGTCACTGATATTGGTTTAATAAAATGCTGATTGGCCAGTAGCCAGGCAGGAAGAAGTATAGGTGGGGTGACCAGACTAAGAGAATTCTGGGAAAAAGGAAAGGCTGAGTCTGCAGTCACCAGCCACATGTAGAGGGAAGCAAGATGAGAATGCTTCACTGAGTAAGGTACTGAGCCACGTGCTAAACATAGTTAAGAATTATGGGTTTTTTAAGTTATAAGAGCTAGTTAACAATAAGCCTGAGCTAATAGGCCAAATAGTTTATATCAATATAAGTCTCTCTGTTTCTTTGGGTTTGAACAGCTGAAGGACAGGGCAAGACAGAAACTTCTGCCTACATAAGCCCTTTGGTTTGTTTTTTGAAAATAATGATAAACCACTTTGGAGAGGAAGATTTGCATGTGTGTTTAGGAACTTGTAAATTTTATAACTTATTTTAAAAATCATTTTTAAAAAATTATTAAAAAAATTTTTTTTGCATGTGTATGTGTGCACCATGTATGTGCCTGGTGCTCTTAGAGGCCAGAAGAGGGCCTCATATTCCTGGGACTGGAGGCTTAAGCTGCCTTGTAAGTGCTGAGAACCAAACCCAGCCCTCTGCGGAGAAGCAAGTACTTTTTAACTAGTGGGGCATCCCTGTAGCCCCTGTTAAAAAAAAAAAAAAAANACTTCATTTTCAATGGAAAAAAATAATAGAAACAGAGGCTTGGGGAAATTCAGAAAAATAAGTTTTAACCATGTCCAACAGTCATCTTGTCTAAGGTTAGAATTGTTTAATTTTCTTGAATATTGTATAGTTTCATTTTATGTGGATATATGTATGCTTGTGTGTAAAAAGCTATTGAATCTGGGATAAAATTCAGTCCTGCAAAATAGTTTAGAATTATATATATATATTTACATATTAATAATAGATTTAATGCCTTTGGTTTATCATTTTTGTTATTATTTTAGTCTCCTTATTTAATTTCTCTACACAGTAATCTCTAGGTCATATTAGCTATTTTGAATTAATTTTTAGATATGCCACTGATAAATAAAAATGTTTGTTTTTGATTTCTGTTTTCTTATAAGGTGGACTCTCAGTATCCCCCTGTTCAGAGACTAATGACCCCAAAGCCAGTTTCCATAGCAACAAATAGAACTATCTATTTTAAACCATCTCTGACTCCATCTGGTGACTTAAGGAAGACTAATCAAAGGATGGATAAAAAGAACAGTGTGAGTTTGTTTATTCTGTTTTCTTAAGACATTATCTTGCTATGTAGCTATGCTGGGCTGGAACTCGAGATAACTGGGCTGGCCTCATTCATGTCAGTTTTACTGCTTCTACCTTTTAAGTGCTAGATTATAGGTGTGCACTACCGTGTCTGTCTGTTATTAATTTTTACCAGTCTGTTTCTTCTTGAACTAGTCTTTTAGTATTAGCTGGAGTGAATAAAGATAAAAAAGTTATTTAAAATAGAAGACTTCTCTGCTGGTTTTGTCTAGTAATTGTATAATGCCTGTTAACTAACAAGTTAGAATTGGTAAACCTTTAAAAATAGCTTTCTTGAACAAACCCTAAATCTTTGTGGGTAAATTTTACAAATTCATTGCCTAGACAAGTTTTGTTAGATTTACTTATCTATTAGTCTTATTTGTGTTGCTGAATTCTAAAAGGTTTCAAATGTCCTATCTTTTGACTGAATTTCTCCTGCACCTTAAAATGGAAATTATATTTTAAAATGTTTTTTGTATCTACTTCTCTTAAATTAAGATCCAAACAAAGCTCAAATGCTACTTCTGGGTTTTTTGAGATGTTTTATGTACCATAAATTTAAGTATTTTGTGTTTATCCTTTAGTGATTTTAGCATATCCACAGGGTGTTGAGCCATCACTATGTTCCATTTTAGAATATTTTCATCACCATTTCTCTCCTAAAGTTTTTTAATAACTTTCTGTGTTCTCAGAGCTTCTGTAATTACAGTATACACAAATATTTTACTGTTTTTTAGAAGGCAGAATATTATTTCATAAAATGGATTGTAATCGTATTCAAACCCTAGAAGGAATGTTGATGCAACACAAATCTGCAGATTGTATTTAGATGTTAAGCAGATGTCCCAAAAGATAAATGTCCCAAGATTATGACTTGCAGTCTCCATTAATCTAGAATATTTTTGAAAGGCAAAAGTTAGTTAACTGTAGAATGTCTTGCAGTGTGAGATTATCTGGGATGGTTCTAGATTCTGGTTATTCTTGGTTAACCACTGAAGAAGTTCTGGGCACTTAGTGCTCAGGTGGGACATAGTGTGCCTATTTTTGATCTTATTAGCATCATTATGAGTTCCTGCCTGAAGCTGTTTATTGATTCTACTGTAGTAGATCTTTAATTCCATTGTTCTTTCTCCATGTATTGGTTAACCCTTTACTATATAATTTCTGTATTTGATTTACTTCAACTGAATTTTTAGTTTCAATAGTCTAAAATAGTTTGTTAGAGTTGTTTACTTTGATGATTATGTCCCCCTGTATCTGTCTTTGAATGGACTCCTGTGCTTTTACTATGCCCCATCATTTTTGAGCATCTTACTTTTTATATTGCAAAGTAATTAGAGTCTTGTACATTTTTAGCTCTCTATTCCTGTAACTGGCCATTTCTACAGAATGCCTTAGTTCTTTTCAGTGCAAGGAATTTGCACCTTAGAGATTCTGTCTTTATAAAGTTATCTGTGCATTTAGTATAGCAAAAAGGAAAGTAGTGTTCCTCCCCTCTCAAGGTCACTGGGAACTTTGTACTAATGTTTTGGTTAAATACTTGATCAATGACATTTTGTATATATACTCACATTATAATACATAGTACAGTTGTAACTCTTGGTTAGCATTCAAAGAGCATGCCTTTCATATTCCAGGATAAAGAAGGTTAAGAAAATTTGGAGCTATGGATGTAGCTTTCAGTGGTAGAGGTATTTGTCTTGCATGTGTTAAGGCTTTGAGTCAATCCTTGCACTAAAAAAGAAAAATTTAAGCCAGGCATATTCATTCCTGTAATCCCAGTAGTTGGTGAGTGTAGGTGACAGGATCTGGAATTCGAGTCTAGTCTCAGCCACATGCTGAGTTTGAGTCATGCCTATCTTAATTACTACCCCACCCCAGCAAACAATGAATTTTAAATAAGATCCTCATTACATTCTTTTTCTTGCAGGCTGTAAATGAAAAAAATATTTCAAGACAAAATAGAGAGCAAGAAAGGTAATGTCATTTCATATACAACTGGATTTCTTTATTTTTTGTAAGATTCATATTTATAATAGTCTTTAAGAAAATTAAAAAGTATTTAGGGGGGGCAGTGAGATGGCTAAGCAGGTCATGGCACTTGCTTACCAAGCCTGAAAACCTGTTTTCAATCTCTAGAACCTACATAGTGGAAGCAGAGTATTGACTCCCAAAATCTGCCTCATTACCCTAACAAGCTTTGTGTGTTATGATCGTGTGCTTTCATGTGCTTGCACACATGAACAAAATAAATGTAGAAAAAGTCTAAAGTGTATTTTGCTATACATTGATTGTCTTGTTAGCTGTTCCGGTGTTTGGATATTCATTTAACAATTTCTGGGACTAAGTAATATATCAATTGTTTTGATTTTCTTTTTATTTGCTAGTGGCTTTTCATACCCCAGTTTCAGTATTCCTGCAGCCAACGGTTTATCTTCTGGAGGTGGCAAGATGAGAAGAGAGAGAACACGCTTTGTTGCTTCTAAACCTCCAGAGGAGGAGGTAGGCTCATATTTTATAGAACTTTGAAATTGTGGTATGAGGCGAGACCCGTAGAAATGGGGCTAGGGGAAGATTTGGATAGAAAATTATCTACAATTGAAACCATCCTTTAGATGTGCTTATCCAAAACTTAACCTAGGAGTCCCCACTTCATGAATTGCATAAAATAACTTAAAACAGAAATATCATTTTTTTGTGAGATAATTTCCATTGAAATTATTTGACTCTGAGCACTGCCTTACAGTTTTGCTTGTTTATCAAATGTACATATGATTAACACTATGTACTTTTGTTAACGTTCTCTCTCTGTCTCTTTCTCAACCCAGTTTTGTTAGCCTTTTCTCTCTATCTCTCTGTATGTGTGATACCTCATGTTAAATGGAACAATGGGTTTTAAATTTCTCTGCTATTTATCCTTTGTGCAGATTTACTACAATTAATCCATTCTCTCATCAGGGTACATTTGGGCTGATTCCCAGTATGTGCTAAGGTGAATATTTATACACTTCTCCTTTGCCATGTGCAGTTTGGTCTGGAGGATATTTACCTAGGAATGGGATTTTTGGACTGCAGGGGTTGGCACATGTCTTTAAATGTGTTTGACTTTACTGTATTCCTCTTCACAACACTTCATATGATCATAGGTGGACCTTTTCTTTATTTATTTATTCCTTTTTCTTAGCACTTTGTTTTGTTTTGACTCATTGCTGGTGTGATAGCTATAAAATGTCAGTGGGTTTTATTTTGCATTTTCTTGTTTAATGGGAAGGAGTAGACTTTTGGATGTGTTTTGTAGCCATTTAGGGTTTTCTTTATTCATTTTTTTCCCCATGGGATTATTTTTTAAATAAGGTTGAGTTCTTGGACTGGTGAGGTCACTCAATGGGTGGGAGGTGCCTGCTGATAAGTCTAGTGACCTGACTTCTATCCTGGGACCTACACTGTGGAAGAAGAGATCTGACTTCTGTGGGTTGTTTTTTTAACTGCTACATGTGCTCTATGGCATATATGTGTGGGCACCCTCCCACACAATTGAAGTACAATTTTAAAAATAGTTGCATTTTTGATGTTGCTTGGATATAGAGGATAGCAACTAATTGAAGACTGGTTAAGTTGACTGGAGTTTGCTCATTTTCTACCTTTTGAGTTGAACCAGCTTTTAGCTCATTTTTTTTTAAGAAGATTCATTATTTTTTTCTCATGTATGAATGCTCTATATGTATGTATGCCTTTATGCCAGAAGAGAGCATCAGATCCCATTATATAAATGGTTGTGAGCCACCATGTGGTTGTTGGAAATTGAATTTAGGACCTCTGGAAGAACAGCCAGTTTAATCGCTGAGCCATCATCTCTTCAGCCCTCCCTCCCCACTTCAGTCTTTAAAAGTGATTTCAGCCAAGCTAACTCATTGAAGGCCCTCACTACCCTCTTAGATGTTCAACGTACTAGTTCATTTAAACTTTGGAATGTAGGGCTTTTTAAAATTTTACATGTATTGGTGTTTTGACTGCAAGTTATATCTGCATCATGTGCATGGAGTACTTATTGGGGGCATTGGATTCTTTAGACTGGAGCCATGGACAGTTGTGAGCCACCATCTATGTGTTGGAAATCAAACCTGGATCCATTGGAACTGCTCTTAATCACTGAGCCATCTCTCCAACCCCAGGGACATAATGCTTTGACTTGTTTCTAATTAATATTTCTCAGTATGCTTATTAACCCATAGTGTGTTCCAGAAGTATATTTTAAAGTTTAGAACTTATATTTCATTGATGGTGAATTTTTTTCTGGTATGTGTGAATGTGTGCATACACGTGCCAGGGTACATGTGTAGAGGTCATAGAACAACATCAGACATTGATCTTTGCTTTCTCCTTTGTTTTGAGACTGGGTCTCTTTGTTGTTCATAGCTGTGCATGCCAGGGTTGCTGGCTGGCAAAGTTCTGGGAATTCATGCCTCTGCCTCCCATTTTGTCAAAGGAACACTGAGATTACAGATGTTCACCTGCCTCTGGATCTGTGTGGATTCTCAGATCTGAATTCAGGTCCTCACACTTCAGAAAAGTGCTTTTTGTCACTGAGTCACCTCTCCAGTTCAGCTTATGTTTAACTTAAAGTTGAATGCCATATCTGTTAGTATTTGGTTTTATAGCTTGTTATGGAAGTGGAAGTTTTTCTACTCGATCATTTTCTTGGTTAGTTTTTCTGCTGTTCCTTTCAAGCACTAGAATGAAAACTTTGGCAGTTTATGTGCCCTGCCAGGAGAGTTGGGATTATAGACATTAAGGGCTTTGTCTACTTGCTGGTCTGGAGGTTGGGTTTCTGCTTGTCACTGGAGTGTTGTGAATTGATGGACATGTCCTTGCCTTGAAAGAAAACTTGAGCTTTGAAAGTTCTTTGATCATAAAATAGGTACAGTTTGTAGTTCTTATGGTGTATTGCTTTGCTTTTTAAAAAGATATTTCGTATGTTGGTATGTGGGACATGTGTACATGGTTGTTCTCCCAAGACCATATATGGTTTTGTGTTGTAGTGGAACCATAATTGTGATACGGAGGAAGACATTGCATTGTCCCCCATTTAAAAAATATTTGTGGGGGGAGAGAAAGAGAGAGAGAAATTATTCTCATGGCCTTCCATGAATGAGAGGAATAAGGTGGAGGAGGAAGAGGAGGGAGGGGTTGAGGGTGCTGGGGGGAGGGAAGCACACATGTGCCATGGTGCATGTGTTGAAGTTAGTGGGCAACTTTTAGGAGTTGGTTCTCTTCTTCCCCTTTGGGCTCTGGGGATAGAACTCAGGTTGCCAAAACTTCTTGCAGCAAGCAGTTAGTTCTACCTACTCAGTCAACTTGCTAGCATCCCTCTCATTTTTATAAAGTAGAAAATTGGCGCTGAAATTAAATTACATGGCAGTTGGTGGCACAACTGGGAATTTAATTAAGTCTTTAGGTTAGGTTTTTAACTCAAGACCTCTTGTTAATATTATTGCATGGGGCCTGTTTTCTTTCCTCCTGTTTAAACTTGCTCATAACTATGTCAATTCTCCTTGAAAATAAGTAGATAAAAGTATGACATGAAAGATGACATCATCACAAAACATGCTGTGTTTTAGGAAGTGGAAGTACCAGTGTTACCGCAGATCTCTCTACCAATCAGCAGCTCCTCACTGCCTATCTTCAGTTTTAGTTCCCCTGTGACCTCTGCTTCCTCATCGTCACCAGTCAGTTCTCAGTCCTTACCAAACAAGGTACAGAACCACTCTGAGTGGAGTGACTTCTTACTCCTTTTAGTCCAGTACTTTATGTTAAAGTGGATTTTCCCTGTAAAAGTCAGTAATTCAAAGTAAAAAGAGAAAAATGAAAAAAAATATTGGGGAGTTGGTGCTGGGAATTAATTCTAGGGCCTTTTTCGTGTTGTGAAGTCTCCACTCTTACCCCAAGAATGGAAATGTTGTTTTATTATTTTTTAAAATGTATATTTACAGTGGGATTATTCCAATCTGATAACAGTCTGTCTATGTTCTAGACTGAAAGTGAGAAAGTTGGTCTCCAAACAGTATTCCCAGTTCAGGAAATAGCAGTTGTTAGTGTTTTGTTTTAAGAAGTCAAAATTAAATATAAGTGGAAAGAATACTATTATTTCTTTGAAATAATTTCTTAAAAGTCTATTTTGTCGTTCATAAATAATCTCTTTTTGTGTCATTTCTCACTACTATGAAAAATGCAGGCACAGACGTCTCTGGGCAGCACTGGCAGTCCTGTGTTCACATTTTCATCTCCCATTGTAAAGTCTACGCAGGCAGATGTGCTACCTCCAGCGTCTGTAAGTACCCAAAAAAGAGTGGTTCAATAGTGACTCCAAAGCCAGAGTGTTTTATTTTTAAATCAAACCTAAGATTTCATTGGTAAACACTTCAAGTTAAAAAATCAATGTACAGCAAACAGGTGTTTCGAATTTTTTAGTGCATATTTAGATATGGCCATGTGCATTTTCTTCTGTGTCATTTGTGCAGCTAAAGTGAAGATATTTTGATTTCATTAGCATTTTTCCAGTTATTCCCAAAGAAGGACATTCATTTGCATTCATTTATACTCTAGAAATTTAACATGACTTTGATATAGTATATAGTCAGGGTTCCCTTGTAACTTCATAGAGTCTTATAATGCTGACTAATTGTTATCCACCATAGATTAGATGAAAAGACCTTAGCAGCTACATCATTGCATTTAAAATCTCCTGAATCACTTTTAATCTTGAAAATTCTGTTTGGGGTATTGTTATACAGTATATATTTGTTTCTTTGTAATTGGGAACTATTTGGGTAAGAATAATATATACATTTAATGTTCCTGCTGTCTAAACTTCCATTATATATATCATTTTTACATACTGTCTTTAGGGGTTTTGTTTTGTTTTTTGAGAAAAGATCCTACCGTGTAGCCCTTGCTGGCCTAGAACTCAGGCTAGTCTAGTCTTGAACCCACAGAGATCACCTGCTTCTGCTTCCTGAGTGCTGGGATCGGAGGCCACACTTGGCTTGCCTTCAGGTTTTTAGCTGTGTGCTTGTTTTTTATTTTATTTATTTATTTTTGTCATAGCTAGATATTACAGGCAAATGTAGTTTTCTTGCATCCTTGTCCCCCAAACCTCATATTTATAAGATGGTGTTCAAAGGTCCAGGACCTGGGATTAAGATCTCCTAAATGTTTTATGCAATGCTTTGAAAGAAGAAAATGCATAAAGAATTTAAAATGCTCTCAAACTACATGCTGTGCTGTTAATATAATTTTTTTATTCGCTACATACATTTTTTTTATTCATTTATTTGAGATAGTATCTGGTTAGGTTGCCTAGGCTGACTTCAAACTGGGCTCAGGTACTTCTTTCTTTTTTAGCCTCCCTGATATGGGACTAGAGCCATGCGTCAAGGTACTCAGTACTTATTTAGTTCATGAATTCTAAATTTAGGAATTGCAAAATAGGAAAAACATATCTTTTATAATCAGTAAAATTTAGTATACCCTTTGATTAATGTAAAACTGAGTTGTTATTTCATGATATTTTGACAGCTTAAAATATCTTTTCTCATTATAGATTGGATTTACATTTAGTGTGCCTGTTGCAAAAACAGAACTTTCTGGTTTTAATAGTTCTTCAGAACCAATTTTAAGTAGTTCAGGTAAGTGAAAAATATGTTTCATAATCTTTACCAAAAACCAAAACCACAAACAAACCCTTATGTTAGAAGAGCATTTCAAATTCTCCATTGGTCATTCTTGAAAGTATTTACATGTGAAGAAAATCAGCTCTGAAAAGTCAGTGGAAGCTATTCCAGGAGTGTTCTTTATTATAGTGAGTCATATTTAACTGTTGTAATTTGCTTTATGGTGAGCTGGTCATGATATTGCATTTATTCACTATAGGTAGGCAGAATAAGACATTAAGTTTTTTGTCACATTTTAGTACAATCCAAAGATTTATTTACATTGTAGTGTGGTGAACCTGAGTGTTGGTTACTTTCACTTCATAAATGTTTTTATTTATGCATTTTTGTTTTCATCAAATAAGTGATGCGTCATTTCTGAACGGAAGAAACACTACATCACTTAGTGAATGAAATTAGTCAGATCATTAAAACAGGTTTTTGCGGTAGTGGTGGTTTTTTGTGTTTGGGAAATAAGAAAACATCTGAGTTGAGATCCTAGGTCAAGAATTTTGAACAAAGATAATTTACACAAGAAGGAAAAGAAAACGGGGCACAGGGGTAGGAGCAGAAGCACAGTGGACTCACTTGCATGTTTTCATGAGGCTGGAGAGTAGCATTAAGTCTTAAAAACTCCTGTTTTCTGTGCTGAAGAAATGGCTTGATCCTCTCTCTCTCTCTCTCTCTCTCT
>LOEQ01001001.1:180608-193761 GCA_001685075.1 Bramus lutescens | reverse complement strand
CACACACACACACACACACACACACACACACCCTTACTCCCTTGCTCCCTCCTTTCTTCCCTCCCTACCAAACTCCCTCACTCACCCACCTCTACTGGTCCTTGCTCATGCTAGGTGGTCACTCTAGCCCTAGTTTTTATTCTGACACTTTGTTCTCTTTTGGTGTGGGGTGGGATTTTGTTTTTCAACAGGCTCTGTACATTCCTGATTGTCCTGGAACTCACTGTGTAGACCAGGCTGGCCTCCAACTCAAGAGTTCCTTTGCCTCTGTGTTTTCCCCCTACTGCTGGGGTTAATAAGGCTGTGCATCACCACATCTGGCCACATTGGTTTTTAGAGGATTGGAGATTGTTTCATCACTTGAGTGCATTGACTATTCTTATGGAGGTCCTGGGTTCATTTTCCAGCACTTACATGGCTGTTTACAATTATCTCTTAATTCTTTTGCCTGGAGATCTGACTTGTTTTCGACCTCAGACATGCACATAGTGCATATACATATGTGTAGGCAAAGCATACAAATATTAAAAGAAAACTAATAAAAATTACTTTGCCTTATATTTACTAAAATCAATAAAGTTATGATTATGGAATGTGAAAGCAAAGTCTGATACTCACTTATCCAGCCATTATCAGCAGCTGCTAATATCTATACATAAATCTTATTTTCTGCTCTGTTTTACTACAGTTGTACTATAACAGGGATATTTTTAATCATAGTATGGGTTTCTAGGTGTGAAACCAGTTGAGAATGATTTTGGTTTGGTTTTTTTCAGTTGCTATTGATCAGATCTATTATTTCAGCTATTGTACAAACTTCCCATTTGTCATATATGGCTACTGCTTCAGTTTGTCTTCCAGGGAGCTCACTGGCTGACAGTTGTTTCTTTTTCTCTGCGTGGGGGCTTGTGAGGGAATGTACAATATAAGACATAGTTTTTACTTTTGCAATGGCAGATTACCTCTGCTTTTTCTTACTTGTCCATTATTTTTGAATTGCAGTGACTTTGAAATTGTTTTAACTCTAATCCATTGGTATTTTTTCTTGACTTAAAAACTTTTATAATTTTAAAAATTACAGCTCAAGATAACACTGTAGTGAATAATTCAAACTATAAGAAGCTAAGTGCCACTTGTGAGGACCCTTTTAAACCTGCAAAGATTCTGAGAGAAGGAAGTGTTCTAGACATTCTGAAGACCCCTGGTAAGTGAGTGGCTGCCCTTGTAAAAATCTCTATTGAAACTTAACGGTGTCATGAATGTTGTTAAGATTTAAGTTTTAAAACAATACATTAAATGCATAGAAAGGTGACTTGTGAATCTTGTAGATATTGTGCCGTGTCAGTTCTTTGATGAGAACTGTATTAGAGACCTTCACTTAGTTCTTTGTCATTCAAGGAGTCTATGAACAGGGAAATCTATCTCTTTTAAGTTGTGGATATTGAAAGAGAAGATGCCACCCTTTCCTGTCTTTTTATTGTCATACCTTTTTCTGATGATTTTCTAGTTTGGTATTTGTACAAGTTGGCTAAGTTTGCCAAAGTGTTATGTATTTGAAGGATAATGCTCAAGAGTTGAAAGTTAGTAGTTAGTGCAATGTTTATTTTTTAATTAACATTTTTATATGTACTCAAGTATAGTGTAATTATATTATACCTAAATGAGTACATATAAAAACATGTAATGATCAGGTCAGGCAGGGTAACAGGTAATTTGAAGAGGATGACTAGAAATTAAATAGGAATACATTTTTCAGTTTGAAGTTAAAGAGAATTTTTAAAGTTTGAATTGTAATGAGTAATATTTAGATGTAAGGTTGTTTCTAAATAAGGTAACCTAATAGCCCAGAAAGAATGCATATTTACTCAGCAGATGTGTGTATTCAGTGTATAATGGATTAAGGTTGAAAAATAATGGATTAAGATTTAAAAATTAACCTTGTTGTCCTATAACAAGGTTCAAAGGATTAGGTGTTTGGGTTCAGTTTCCTTCCTTTATAGATAGTATGAGGTATGGCTGAACTTCAAAGTACATGGACTAGAATTAACCAATTATGTAGCTTTTTCACCACACATCTATTTAGAGCTACATTTTTCTTCATAATCTTGCCCCCTTTAATTAAACTTTAAACAGAAAAAAAATTGAGTCTTCATTTGGATAGAATTGGGAAAATCTGACAAAGGAAGGAAAAAGAACATGCAGTGGCTCCCAGAAAATTGCTACTGTGATTTTGCTAGCCTCAGTGATTGCAATTAAACTCATAACTGATAGGGAACTGCTAATCATGGGCAGTATATAGAAGTTCATGGATTGTATTCCCTTTAGGCTAAAAGCAATTCACTGGGTTTTTTATTTTACGTTTTTTGAATTCAGGATCTCACTTTGTGACCCTGGCTGGCTTAGAAACTCATTGTGTCACTACGCTAACCAGGTTGAGCTCAAACTCAAAATGATTTGCCTGCTTCTGCCTCCTAAGTGCTGGGCTTAAAGATGTGCCCTACTATACCCAGCTGGATAATATCTTGATATCAGTGAACACCTTTACCAATCTTCTTTTCCGTGGCACTAAAAGCTGGAAAACTAGATCCCTGATGGTATATATAATGTGAAAGGTACATTACAGGTTTTAAATAAAGACATTTCCGGGGCACTGTGTCAGTAGTTCAGTGAATCAGTTTAATGAAAGATACCCTACCATTCCAACCCATAGTTCCATGTGAATATTTTTCTTGGTTGTCAAAATACACCTTTAATAAGCATTAATAAAACAAAAGTACTCTGAAATTGTATTGAAGAGAGATTTCATGCATTTGACTTCAGTTTATGTCACTGAAAGTCCTCTTTGTGAGGGTAGATTGGATCTTAATCACTTTGTATTTGTAGGCCTGTCCAGAGGGTTTGCCACATCTTTGGGATTTTCATCAAACTATGCCTTTTTAACGCTTACTGTAATTAAAGATAATCCTTGGTCTAGGCTTGGTGGTGTACAATGTAATCCCAACACTCTGGAGATTGAGGCAGGAGGTGATGCACTCAGGGTTGACCTCAGCTTGATGGTGAGGTGTAACAAAATATCCTTACAATCCTGTTGCATATTGGAGGAACTTCTGTCAGATAGTTAATGCCTGTTTGACTTAGCTAGAGTTACTGATGGTAGATGATACCACGGCAATGGATTAAGACTAGGCAAGACTCAAAGATTAACGATATTAAGGTAAGGTCGTTTCACTTAGCTGTGGGAGTACCTACAAGGGATGGATGAAGAGGAAGACTAAGAAGAGTATTAAGTTCATTGCTGCAGAGAGGAGGCTAAAATGTGGACAGCAGTGGTACCTGACAGTAAAAGTTCAAACAAGAACATCAGACCAGAAAGTTTTAGAGGGAGAAAGTGATGTGTAGTGTAAAGATGATCTGTTCTTATACTTACAGAATTTTAAGTAGGTTTAAGTGTCACATGTACCCAGATTAAATATGATTGTGTAAGTAACCATCAAAAACCTTAGTAGTTCTTGGATAGTATTAACTTGGTGATAATGCAAATGTTTTCCTCCCATAATATTGTAGTTAATGCTTTGATTAGAAGAGCCCACTGTCTCATTTTAAAAGAACATTCTTTTATTTTCCCACTGTAGGTTTTATATCACCAAAGGTTGATTCTCCTGCTGTTCAGCCCACCACTACAAGCCCAGTGGTTTATACAAGACCAGCCATAAGTACTTTTTCTTCTAGTGGAATTGAGTTTAGAGAAAGTTTGAAAGCTGGATCATCATGGCAGTGTGACACATGTCTCCTCCAGAACAAAGTCACAGACAATAAGTGTATAGCCTGTCAAGCAGCAAAACTCTCACCGAAAGAAACTGCTAAACAGGCTGGAATTGGGACACCAAGCAAAAGTGACAAACCAGCTTCTACATCAGGGACAGGCTTTGGAGATAAACTTAAACCAGCAGTAGGAACTTGGGATTGTGATACCTGTTTAGTGCAAAATAAGCCTGAAGCAGTAAAATGTGTAGCCTGTGAAACACCCAAACCGGGCACTGGTGTGAAGCGAGTCCTTACATTGGCGGTGGCTTCAGAAAGTCCTGTGACTGCTTCCTCTTCTAGCTGCACTGTGAGCACTGGTACACTAGGATTTGGAGATAAATTCAAAAGGCCTGTGGGATCTTGGGAATGTCCAGTATGCTGTGTTTGTAATAAGGCCGAAGACAATAAATGTGTCTCCTGTATGTCTGAGAAACCAGGTATGTTTTACACCTATATGGAATAGTTTTGCGCTTTATTTAGTAGAACACTTAACTGTGAAACAGTAACAATCTTGGTGTTTTAAATGGTTGCAGATGGAACATTTCTTCTTACATCTTAATTTTTAAAAACCACCTTGTGGTTAACATTAGACTACCTGTTCACTTAGAATACATTGTGAACTGGTTCATTCTATACTATATACCTGCTCTTTTTGTGTACTGTTATTGGAAATATTCCTCTTTGTGGTAATTGATGTGGTTGACAAATGAAGATAACTGAAAGCTCTCAGAATGGGGTAGTCTTTCTCAGACCTTCATGCCTTGTCTTCTTTTGTCTGTAGAAATGAGGATGGGGAATGGTCATTTACAGAGGTAGGCAGTCACGCTTTATGCTAGTATCTGTTTTCTTCATATTATTGGTGCTACCTGTAGCCACGTGCTGTCTACAAGATTGTACAGTGATTGCAATTTAATTAATTGCTGAAAAACTCTTAGCTTGGTTAGAGAAATGGAATTTGGTTTGCGGTCTTTGTTTTCAAAGTTAGAATTACTGCAGATTCATTTTTAAATTCGTTTTGGGAGTATGTGGTAATATAGATAGTAATTAACATGTTTGTGTTAGGAGTTGAGACTCCTGCTTTTGTTACATTAGCTGTGAGTATGACTTCAGAAATGTGGGGATCTGTTACTATCTAGATTCCTTGCCTGAGCTCTTAAATCGTGCCCCTATTTCTAATTTCTTCTGGTGTCAAAAAATGAGCTATCAGAATCCTCATTCAAAATATTTGACTCTTCCCATCTGGCACTGTCTCTCCTCACCTCAGAAAAGGCATGCAGGAAGCTAGAACTCTGAGTTGACAGATGGGTAATGAAACTTTGAATCAGGAAGTAAATTTATGCAAGAACAACGGAATCCTATGAAAACAACACCAGCTTTACTCTGGGCACAATGCCCTGTCATTTTCAGCACAGGGATGATTTGGTCAAATTTTAATTTTTTTCTTACTAGTTTTTAGATAGGTTCTAACTACGTAAGCAGAGGTTCTAACTATGTAAGCTTTGCTAGTCTGGAACTTGATACAAACTTACATACCACACATACATGTACACACACACCAAATTTGGCCTGGAACTAGAAGTCACTTGCTTCTGCTTCCAGCCCTCATTTTATTTTTTTGGGGGGGGGGATTGTGTGTTTGTTTATAAGCACATGTGTGCTAGCCTGTAGAAGCCAGAAGATGGTATTGGATTCCCTGGAACTGGACTTAGGGAACTAAATTACAATCCTCTTTAAGAGCAGCAAGTACTCTTAAGTGCTGAGTCATATTTCTAGGCTTAAACTTAATTTTTTAAGTTATTTATAGATTTATTCGTTTTATTTTATGAGTGTTTTGCCTGTATGTGTTATGTATGTCTGCATGCATGAATGTATGTATGTGTACCATGGAGGTCAGATGAGTGCATCAGATCCCCTAGAACTAGAATTAGGAATGGTTGTGAACAGTGCACTTCAAGGCAGCAGAGTTTGGAAAGGCATCTTAGGAAGATTATGAGTAATGTAATGGCAGATAATGGTGATAAGGAATGAGATGATGGAGTTGATAAGGGAGGATTTAGAACAATGTATGGTTAAAGATAGATTAACTTCACACTGCTGAAGCTGGCATTCAGATATATTTGTGAGGCCTTTAGCTACATCATAGGGACTAGAATTCCTTAGGGCTGGGGTGTAGATTGAGGAGATCATAGGAGATAGTTTGATATTTGAAGTCAAGTGAGTAGATGTGAGTTGAATGAATTAAGGGATAGAGCTCCAAGCTGAACTCTGCGAATTTAAGGGCCTGGAAGAAATCAAACATTGAACTTGGATAACTATATAGAGGAAAACACTGGCAGAATAATCTCTGAAGAAGGTGACTAGAATAAGACCAAGACTAAGTGTTTTAGTAAGGGAACTAACTATCCATAGAAAAGATGATCAGGCTGGGAAGAATACTGCAAAATTGTTTCTTCTAGATGTGACAGGGTTCTTGCACTCATGAACCTTCGGTGACATGCATAAGATCCACATAAGACCATGCATATCTGTCAACATTCTAGCACAAGTGGGAGAGAAGGGCTTATGAGGTCCCATTCCTGTTTGCTTTTGGTTGTTGAGGGAGGGAGACTGTTTTCTTCAGTTATGAGCCTCCTGATAGGTTGCTCATGTCCAAGTGGTTAGTCTACAGTCATGAACATGTGGGTAAGACTTTGTGTGTTTTACATACATCTGTATAACAACTATAGAAGAGGACATATATTTTTAGACGTGGTTGGAGGTCATGGGAGTTCTTGGAGTAGAGGAGAGGTGGAACATTGTACTCATGAAATTCTTGAAAAGAAATGAGAAGACTCAACAGTAGCAGAAGGCTCAGGCAGATTGATTGTACTTGGGAAATATAAAGACTGGGGCCTTCTAGATAAGCTTATAAAGAGCAGGGAAGTGTGGGTTGCAGATAGAGATGAGGAAATGGTTACACTAGTGCTTAAAACCATCAGTGAAAGTGAGAGATACTTTGTCAGTAGGTAGTGAGTGGATTAGTGACAGAAACCAGACAGCAATTTTGCTGGCAAAAGAGAACAGAACATATTAAAACTGCTGAGACTGTTTCCATAAATATGGGAGAATGAACAGGTAGAGGTTGTTTTGATGGACCCAAGGATAAATGGCTGTATCTGGGCTCTGGTTTGTATGTCATACCTTGATTCCTCCTTCCAGTGTCATTTGAATGAGTCATTATCTTTATTTTCATTACCTTTCTGTTTTCATCCTCTTTTGCACACTTAAGATCAGTCACTTTCTGGTTGTGTTACCATATGTTTGTTTATATTTTTTTCCCCTTTTAGATCAGGTGCATATTTGTTTTCATATTATTTTAGTAGTCTTTATGTCTTATAATTCAGTTACATTAATAAATACCTGTAAAATAGCTTCTAGTGAGAATGTGTAAAAGTAATAGGCATGGGGCTGGTCTGTGGGAAAATTATTTTTCAAATAATTTCAATGTAGATGGCCATGCATTTTGTGTTTTGCCTGAAATTTACATCTTGTATTTTACATGTCTGTAATAATAATTGAAGGAATTTGTACATTATTAAGGACATGCGTTGCCCTGGCTGGCCAAAACTTGTTACAGAGGCCAGACTGACCTTGAACTCAGAAATCTGCTTTGCCTGCCCTCTACCTCTTGGAGTGTTGTAATTAAAGGCCATGTGCCAGCAAACCCAGCCGCAATTTAGTTTTAAAACCCCAAATTTTTCACATTTTCTCTTTAAATGTTGTTACTGGGAATCAAATTAAAGTTTCTTGTTTTTGAAAGATATGTACTTGACTGACTGAGCCATCTCCCAGGTCTTAGCCCCTAATTTGTGAAAATATAGCCCACCTGTTTTTGTCATTCCATGTGTCTGTGTGGCTGTGTACATGTATATGGTATGTGTGTGTGTGGTGGCCTGGTCTTTTTCCCTATCTTATATTTTGATGCTGGGTCTCATTAAAACACAGAGCTTGCTAATGTGATTAGTCTGCTTGCTAGCTAACTTGCTCTAAGGTTCCCTTGTTTTTACCTTCCAAGGCTAGAATTATAGGTGGGGTATGCCTATAATTCTCAGGGATCTCAGAGGGGAACTGTGGTCCTTGCGTTTGTTTGTAAGCACTTGAACCACTAAACCATTATCCCAGCCCCAAATTTTAAACAAATAAACTGGGATTAGCTCAAACTTGAATTTAAGAGTAAGCTCACTAAGGTTATAGCAAGATGTTCATTTGCAGTGTTAAATGAAATATGAGAAGTCTGTCCTATTTAGAACAATATAAGGCTCCCTTTCTGGCTGTGTGTATGGTTTAATAGGAAGGGTTAAGGAAAATTTGAAAAAAAAATGTGTAGTCAGTGGTGTCATTAAGGATGGAACTACAAGAGTGAATTCCAGGATGTCCAGGGCTACCCAAAGATAGTATAATAATGTAAATTAAAATTTTCATCAGTTTTCCCATTGCTTCTAGGTTCGGTATCTGCCTCAAACAGCAGCCCTGTCTCTGACTCTCTGTCTTCTGAAGGCTGTCTAGGATTGGATAAGTTCAAAAAACCTGAGGGCAGCTGGGACTGTGAAGTGTGCCTAGTGCAAAATAAAGCGGACTCTACCAAGTGCATAGCATGTGAAAGTGCAAAGCCAGGTACAAAGTCAGAGTTTAAAGGTAAGGCGTTGGCAAAGAAGCTCTCTAATACCTAGTTAAAAGTGAATATATGGGGGCAGATTTGTTTTTTAAGGAACCCATTCTCTGAGTAATTATGGAAAATGATACATGGTCCTTGGGTTTTTTGTTTGTTTTCTTTTTTGTTGTATTTATGGATGACGGTAAAATCAAATTCGTTGCATCTTAGTGTCAAGATCAGTGTATCTGGGTAAGGAAATTTGTGTTACTCAGTTTCCAGGTTGGGGTATGAACTTGACTCTTCCATAACTGAAAACTTAACACCCTTAGGACTTTACTTTAAATCATTTAGCCTCTGAGTATGTCTTGAGTACAAGAGAACTCTCAGCACAAATGGTGGCATAGGCCAGTAATCTAGTATTTGCATCACCCAAAAGCCTGACCTTTGTTTCCCCCTGGCTTTTCGAGGCAGAGTTTCTCTGTGTAGCCTTGGAGCCTGTCCTGGAACATAGCCCAGGCTGGTGTCAAACTCTTCCCCAAAGGTATTAACAGTGGCTAGTGCAATGCTTTACCTTCCAAAAGGGCTTTTTATACCTGTCCTAAGCAAACACTGCCATTCTAGATATTCTGATTTCCTTCTTTCTTGTCAGGAATGTTGTATATCACTGACCTCTTGTTTTCACATTTGTTTTTTATCCAGGGTTAGTTTTGCCATGTTTTTGGTTTTTATCCTTCAAGCTGCCTGGAACTTACAGTATTTTGTGTGTCTCAATTTATCATAAGACAAATCTCAGCTCTAAAATTGCTGAGTTTTAGAGGATATATGATTTCAATTTTTTTTGTAATCATTCATAGTTTTGATCTCTAGCTACCGGATGGGGAAGTACCTGCTGTTCTCAGTGTCCTCACCAACACATGTTCTCTTACCTTTCTTGATCTTCCAGTCTTAGAGATGGAAGTGGCATATAGGCCTTTTCAGAATTGTCCTATGATGTGGCTTTCAGGATAAGCACATTAATTTGGTGTCTTTTTGTCTTTTCTATTTTTGAAGGCTTTGGGACATCTTCATCTTTAAATCCAGCACCCTCAGCCTTCAAATTTGGTATTCCATCATCCTCTTCTGGACTTTCTCAAACTTTTACAAGCACTGGAAATTTTAAATTTGGAGATCAGGGAGGATTCAAATTAGGCACTTCATCAGACTCTGGGTCTACAAACTCCATGAATACAAACTTTAAATTTTCTAAACCAACTGGCGATATTAAATTCGGAGTGTCTTCTGATTCCAAACCTGAAGAAATTAAAAATGACAGCAAGAATGATCATTTTAAGTTTGGACTGACTTCTGGCTTAAGCAGCCCAGCTTCTTCAGCTCCATTTCAGTTTGGGGTATCTACTCTTGGGCAGCAAGAAAAGAAAGAGGAGCTCCCTAAGTCTTCATCTGCAGGCTTTAGCTTTGGTGCAGGTGGTAGTAACCCTCCCACTGCTGCTACTGATTCCACAGTGACCTCAGATAACAAGAGTGGCTTCAGTTTTGGAACCGTAGAAACTAAGGGTGTCTCGGTGACCCCTTTGACATACAAGACAGCAGAAGCAAAGAAAGAAGATTCTTCTGTCACCAAGGGTGGGTTCACTTTTGGTAAAGTAGAGTCTGCCTCAATGTTTGTTTTGGGAAGGACAGAGGAGAAACAGCAGGAACCTGTTACTTCTACTTCTCTGGTATTTGGAAAGAAAGCTGACAATGAGGAGCCAAAGTGTCAACCAGTATTTTCCTTTGGAAATTCAGAGCAAACCAAAGATGAGAGTTCTTCCAAGCCGACGTTCAGTTTCAGTGTGGCAAAACCATCTGTAAAAGAGTCGGAGCAGCTAGCCAAGCCCACGTTTTCGTTTGGAAATCAAACCAGTACTACAACTGGTAAGAACTAAAAAACTATTTTTTGCAAGTTGTGTTTAGAAGTCTTGAGGAAAGAGCTCAGACTTTTCTGTTTTAATTGAACCAAATACCCATGGCTCTGATGGGATCTAATTTTGTGAAATACAGCTGTAATAGAAAGTGCAAAATGGGACACTTTATATATGTCTTTCTATCATTTGGACATTATAACTAAAATTGATGCATTTTTATGTTGTTTTTGTTTATAAGTATAATCACTTGTAAACAATCACTCATGGATAATGAGTCAAAGCATTTGAGAAACATAGGTGGTAAATATAATTAAACTCTAAGAAAACAGATAATTTTGAGAACCAAGAAAGGGAGAGGGTAAAAAAAAAACATTAAAAAGCTAAAGGTTGTTGAAGTAAAGCTGTCTGGCAGGTGGAGTAGTAGGAAGAACATCGTCTAGATAGTCTGACTACTGTAATGGGGTTTCCCAGAGCAGTGCAATGACAGACAGCTGCATTTGTAGGGACTTTGAAATTGAATGGTCTAGGGAAATGTTAGAACATTGACATAAATATTTTCTGAATGTAAAATAAGACACTGAGGCTGGAGCTATGCATACTGCTCTTTAAAGAGGATACAAATTTGGGTCCCAGCACCCATTTTAGGTGGCTCAGAACTTCCTGTAACTCCAGCTTCCGGGATATTTGATTGCCTACACACATTCAGTTAAAAGTTAAGTTAAAAGGACACTGGTCTTAAAAATGGAAATGACTGAGCTAGCTATTAATTCAGTGGTAAAAAGAATACTCTCAAAGACTTGGGCAAAACCCTGGGTTTTACTCCCAGCATCAAACAGTGCCCTACAAATGAAATAATCTTGAACCATTTTGTAGCTAGCCAGATTCGATCAGAGACAAAAGCAAAATGTAGCTATTTTCAGACATGCAAAGATTGCAAATTGGACACTTTTATTAACACCTTTGAAAAGTAATTTGGAAACACTCAATGAATTATCACCCCCCAAATGAGAAATTCACATAGCCATGAGCAGTTTTTATATTTACTTGGAAATTTGTAAGCAGCCTGGAAAAAAAAAAAACAAACCAAAACCACAGAATTAAAATTACTTGTCATTTGATCAGATTTGACCTTACCTTCACCTATAGCATATTGTGCAGCATTGGAGCTGAGATATTGGGAAAGTGGAAAGGAAAGTTTGTTGGGTTATAGATTCATGATTACCATGTAAAAATCTAAAGGTTCCCTCCAAGTGGACAATCAGTAGTTGTACAGCATAAACATGACTTGTATGTTCTAAGCGTTCTAATTTACAATGGTGGTAATGCTGAGCATAGAAAATGAACCCATTCCTGGGGGAAAGTATTTCTCCTGTTCTCCTCATTGCAGTTCTTAGATTTTGTACATCTTGTCAAGCTAAGCTACTTCTGAAATTTGTAGGAAAAGTGAATGGACAAGGAATTTGAGAATGGCATGCAGGCATTAATTAACAATCTGATGACAGTGTAAGCCAAGGAAATAGATGTATACATTGCTAATTTAGGGTGCCACAAGTGTGACATTGTACACTAGTTAGCAGGGGTTAGCAAATGCTGAGGTCAAGTCAGTATTGTGAGGAAGTTGATTGGTTGATTTGTTAATGTGGATAAATTTCTGCTGCTGTAAAATGACAAACGGTATGGTCAAACACATAAAAGTACACCTCACTTCCACTATCTGGATTTGGTTTCTGAATACAATATCAAGTTAGATTTGGATGTAAGGTGCTGTGTATTTCATATGAAATTTATATACATAGCCACAGGACTTTTTATTTGAATGTTTGAAGGTCTTTGTCTAAAGAGAAAATCCATAAATGATAAAAGGTAGACACTTTGACATTTCTAAGTGTTAATAGATATTTATTTGATGAGTCAAACTATATAAAAATAATTTTAGTTTATATAATAGGAAAATTTTGTTAGACAATTTGTTCTTAAGAATTTATGTTTGTTTCTCAATTATTGTTTTACAGATCAAGGTGTAGCAAAGCCGGTTTTTAGCTTCTTGAATAGCAGTTCCTCCAGTTCCAGTGCACCAGCTACTTCATCCAGTGGTGGCATATTTGGTAGTTCCACCTCTTCCTCCAACCCTCCTGTGGCAGCCTTTGTGTTTGGACAGGCCAGCAATCCTGTCAGCAGCTCTGCCTTCGGTAACTCTACAGAGTCCAGTACATCTCAGTCTTTGTTATTTCCTCAAGACAGCAAGCCAGCCACCACATCCAGCACTGGCTCAGCTGCCCCTCCATTTGTGTTTGGATCAGGAGCCAGCAGTAACAGTACTGCCTCTTCTGGGTTCAGTTTTGGAGCTACCACATCAAGCTCTTCAGGTAACTTAGTGATAGGGGGAGAGTAGATTTTGTAGTTGAATTGGTTTTGCTGTAAAGTGTGACAGTTGTAGCACATTCTTGCAGGTTATAATCTTGCTCAAGTGGCTTTTGAGTGCCTCTAAGTCACCCACATCTAGAATATTGTAAGTTTTCACCTGTGGAGAAATAATGTAGTTCATTGATGTAGGAGGGTCATCTGTCTATGTGTTACTTTCATTGGTTAATAAAGAAACTGCCTTGGCCTTTTGATAGGCCAGGCCTTAGGTGAGTGGAGTAGACAGAACAGGATTGTGGGAGAAAGAAAGCAGACGCCATGATTCTCCTCTCCGAGGCAGATGCATGAAGCTCTGGCCTAAGATGGACGTGGGTTATGATCTTCCCGGTAAGCCACGACCCCGTGGTGTTACACAGATTACTAGATATGGGTTAAGCAAGATGTGAGAGTT
>LOEQ01001001.1:164875-180572 GCA_001685075.1 Bramus lutescens | reverse complement strand
ATACAATTTGTGTGTTGTTATTTTGGAGTATAAGCTAGCCATGCAGGAGCCAGGCGGGACGAAAGCAGGCCTGCTCGCCTCATCACTACAGTTCATATTAATGCAGTTCATAATAATGTTCAGGTTGAATATATTTAACTTTTTTTTTAAACTTTATTTTATACACATTGGTATAATGATGTCAGATTCTCTGGAACTGGAGTTACAGACAGCTGCGAGCTGCCATGTGGGTGCTGGGAATTGAACCTGGGTCCTCTGGAAGAGCAGTCAGTGCTCTTAGCCTGTGAATATATTTAACCCTTAAGAATAATTTTTTCAAGCTGGGCACGGTAGTGAATGCCTTTAATCCCAGCATTCAAGAGGCAGAGGCAGGTAGATCTTTGAGTTTAAGGCCAGCCTGGTCTAGAGAGTGAGTTCCGGGACAGCCAAAGCTACACAGAGAAACCCTATCTCAAAAAAAGAAAGAAAGATCAAAACAAAACTGATTTTTAGGAAAAATATATAATTTTTCCAAGTTGCCTTTTGAAATGTCAAATTCTGAAGCAGCCAGATGATAGTGATTGTATTGGATGTGAGTTATCATACAGTGATCTATAGGTCACTTATAAGTGTTGTTAGTTGGTTTTTGCTCTTTTGGGGTGCCTGCCTCCCAGCTCCCAAATAAATCACACAGAAGCCTATTTTTACTTATAATTGCCCTGCCTTAGCTTGGCTTGTTTCTTGCCAGCTTTTCTTAACTTATCCAGACTATCTTTTGCCTCTGGGCTTTTTCCTTTTCTTCCTTCTTGTGTATCTTATTTTCACTCTTAACTTTGTGGCTGGCTGGCCCCCAACGTCTTCCTCCCCTTGTTCTCTCCTCGCTCCTCCTTTTCCTCCTACTTATATTCTCTGCCTACCAGCCCCATCTATCCTTGCTCCTGCCTCTTTATTGGCCGATCAGTTCTTTATGAGACTATCAGGTGTTTTAAACATGCAAAGATCACAGCTTCACAGTTAATCAGATGTAGCATAAACAAAAGCAACACATCTTTACATCATTAAACAAATATTCCACAGCGTAAACAAAATAGACCTTGAAATAACATTCCCCGACATATAAGATAGATCATTTTAGAAAGAAATCGTTGAGCCTAAGTTGCTAAGTGAGTTCCAGGCTAGCCTGAGGAACAGTATAAGACCCCTTTTTAAGTACACCCCTTCTTCTAGTAGAAGGTTGTTTGTTGCAAAGGTAGAGAGTTTTGTTCTTTGAATTTTTTGTTAAATTAGTGCATGTTTTAGAAAATAGTGTCATTGTTCTAATCATTCATGCTTGTGATTGAGGTAAGAGCCTGTAAAGTGGCCTGAAATTGGTTTGTGGGTTTACAGAGCTGCTCAAGAGTAATCTCACTACAAACTTTGATGTTCATTTATTTTTTCACTTCCAGGATCCTCCTTTGTATTTGGCACTGGACATTCAGCACCATCTGCCAGTCCAGCATTTGGTGCTAACCAGACTCCAATGTTTGGACAAAGTCAAAGTGCCAGCCAACCGAACCCTCCAAGCTTTGGCTCTATATCGTCTTCAACATCTTTGTTTTCTGCTGGTTCCCAGCCCGCACCACCACCTACTTTTGGGGCAGTGTCAAGCAGCAGCCAGCCTCCTGTGTTTGGGCAGCAGCCTAGTCAGTCTGCATTTGGCTCTGGGACAGCTCCTAATTCCAGTAAGTTGTGTAATGACTCGTGGAATCTATACTTTGAGTCTGGTGTCTTTTTTTTTTTAATTTTGAATTTTTAAACCATGTGCATATCTTATTTTCTGATGTTTTAGACTTAACACAATAGTGAAGTGTGGTGTTTTACATCCACCAACAAACATTACAGAGTTTTAGTCACAGCATTTAATGGCATTAAAGTATATTTAAAACGTTTCTTCCTCTGACTTAGGTATGGGTCGTTTCACCCTGTTTTCCTGTAGGCTGCAGCGTAGCAGTGTTTGGATTTCCTTTGGGAAGTTCCACCTTACTTGTGCTTAGTGCTTCACAGCATTTGGATAATGCTCATCGGAAGTTCAGTGCAACTTATTGCACTGTATTTTAGTGCTGTATTCTCTCAGAATTGTACCATTTGATCTTTCTAATTGAAATATGAGCTCATGAAAAGGTTACAAACATGAAAGTCATCTAGTACGGACAGTTGCATGTGTGTACAGACAACCGGAGGTCATTTTGATCACAGTCCTCTCTCTCCACTCTAATGGTGATCCTGACACCTAGAAAATAAAAGTTTTGCCTGATGACTTATCTATACAAGTGGGCTCATGTTGGATGCAGTGCAGTCTTGCTTCTTTGGCTCTTAAATTTTACATGTAGCGCTGTTGAATGTGGTTTTGTCACTGCTGCAGAGTGAATCACCGAATGGCAGCCTATTCATTTGCTGTTGGGTCTTAGCATCAGTTTTGGCTATTTGGAAATGCTGTTTTGCATGTTATAGAGTAGAGGATGTTGATCTTTGGGGAGCATATGTGTTTCTCTTGGTGTACTCTGAATAGAAAGTTAAACCTTATATTTTAAAAGCTATTTATTTTTGCTAACTTCCTGCTGGAGGTACCAGTTCTCATGCTGCTACTGTTGGGTGATAAGTCTCATATTTGGGTCATATGCATTTTCTATTTTTGTGAATTCTGAGTATTCTGTCCTTTAGTGGGTTTTGTTGTTGTTGTTATTGGTTTGTAAGGTTCATCTTAGTTTTGTTCATCTTACTTTTGTTTGGTTATTGGTTAGAGTTCATCATTCTGGTGTTTGTACTTAGGTCATGTGTGCTCTAAAATTTCTGTTTTGTAGCAGCCCTGGCTGGCCTGAAACTGGCTCATAGACCCAGGCTGGCTTTGAACTCACATATATTCTCTCCCCTCTGCATCCTGAGTGCTGGGACGAGAGGCACGCGTTATCGCGCCTTGCTAAGATCTTAATTTTTCCCAAGTTTAGTATGTCCAGGTCAAAGTCTATCTTAAACAATATTGTGTCATTAATGGGATATTTCTGCTTAATTTGTATAGGTTCTGTTTTCCAATTTGGCAGCAGCACTACAAATTTCAACTTCACAAACAATAATCCATCAGGAGTGTTCACATTTGGTGCAAATCCCAGCACGCCTGCAGGCTCAGCCCAGCCCTCAGGTTCAGGGGGCTTCCCATTCAGCCAGTCTCCAGCGTCATTTACATTGGGGTAAGAGATGATTTTATTTCATTGAGAATTTACACTGGTAAAGATGTGTCTGTTTCTAAAAGTAAATCAGGCAGTAATATAGTTAGGGTAATAGCAAATACAGTATCAGTTTATGATATTGTAATTTTGGGGGATTAAATTATAATCTGAAACAGGAGCAGCAAGTTACAGGCCAGGTATAGCAGAAGGTGTTTGCTTGTAACAACAGCATTTTCCTCACTTCTCCCCATTTTGTTGCTGGTCATGTTAAGCAGTTATGAGTTCTCTGTCCTGAGCGTCATGTACATCATGTTTTATTTTCACAGGTCAAATGGGAAAAATATGTTTTCTTCTGGAACTTCAGTTTCTGGTCGCAAGATAAAAACTGCTGTTAGACGCAAGAAATAAAGGTCACAAAGGTGTTACACCCAACTGTTTATCAGCAGCGAGTGCCTGCTTTCAGATACTGGATTGTACTACATGCTGGGTTTATCGGAAGTCAGATCTGTCCAAGGACTTCTTTAATTTTGGAATTGCCCTCATTTTTCTTTACGGAAGTCCCATTCCCGTATCTCATTCTCTTTTGAAAATAATAGCTAGACTGATGACTGATTCTTCAGCAAAAACATTTTACCACTGATTGGCATAGTCTGGCTGTACCCAGGAAGAGAGCCTGCACGGTGAATGGCTTTGTATAGATCCTGTCTGCACCGCTATGTGTGTTGGTAAAGCATTACTGGAACACATTGAAATTGTAATTATATGTGGGGAATCCTGTATAGATTAGAATCCTGTATAGATTAGAGGACTTTGAGATGAATGATTTCTATGCGGAGTTTTAGGTGGTGTATGTGTGAAGTGAGTTGGATGTATTGTGCACAGAAAAATTCTGATAGAGAAAGCCTGATTAAAGAATGGTCCATGCTAAGAACTTGTTAGATCTAGTTCATTCTCCATTTAATAAGTATATGCTATTTCTATATTTTCATCCTATTGACTGTCTTGCCCTTTTCATTATTTTATTATAAAACTTCTGTAAATACAATATTGTTTCTGTACTTTTTTGGCATAACATAAATCTGTGAACTTGAAATTTTAATTTTGTGTTAGACATATTTTTGTTGTTTGTTTAGTCTTGTCTCAGATTTTATTATGTAAATCCCATTATTCAAAGTTGCCTAAATCCATTTGGAAATCTTTAAAAAAAATTGGGGATTCTTAAAGTTGAATTTATTGGCTTTTCTGATCCAGTTTTGTTTGGACCAAAAACCAGTATTGTACAAAGTATTAAGCATATATTTTTATATTTACTGAAATGGACTGTGGTGACTTTGGATAATAAGGAAAAGTTTAATATTAAAGCCATGTTTATTACAGTATAATTAACATGTTAAACCATGGGATAAATGCCATCAATAAAACTTTATGAAGCAGTTTTGCAAACAGTTCTCATAGTGGAGGCACACAGTATTAGTGGGAAGGGTGGTTGATTAGAAATCCCAAAGAGTATAATCAGGCAAGGCTCAAGAGTTACCAGAGTTTGCAGTACACAGAAGAGCCCCTGCGTTCTGCCTGCTGCTATCTTTAATTTGTATGTATAGCACGCCTTTAAAAGTTGAAGGTAAGCATACAACCCTTTCTATTTGTATTGCTAGCTTCCCTGCTAGATACCTAAACAATGTTCATTGCTTCTACTCTTGGAGATATATGTCTCAGGCATTCTGAAAGTTTGTAACATTGTAATGGGCCTTTTACTACATTACTTGAATGACTAGACTTTTTGTTCACTTAAGGTCCAGGAGAGCGCTCTTGGGCCAGCACATCTTATTTTTGTCTTTAGTGTAATTAGGATTGACATTTATTGTTAGTTTGTGCTTAATTTGCCCCACTTTAGGTTAGTTAATTTACGTTGAGAAAATGCTTTGTCCTCATGAAAAAGGTGTTTTTCTAACTAAGATAGCTTAGGCCATCATCACATACTGATATGAGGGGTAGAGTTTTGTTTTTCTAATATTCTTAATATTTATTTGATATTTAAGTTTGGAGTCTAGTGAATGCTGGAAGAGGTAACTGGGAACCTGTCTGACCTCACAGTGACCTTGGAGTCCAGTTCTTAGCTATTTTCTAGGTCCAAACAATTGTGGTTTAATAGGGCATACCCCTTTTCTCTAAAATGAGTAGGAAATGGTTTTACTTTTAGTATCTCCCCGCTTACACACACACTTTAAAAAGCAGTTTACTAAAGTTCTTCTAACTCTAGTTTATATGAAAATTGGGATCTTTTGGTTCTCCAGAGTCTGCAAGACTGTTTTGATCTTGGGCGGCATGTAGCTTTCCAGTCTTGGTGGCAGCTCCATCTCTGGAGCTGTACTCCTCTGCAGTGGTAAACTCTTCATTGTATTGGCTGGGATTGAGAGTGCTTATTATTAGTGGGATGTGTAAATGTACATTTTAGGGGATATTCCCAGAGACTGACAGACTGGCTTTGGGTAACAATCCTTTTCTAACTCTGTCAGGTCTGGGGATATCACTTTAAGCATTTAGGTGCTAGGTTGCGTGTAGTGATTATAATTTCAGGCCTTAAGGAAAAAAGTATAATTCAGACAACTGAAATTCCTTTTTTATTAATAATGAATTTATTAATATAACTAGCATTTTATTAAAGTGACTTTTTTTAAAAAAAAGTAAAGATTTAACTTGGGAACAACTTGTTTTTCTTGTTAGCATATCCTTCTTGGGGCTTGTATGAAGCTTAAAATTCAATGGAAATTATTGAGGGGGTAAATGAACAGATACTACACTTGATATACTCCAAAGACCAAGAATGATTCAACAGAATTCTAGAAAGGGTAGCATCTTTAATGGAAACTTTGCTATAACATTGAAAAATGAGGATGGTGAAGCCCTTATAGATAGCAACTATATTTGTAGTACAGAACTGTCATTCCCCCTCCCCTCCAAAATCCACTGTAGTCTCCAAATTCAGTTTGTAGATTGGCTTAGAACAGTAAATTGTCTGGAGCAATACTTCAACCAGGCTGCATTTAAACAGTTTGCACACATGCCCTTTATTTATTTGGTTTTTCGAGACAGGGTTTCTCTAGCCTCTGAGGCTGTCCTGGAATTCTAGCTCTTGTAGACCAGGTTGGCCTCAAACTCAACAGAGATCCATCTGCTTCCCAAGTGCTGGGATTAAAGGTGTGCACCACCACTGCATAGCCATGCCCTTTAACTTCTAAAGATAGGGTCTTACACTGTAGCCCAGAGTGGCCTTAAATTTGCACCAGTATTCCTGTGTCAACCTTCTGAGTTGTGGGTTTACAGTTAACATGTCCAAAATCAAGTAAATGTCTTTTTTGAGGAAGGCAGCCTATAAGGACTGGTTTGTAAAGGCTTTTCCCATTAAGATGGAGTTTAAATTTAGTCATCTGATTGTTGTAATGGCTCCAAGTACCTACAAGTAAGTTTATCCTGAAGCAGCATTCATATGCAGGTAACTTTTTAAACATTTTTCATAGGTGTTTGTATAGTGCAGGGTCTTGCATATTCAAGGCAAGTGTTAGCTCCCTGAAGCACAGCTCCAGCCCTATTAGTTTAATTTAGGAAAACTTGTCAAAGAAATAGGCAAACACAGATAACACTGTTGACATATTTATTGAGACAAAAATACAAATTGGTGACATACAAATATTAAAAATAGAATGGTGACTTTGTTTATAGGTGGGTCATTAGATACTCTTTGCAAGGGAAGCCTTTCTAAAGTGAACTACAAGGAAATCTGCACATACCAGCTGAAATGAGGAACTTCACCCAGGCATGAGTAAGGACTTTGGTTATGTGAATAAAGCTGAAACAGTACGTGTTGGAGTTTATGAACTGTTAATTTAGGGATTGTCCTCAAACAATGAGAAACTTTAATTGTCCCACCCTCCAAATAGCAAATGTAAAATTTCAACTCCTTCCCTTTGCCAGAAACAACACTCAAATCACTGATGTGTGAACAAGTTCTTTTAAAGTTAAAACTTTTAGGATCTTCTTGGAGAAGTAGGGAGAATTAAGCCAGTGCTAGAAAAGGAGTTGGGCAATGCTTTTTAGAACACTGTTTGGCATGTGCTTATGCTCACAGTCATCACACTGTTTTCCTATCTAGAAGGTGGGAACAAGATCTAGCCAGTGATGGCTGAGACTTTCTCATTGCCTAAAATAAAATCTCTTCCCAGTTGTCTGGATTGAATGGCAATGTATCAACAGACTCCAATCCCAAGGTTTCAGCTCAGGGTTTCATGCTCACTAAAAGAACATCTTCATTTCTGCCCTTTTACAGCTTCAGCATGAGACATACGGAAATCAGTATTTCAGTAATTGAATACACTATGAAGAAGAAACATGCCAGGTTCCTTTTTCTCCTTTTTGTTTCAACTGTTGAGATTTCTTCCCCGAAGGGAACTTAGTTTGAGGTTTTATTGTAGAGGCAAAGCAATACTTTTATCTTACCACCTGTATGGCACAACTTGAATCCACAGCTGGATCTAAATAACTTGCCCAGAGCAAATTGCAGTATTTAAACTAAGAAATTGGACTACTTGTTTATTTTACTGCACAAATAAAAATATCCTCAGTGAAAACTACAATAATCAAATACTCTAGAGCTGGGTGGATGAAGCACATTTCAACTTGAATTCCCTCATCAGTGGCAAAAGTAGTGTCCATACCAATTTCCTGATCTGTAGTGTAAGAGTTTGAAGAGCCATCAGTATTGCCAAAGCCACAAGCAAGGTTTTCTGGATTTAATGTAAAATTATTTTTAGAAATCATGGTTTATGAACTTTTACAATAAGCTATTAGATTCTTAAAGTATCTGTAGACAGTAAATGCATTTTCAGTTTTAAATGTCAAAGAAAAGCCCACTGAAAGTTGATACACTAATATAACACATGGCTTATTCTTGCTATTTAAAACCAAGGAACAAAGATTGATCTCTTGTACAATACAATTTAGTGTTTCTTGAAAAATCACATAGAACGAGTAAGAATAAAGTTTAAACTATAAACAGTGTGGGTACATTTCGGTACAGCTAGCTAACTGGGACACAACAAAAGCACACANACATGGCTTATTCTTGCTATTTAAAACCAAGGAACAAAGATTGATCTCTTGTACAATACAATTTAGTGTTTCTTGAAAAATCACATAGAACGAGTAAGAATAAAGTTTAAACTATAAACAGTGTGGGTACATTTCGGTACAGCTAGCTAACTGGGACACAACAAAAGCACACAGACAAACCCGATAATGTTGCACCAACAGAGCAAAGTACAATGACTATAAGCAAAAGTTTGCTTTAATATATTCCCCCAAATTTCATCTCTAGCAGGGTCAAAATGAGCTTAAAGATGCTAGAATAATGTCCAGAGATGATATTCTGTCTTGCATTAGAGATAACAATTTATCATGGGAAAACTAATATTTCACAGGCTGCTAGTATTTAGAGTTATTACAAAATACTGAAACTCTTTTAATACCTTGATGTTTTGACAGTCATGGAACTATACAGAATATAGTTAGGAATTTGCTTGTACAGAAATAGAATCTACAGGTACATTTAGAACACTGGAGCGCAAACACTGGGAATGTTTGAATGTTCCCCCCCATTTATAGTTGGATGTTAGGGCACATGAATTCTAAGCTAAATTTACATTGAAAAATCACATCCCCATCCCCGCTCTACCCTCACAGAAGGCAATCACTAACTTACCTTTTTCTTTTTTAAATATCAGTGATATGGCAATATATTTTCATCATCATCATAGAAGTTCTTGCCTCCAAAGACATAAGCAGTAAGAAGCTGTAAAATCCCACCACTACTGCAGTGAATTCTAGAACATTATGGAAGCATGACATGAGGGACTGGCAGGCCTTCCTCAATAGCCCTTTTCTCCAATACCTGCCATGGAGCCAGTGGGATGTTGAGTTGATGGGTCTTTCTCAATGCCCACACAAAGCAACTTCCCTAAGAAGAGTTGTGAGAGTTATGTAGGTGTTTATAAAACACAACTGGACATTTTCACTCCAGGATAAGCCAAAAGAAAATGGAGAATTTAAAGCTGAAAATCCTTCCAGCAAATTTTGGTTATCTTAAATGTTAAAGTATGTATTTGTCTATATTGATAAAAACCATTTGCTTTGTTATCCTACAAATATTTAACACTTGAATTTAATAGGTTTTCCTTCTGGAAAGTTCCTGGACATTTAAGTAGAGTCAACACTTTCAGAACAGTCTCCTGCATCACAATGTAGTGAGTGAATGCTCTAATTTTTAAAATCATCAATTAATGTAACCTAGAGATACTGATGGCCTTAACAGATAATTTAGACTTGTCATTATTATTCCAAAGAGTGGAATTCTGGGCTCTGGGGCATCATCTGACTCCATTTCTTTTTACCACAATGGTCCCTGCTACAATGTCATAGGCTGTTCGATTATGCTGAAAAAACAGTAGTGTGATGAAAGCAGGGAAAAAAGAAGCAATAGAAAAATTCTTGATCAAAGCCCGTATGGTGGACCTAGAGAAAGCAAGCAGAAGCAGCACGTCAGGTCATGAGTCATTCCTGACTAGGTTTCTTGTTGCTGCCTCTACATTCAGAGCACAAACTTTTCACACAATACAGTGAAAACTACTTACTCTACTAAAGAAAGCTTCCTAGAAGACTACAACTTTGACGTGCATGGCTTTAAATTCCTCGGGACACCAACAAGGAGACAGCACACCTATTTTCTATTTTGTTAGAAGACAAGAACATCCCTTTGCTTACCTTTTCCATAGTCACATATTCCCATGGGTTTCTAGAATCTTCTGAACTGGGTATGCTACTGAAGTCCTACTTTTTATTTTATCCGAAACACAATCTATTCTTTTATCCATTCTCCTGTATGGGCCCCAGTAATTAGAAGTCTTAAAAAGCTTTCAGTAATAGCTCAAGATGGAGAATTAGCCTAACAATGTTAGTTTGGCCTGTCAGTGGCTAAATGTGTGGACTCTGAATCCAAACTGGTTGGTTTCACATTCTTTCTCTAATTACTAGTGCTCCATAGCTGTGAAAATGAGATCAAAATGCTGTGTTAAATTAATAAAATGTCTGGTATCTGAGAAGTGTTCAATAAACAGTAACCATTATTGACTCATTAAAAGAAGTAGCCAGAGCTGGGCAATGGTGGAGCAACACCTGTAATTCCACTACTCAGGAGGCAAAGAGGCAGATCTTTGTGAGTTTGAGGCCAGCCCGGTCTACAGAGCGAGTTCCAAGACAGCCAGCATTACACAAACTCTTGAAAAAAAAAAAACAACAAAAAACAAACAAAAAAGCTGAATTAAAACACAAAGCTATAAGGCAATGTGCATATGCCAGGAAAATCTAGCCTGATTCTGGAGCTTGCTGTCTTAGTTCCCCTGAATCAGCCAAATTGTTTGATTCAAGTGATCACAGCTCACTCACCTCCCCAGCTTTCATCGCCGCTGCACCCTCACTACAGGCATTATGGGCACTACATGTAAGAGCTGGAGTCAGAAGAGGGTCGTGGTGGGTAGTTCACAGAGCCAGAGAATAAAGCTAGGCACGGCACTGAAAACACCCAAATATCTTCTCATTGCAACACATTTCATAGAATCATTTTGAACATGTATGCCAAAGGCAATGAAACACAAACTTCCATGTAAGTCCATATGATTACAGTGTATACAATGAAGAAAAAGACCAATATTTTAAAACACTGTATAGAACCTGTAACTAGTGAATACTGAACACAATCCTGTGCTACTTTACAAACTCATTCTGAAGAATGATCCTGAGAATGCAAAAATCAGTGCGTTTTCAGAAGCTCAAGACACCTTGAAATTAGCATGCAGTAGAATCTTAATCACTTCTGAATATACCATGTACAGTTGACATTATACAGTAGAAGATGACTTAACTATACTCTTTTTGCAAGTAGATTAAGATAAGCAAAGAACTTACGTTGTGATGCTAACATTTGAGGAAGGAATCACTAAAACCCGACTTGGAGCAATGAGTACTGATGTATCACAGGTCACAACTCGAAGCCCTAGCAGGAACTTTCCTGGAGTAGCTCCCCCTGCTCCCCATATGCAAATTATCTAAGGAAAGAAGGACAATTTAAAGAAAATTAAATCAATTTTAAAGATTAAATTTTTCTATTAAAATCATCTCATTCTTTATAAAAATCTCATGTTGGAGGGCCAGGTATGGTGGCACACATCTTTAGTCTCATCACTTGGGAGGTAGAGGCAGGTAGGATCTCTCTGTGTTCAAAGTCAGCCTGGTAGCACAGTGAGTTCAAGTCAGAGAGGGCTACAGGATGAGACCCTGTCTCAAAAATAAAGTTACATTGGATGTGCCAATTAGATAGAATACTAAAAGCCCACTAACCTCTTAAACTGGCTGGAAGCACATACTTGCCATCCCAGAACTCCAGAGGCTGGGGAGAGACGACTGTTAAGTTTGGGATTAAGCAAGGCTACATAATGAGGCCCTGTCTTGGCATACCAAACACTAAATAAAAGGTTTGGCCTGATGTCACAAGGCCTGTCATCCCAATTACTGGGTAGGCTGTGATTCAAGAAGTCCCAACTGCATTCAAGATCTGCCCTTGAACTCTGAGACGTTTCTAAAAAAGAAAAAGAAGCTTGGCTATAGCTCAATGGACTTGCTTACCTAGCAAGTGTGGGCTCTGGGTTTGATCTCCAATACCCACCCATCTCCAATTAATCACTAATGCATTTCTTTTTATAATTTTTAAAAATATGTTCAATATCAAAATTATCTACTGTATTTTTTGGCTCAAATTTTATGAAGTTGTTTCACAAGTAAAAATGTATTTCTATAACCAGTCTGTAAGTATATTTTTGGACCTAACCTATTTATGAATGTAATTCTATTTCCAAAACTGAAAAACACAACAAAGCAATTATTAAATGTCTCCTTTCTAAAATTTAAGTTTTTACTTGAAAATGTTAATTTAAAAAATTGTGAAAAAATACAAGTGTGTACAGATGCTTCAGAAATTCTCATTCTTTTTCTTGGTAGAAACCTAAAATTACACTATTAATGCAGTATTTGCTTCAGGTGGCAGCTTACCTCATAGAAACAAACCAACAACCTGTATATAAGCGCCACAATCATCATTTTCTGCAAGTCTTCCATTGATGTGTCTTCATCGATTTCTTCTATTATATAGTGCATGGCAAACTTAGAGATGTCCCTGCACAAAGGAGAGTTTGGGGATAGATGAACTAGTTACCAGGTCAGTTGTGCCATTTTCCCCGATCAGTCTAAGTCATAAGTTTTAAATGAAATTCTAAGCTGTTAGGTTCATGCCATCTAATTGTACAAAATACCTATGAGTTTATTCAACAAATAGCAATAAGTATATAAAACCAAAAGGTGTGGTTGTTTATAAGTCAGCGGTAGACCATAGAACAAGTAAGATACCAGACCTGAGGACATGATGGTCAATGGTTTTGTCAACTTGAAATAAGATAGGGTCACCTGGGAAGAGGAAATCAATTGAGAAATGCCTCCATCAGAATGGCTTTTAGGCAAATCCGTGAGGTATTTTCTTGATTAATGATTGATGTGGGAAGGGCCCAGCACAGTGTGGGTGGTACCACCCTTAGGCAGGTGGTCCTGGGTGCTCTAAGTAGGCTGAACAAAGCAGTAGACAGCATTCCTCCATGGCTTCTTCTTTAGTTCCAGCCTTGATTTCCTGCCCTGACTTCCCTCAGTGGGACTACAAGCTGTAAGATAACATAAACCCTTTCTTCCAAATTTGTTTTTGATCATGGTTTTTATCACTGCAACAGAAGGCAGACTAGGACAGCAAGGGAATGCTGAATGTCTCAGTTTTCACTGAGATTCTAACTAGCAAGGAAAATAGAATAATAAAGAATAATAAACTGGGATGCCAACTATGTCAGGAAACGAGCACCACAGAAGACTGTTGTGCAGACTTCTCAGAAATGACATTTCCTACAGCATAAAGAATGGAGAGAAGTCAGCCAGACCAAGAGGATGGAAGACGCTCTAGAGGAAGACTGGCAGGAGAGAAAGTCTTGGAGCAAGTGATAGGGCTCCAATTTCTCTCTGTGTGGAGATTGTGTTAAGACTGGGCATCTGTTAAACCATGTGATGAAATCAGTCAAAAGAAACTATAGCAGAATGGAGAGGTCAAGTTCTCCAAATCGTCTTCTGACTTCCAAATAAAAATGTAAAATAAAGGCTGTGTTGGGGGTGAGGAGAAGGGATAGGAAGGAATCACAGTAATACCTGACAAGGACTCTAAGGTTTAACAATTTTAACTGTTAAACCTTTTCTTTTCTCCCAATTCTGGCCTTAACTTGTCATAAACACAGTGTCTACCTCATGGTACTAAGGTTAACAAAAAAAGAGTCAAGTTCAATGTCTTGCACATAAGAAAAGGCTTAGTAAATGGTAACAGCCATTATCCTAAGAATTTGCAATTCTCAAGAAAATGCCAAGCTTGGCAGTAGAGTGAAATTTGCTCAACTGTAATCAAATCAACCCCATTGAAATGCTACTAATTGATTACTAAGAGTTCACCTACCACAGGCTCTTTGTGCTCTGGAAAAGAAGTGTGTGTGTACAAATGTATGGCATGTGTGTGCAGAAGCAGAAGAGGGGGTTGGATTTCTGGAGTTGGAGTTACAGGTAGTTATGAGCTGCCTGACATGGGAACTGAACTTGGAACCTCTGGACAATCAGTGGATGCTCTTAACCATTGAATATGCTTAATTGGCCAACAAGAAGAAAACCAATAAATTCCTGGCCAAAGAGTATGGTTAATAGAACAAGCCAGGTTTCGAGGCTCTTTTTGCCTCTTAAATTTTGTTTCTTTGAGATAGGATCTAATTGTAGCTCTGGCTGGTCTTGAACTCAGAGATCTGCTTGCTTCTTCTGCCTCTTGCATGCTGGGATTAAAGGTATGTGCCAACAAAGCCTCGTTCTTTTTTTTTTATATATATTTTCAATAGTATTTCCCACAGATCTTAACATACTGAGGTTTCCTTTCTTAAACCAGCAGGGGGGTGATAGCTCAGTCCTGAGCTGGTCCTTAGAACTCATCCAGAAGGCAAAGTACCATACACCTATGTAGCATACAGGGGGAGGAGAGGAGACAGGCTGATCCNGGGACTTGATGGCCAGCCAGTCTAGCTTAAATGATAAGCCCTCACTCAGTTAAGTGAAAGATCGTATCTCAAGAACAAACAAAACAAAACAGCAGAGAGCAGAAGACACCCAGAATTGACCTCCTGGCTTTCACAAGTTCACATATAAACTCAGTTTTTAAAAAAAGTTTTATAAAACAAAAAAAGCAAATACAACTGCTAGAAGATTTCATGGAGAAATCTTGGCCCTGGGCACCCATCACCCCAGTCACTCACAGGCATGAGCAGATTTTACAAAGCAGTATCTCTAGGTAGCAGCTCCAGCCTTTTCGGTGACCATTGTTAACTTACTTTATCCCACTGAGGTGCATGATGCTCAAGACAATGGTCGCTTTTATAAAGAAGAGAATAAAGAAATCCACTATCTCTGCCATAAATCTGTGCGCCAAGGATGGAATGACATACTCTCTGCCTGTAGAAAAGGAAAAGGGGCGGGGGGAGGAAAACGAATCACTCACATAGGTTTAAGAATACAAGCCTGAAAATGCAGGAGCAAAGTAAAGTCAAGGTCCAACTGAATTGAAAAAAAAATTACAGCCTTGAGCAGCCAATGGCAATGATGCCATCAAGAGAACATGTTACTAAATTATCTAATGATGAGCTGCACACGGAGAACCACACCAGGAATCCTAGCACTCTGGACCCGGAGGCAGTAGACCGGCTGCAAGATTTGCTACAGTAAGACTGTAGTTATTAAACAGAACCAGTCAGATGATATTTAAGATCAATAAGCTTGGGCCCAGATGAAGCTCATTATTCTATTTGTAATGAGCTCCTTTCAGTTCCACTGTCCTAACGTAGCCCAAGTCCAGGTGATGTCCAGTATTCTAGACTAGCTCCTCCAACAACAGGGGGCTTGCCATCCGAGTTTAACCTCGGATATCTCTTTCCTGAGCATGGAGATCACTGAGAGAACGGTTTGACACGGGAAGGACTAGTGCCAGGTCTAAGGGGAGAACAATTGGCATGGCATTGCAGGACATTTCTGGAATATAAGGTCTGGGCAAACCATAGCTGATGTGTGTGGTACTTTCGTATCTCAAAAGCGAGCATTTACTTGCCCAATGGTCACTCCTTCAAGGCATATTCTGTGGGCTGACACAGAACTAGCATTGCGAGTTCGAGGCTAACCTGGCTACACAGTTAAGGTTAGCCTATACTACAGAGTGAAATCCTTCTACAAGAAGAGCAGTAAGAGTAGCAGTCATTTAAAAAGGGGCCGTAAGCCACAGTAACCCTAACACGCGGCCAGTG
>LOEQ01001001.1:152401-162437 GCA_001685075.1 Bramus lutescens | reverse complement strand
CACACACACACACACACACACACACACACAAATAGAAAGAAAAGGAAAGAAAGAAAGGTTGAGGGCATAGTTTAGTGAGTGACCTTTGCCTGTAATGTGTAATATGTGTGGCCCTCATTGACCTTCCAGAAAAAGAGGTTAAACTGCTTCTTTTTTAACTCTGAGTATAGTTAGTTAGCTAATAATCATAGTTTTATGGAGAGAATATAATTTTCTGTATACACTTTCTATATAAGGAAGTCCCCAGACATATAGGTCAACACTCTTGTCTCTGTCAGCAAGAGACATGGCAATTCAGGTAAGGGAGAAGAGGGACTTTCGTTCTTTTATACGTTCCCTTAACTTTGTCTTTCTAGTCAGCTCTAAGGCTGTATGCAAGAAGACCACGGGACAAACTCAAGGGCATATGTCTGACCACTTGGTTTCAAAATCAGTTCGGAAGAAAGATTTCATTGTTGGTGTTTTTATTCCAGAGATCAAATTCAGTATCTTATGACATACTAGGCAAATTATTTGTATTTTCTAACTGTATTTATTATAATAATTATTATTGTGTATGTAGGACACGTGTGTGGAAGTACACATGCTATGAAGTAACTTGTGGAGTCTGTTTTTATCTTTCTTTCTTTACATGGGTTTCAGGTTGCCAGGCATGGGCAACAATTGCCTCTACCCACTAAGCCATCTCTGCAAGCCAGCTAGACATATTATCATGGAGCTGTCTCTTCAGCTACTAAGACATTTTAATGTTTAAATAAATAATCATTATGAGTTAGAGTGGGGAGGCAGGAATAGCAGGAGTGAAGGGGAAAAGACCTGGAGAGAGGATGAAATATCATGCTTATCAGGGATATAGACCTTGTTTTGAATAGCCATAGTCCCATAGTATGTGACACAGTAACAATATTAAAAAAATAATATAAGACAGCAAAGAATAAAAGCCCCTCAGAAATGAAGCTACATAATCTGAGAAGAAGTAGAAGCAAGTAAATATTATTTCAGAAAACCAGTAGAAATGTAGCAAGTATAAATCAAGAGATTGAACAGAAATCAAATATGAAATACCTTAAGTCAAAAGAAATGCAGAGGGGCTGGAGAGATAGCTCATCCATTAAAAGAGCTTGCTGCTCAGGCATGAGGGCTGGAGTTTGGATCCAGCAACTGTAAAATAAGCGGAGTCTTGTTCTGTGCACAGCTGTAATCCATCTCTGAGGGGGGTGGAGAAAAGAGATTTGCTGGCTTCCAGCCTAGCCCCCCAAAACACAAGTTCCAAGCTCAGAGAGGGATCCTGCCTCAAAGGACTAAGCAGAGAGTAACAGAGGAGGACATATAATACTCTCCATGTGTGTGCACAATTGCTTGCACAAAGCATCAACACATATACACACATAAGTGAAAGAAAAAAAAACATGTAAATACTTGAAAGAAATGAAATCAAACATAGGTATAAACTATCCCTCATGAAGGCTGAGACAATGAGTCATAAACCAAAATAGGTAAAAGAATAAATATAATACAGTATAACCCAGAAGAACTTTTCTTGAATACATACATACATACATACATGTATATGTATACACACACATACACACACCACACACACACATACACAGTGAGGTTTCACATATATTACTGGTTGTATGTATATGCAATATACATACAGTATATGGCATTCCTGGGAACACTGAGAATGAAAAATGATATGTGTACTCTAGTAAAAGACCTATATTTCCATTTAAAAAGATGATCAGAGGCAAAAATAGTAAATAATTATGAGAGAAAGAAAACTGGATTGTCATGTGATTTAAATATTTACTTAAATAATAAAATTTCTGGGGGCTGGAGAGATTACTCTTTAGTTAAGAACACAGAACCCAGGTTCAATTCCCAACACCCACATGGTGACTCATGGACCATCTGTAACTTCGGTTCCAGTGGACCTGATGTCCTCTACTGGCCTCCTTGGGCATTGCACACACGAGCGGACAGACATACATGCAGGCACACACACGTAAAATAAAATAAAATAATAGTATATATATGACTGTTTTACTTGCATGTATGTCTGTGCACCACATGTATGCTTGGGGTCCATGGAGGTTAGAACCGGGCATCAGATACTCTGGAACGGAGTCAGGAAGGGCACAACACGAGTGCTGAGAATTGTACCTGGGTTCTCTGTGAGAGCACTGAACTTCAGAGACAGCTCTCTCCAGCTCCATTAGCCATTCTTTAAAAAGCACGAGATCTTTCTGAAGAATTAGTTCTAGCTTGAAACTCAGTAAACTCACTGGCCAGTGGACTATGTTAGAACGGGACTGGTAAGCATTAAATGTTTAATTACTTGTAGAGATGAAACTAAATGGGTGTCTGTATCAGTCAGGGCTTGGAACGACACAATGACTTGAATAGGGGGCGATAAGGGATTGTAATGGGACTGAAGTAAAGGGAGATTGGCTAGCAGAAGGCAAGCTCTCTGTATGCAGGAACCTTCCAGCTTGGAGAAAACCTGGACAAAAGGCCTCAATATGAAGCTGCCATCTCTCTCCTGCTGTTTGGGTCCCAAATCAGGCACCCATCATGGACATTAACCTTATGAAAGCTCTGAAATGGAGTAATGACTTGTTTCCTTGATGTTCAGTCTTTTGATTTTTCTTTTCATTTAAAGTTTATTTTAATATTATTTTTAAAACATGGAAGGACAGCCGTGAGTGCTAGGAACCAAACTCTTATATTTTGGGTTGTGAGCCCAGCCTTTAGCGGCTGAGGCATCCCTCCGGGCCTTACTATTATTTTCAGTAGGGTCTTGTTAGTCTTCTAACTCCTTGCGACCCCCTGCCTCACTCTCCAGAGTTCTGGGACTACAAGCATGTGCTACCACAACTGGGGAAATAGCTATTTTTTTTATCCAGATTTAAATTCATGCTTTGATAGGACTTCAAAGAACATTCTAGACATTTGGGGAGCCAAACACCTATTCTTTGGTTATGATACTTCTCAGTTTGTAGTGAGAAGGCTACTTGTTTGTTTCTTGGATGCCCAGACTCCGTAAATTATCACACAAAACTGTATTAATTAAATCACTGCTTGGCCCATTAGCTTGAGCTTCTATTTTTTTTTTTTTAGATTTTTTTCATGACAGGGTTTCTCTGTAGCTTTGGAGCCTGCCCTGGAACTAGCTCTTGAACTCACAGTTCAGGCTGGCCTCGAACTCACAGAGATCTACCTGCCTCTGCCTCCACCACCATCTGGCTAGCTCGANTTGGCTAGCTTTTACATCTTAATTTAACCCATCTCCATTAATCTGTGCATCACCACGAGGTGATCACCTACCAGCAAAGTTTTAGTGCATCTATCTCTGGCAGCTCCATGGCTTCTCTTTGACTCTGTCCTTATTTGTTCCAGCATTCAGTTTAGTTTTCCCCACTTAGCTTTGTTCTACCCTATCAGGCCAAGCCAGTTTCTTTATTAACCAATGGTATTCACAGCATATAGAGGGGAATCCCACATCAATAAGAAAAGTTTTTTTTGATAAATTTATCATTCTATTTGAGTAATCCTTGCCAATGACATTTAATAAATAGGATGCCCAGTGCACTGAATAAAATATGTAACCTAAAAATAATTTGATTTCTGTACTAACTTGTGGAAAACATGTACTGAAGTATCTTTTTCCTGTGTAACTAAACTTGGGGTGAAGAATAAGGCTTTTCTGCCCTCTACCCGGGGTTGCTAAGCAGCATTAAGAAACTTACCCATTGCTCCTTTTGGGCGGAGGAATGGAAGAAACAGGAGGTCACTGATGGCTTCTTCTCTGACTTAAAGCAAACTTTATTGTCAGTTGCAATCACAAAATCACACAACAAATAGCAATGAAATAATATTTTTCCTTATTATAGACTTATTGATTATGGGAACTTGATGGGACTTATATTTGTGTTCTCACACATAGCAGACTTTTTGTTAACTCTGAAAAACATGTCACACTCAATCCATAGCCTGCTGCCTTGTGTAAAATAAACAGACAGGACTTCAGGCAGCCAGTAGGGGGAGGAATTTCCAAAGCTAATCTCTTTCTTCAATCCTGCCTTCGAAAACTGAGACTCTCAACAGGATTAATTTAATTCTCTGTTTTCTCTCCTCTCCTCTCCTCTCCTCTCCTCTCCTCTCCTCTCCTCTCCTCTNTCTCTTTTCCCTTCTTCTCTTTTCCTCTCCTCTCTTTTATTTGAGACAAGTTCTCACGTAGCCCAGGCAGGCCTTGAACTTGATATGTATTCAGGGATGACCTTTAACTTCTGGTTCCCCTGCCTGTCTCCTTAGCACTGGGATTTGTGGTGTGTGTCACTGCATCCAGTTTATGCATTTCAAATCCAGCTCTTGTCTCTATTTTATTCTGTCAGAATCCAAGTCTTGCTAGTTGGTTCCAGGATATATCCACATACATTGCCCTTGAAATATGGCACAAGGAAAGATTATTATAGGGTAAGATTAGATTTGACTTTGAAATATAAGATTGGGATGAAGCAAAACCATGGTTTTTGTATGAAGCCTGGCATCATTATCAGCTGAATGGGACAGGATAGATGGAGAAAATGACTATCACATGTGGGAGGGGGAGAGAGAGAGAGAGAGAGAGAGAGAGAGAGAGATTGTGCAAAAAGTTCAAGGGAGCTGAGTAATTAGTACAACTTAGACCTAGTTAGCAACAGAAAAATTGAAAGTTTTGATGGGGACCGCATGTGGCTCAGCCAGAGTATTTGCCTACCATGTAGAGGACACTGGGTTCCATCCCCAACATGGTGGGGGGGTGATCATGAAGGGCACACATTTATAAGATAAAAGGGGTGATTCAAATGAATATGGAAACACTGCTCTGCGCTGTTCTTTCCCTTAGTCACACTGGAAGCGAGCCTCAGGGAAAAGCACAAAGTTCTTGATCTCAGAGATCAGGTCAGTCAGTCCTCCTGTACTTAACTTGTAGCTTTCCCTTGGAATTTCACCCTTGACAGTGGCTCCACCTCTCCTGAATCTCTTCCTAGTCTTCCCCTGAGGTGGAGTCCACTAGCCTGAGGGCCTCTCTCCCCTGCCTGGTTATTAATATCATGGTTATTTATTTTTGCTGTGCTGAGATGGAACCTAGGGTTTCATGTAAGATCAGCAAATGCCTGCCACTGAACTCTATTTCAGTTCTAAACCTATTTCTTTTTCATTTTAACGTGTGTGTGTGAACATGGGCATTGGTGTCTGTGGAGGTCAGAAGAGGACATCAGAGTTCCTGAAACGGGAGTAACAGGCAGTTATGAGACGCCAGAGTGGACTCCAGTGCTCCTCAAGGGTGGCATGCTGCCCTTTGCCTCGGAGCCATCTCTCCAACTCTGCAGGTTTTCCTTCTTACTGGGTCTTACCATGATCATAACTGGAAGGCCCATTGCCCAGAGCTGTGGTTCTCAACCTGGGGGGTGTGACCCCTTTGAGTGACAAATAAACTTTCACAGGGGTCACCTAAGACCATTAGCAAGCAGAGATGTTTATATTATGATTCATAACAGTAGCAAAATTACAGTTATAAAGTGACAACAAAATTAAATTCACCCACCAAATCTTTGCTCTGTTCTTGGCCTGTCTTGCTCTTGCATTCAAAAGAATGAAAATAAAATTCCCACAATTATTTTTGATCTCTTTGGGGACTTTATTGGCATCATGTACAGTGCTGTCTAAGTTTAATACACTGGCTGAATTTATTTTAACTAAATGCAAGTGTCATCTTTTTTTTTAATTCAACAGGTTACCCCCAGATCAGTTTTTAAACCAACAAGGTTTTGTGTAGCAGACTAGAAAGCTAAGGAAGCACTCAGTTTTGGTGATATTTGGAGAAAGGATTCATTCATTTTGAAGAAGATAAATTGCACAAATTTAAAAACAGATAACTTGCCAAGTTGAGCAAAATTCAAAATAACCAAGCCCTTTCCCTCAGTAATCCTCCTTTTAGGCATCTACTACGTAACAGAAACATTAGCAAACCAAGCACATTCCTGCAGGGTTATTTATAAAAGCAAAGCAAGCAAAAAAAAATCTGTGAGATCGCCATCAAAAATCTGGAGTAGCAGGCAGAAGGACAGAATGGTTTGTCAGTAAACCCAATAACAGGCTCTCTGAAAGTAACGCAGTATAACACAGAAAAGTTTTCATGATTAATTACGAAGAAAAGGAGACATTAAGAGTGTAGGGCATTAAGTTTGATCAAGAATATATATTTTACATAAATATTTTTTGTTTTGAGACAGAGGCTCATAAAACTCAAGTTGGCCTCAAACTTGCTATGCAGCTGAGGATGACCTCAGACTCCAGATTGTTCTGCCTACACTTTCCATGTGCCAGGGTCACAAGTGTCTGCTACCATATCCAGCCGGAGATATTAATTGACAATGGATGTATGATTAATTTTATTTATTTATTATGTATATAGTGTTCTGTCTGCATAAAGGCCTGTAGGCCAGAAGAGGGCACCAGACCTCATTACAGATGGCTGTGAGCCACCATGTGGTTGCTGGGAATTGAATTTAGGATCTCTGAAAGAACAGGCAATGCTCTTAACCTCTAAGTTATCTTTCTAGCCCAGATGTTTGATTAATTGTAAAATGTGTTTTATAAGATATTGGAGAGTTTATTTACTATTGGCACTTTGTACTTAACATAAAAAACCCATACTGTTTCTTGTTTGCTTACCTCTAATCTATTTTTAATCGGAAACTGGCTACATGCAAAGAATGGTAGCTAATGCCTTTAATCCCAGCACTTGGCAGGCATATCAACCACTGGGTGTATCAACCACATTTCATGGCAGGTCCCATGCCCAGGAGCAGTTAGTTGATCAACACCAAATGGACTCCATTTTATTGTATGTATACTTTTTGGGGGGTGGGGGGCTTGGCATTTTTAAAAAATCTTTTATTTTTTATTTTTTTGACTTTTGTTTTTTTTTTGAGAGAGAAAGAACATGGAATGAGGTCGGTAAGGAGGTGGAAGGATGTAGGAGGAACTAGAGAAGGAGAAAAACTATGATCAAAATATATTGTATAAATTTTTTAAAGCTAATTTGAGAGAGAGAGAGAGAGAGAAGAAGAGAGAAGATGAATGAGCAGGGATATGAACTGGGCTCAGAGAACAACCTTGGATTTAATGTCTAGCTGTGGACACTCAGTACTTTTGACTCATACAACCTTTCTGTCCCCTTTCTCACAGTAATCTCTGAGCTTTGTGGAAGAATATATTGGGACAATGCCTTTCCAGACAACATAGGCTATCAAATAAAAAGTCTGGTGGCAGGGAAGGGTTTCCTCCTTTTGAGTTGTTGGTCAATAGGGCCATAGTGTCCACCAAACATGACAAGTTATGGCTATTGTTCTTGGTTGTCCCCAGAATTCTGCGAGAAGGCTCTGTGGCTGAAGACACCACACAGTTGAGCCCTAGAGCATGGAGATGTCCGTCTCATACTGACCTGGTAGCTTCATTCTTACTGATTAGCTTTCATACTTCTAGAAGTTTTGATTTATACTACTGCTGGAGGAGAGTATTCAACACTCTCACTCAACTGTGACCCCTATGAGCTATATAATGGCTAGCCTGACAAGATCTGCTTCCAGTGCAATAGCGGCACAAGTGTTTTAAGAGTAACCAAACACCTTCTAATTGGATTTATAGACCTCTCCCTAAAACAGAACTCATTCCTGGTACTGCTGACTGGGTCAAAACCCCACGACTGGCTAGTTCCTAGGCTCTAGGGGGAACCTATTACAGTTATTCCTATAAATGGACATAATATAAACCATTCCCTAAGTTATCTGTATACTCATAGATTAGTGCATCTCTCAGCCCTCAGCAGAGAAGCTCTTATAGTAGATGGTGATGACCGCAGAGGCCCATTGACTGGTCATGGCGCGGAGAAGACACTGCGGAGGGCTCAGCTGGTGTCGTCACTACGTTGCTAATTTTTAGGTGGCCATATTGTTGAGGTTTCATGAATGCAGCTTTCCTGCCATACACAGGAGACTCTCAGCAGAGATCTTGGTCCTTTGACTCTTACAATCTTCCCATTCCTTCTTCTGTGATATTCTTTGCGCCTTGGATGCGGGGCTTGGCTTGTAACTGTATCAGTTACATTGAACCCTGGGGCCATTTCTCTCACTCAATGTGGAGTTCACTGACAGCCTAGGTTGAACGGCTTGTGCTCTTCTTGCTTCCCCAAAGATGACAGACTTGTGCTGCTGCCACATCTAGCCCCCCCTTTTTTTGGATGTGAATTTCGGGGAGCTGAACTCATGCTTGCACAGTGAGTGCTTTGCTTATTGGTCTCTCTCGCCAGCGCTGATTCTGTTTTAAAGGGTTAGGTCATTCTTTAGAGGTGTCAGGCATTGGCTGGATGGGCACACCACCTCTGGTGGTTTCCAGATGGAAACCAGATCACGTGACCCTCATGATGACCTCTGTCTAGTGAATGCAAGAACACGCTGACTTTCTTAAAGGATTAATGAGCTGTGAGCCTACTTGTTAATTGATGACAAGCTATTGGGATTGCTTCTATCTCCTAGGACATCGGAGGAAAACAGACGTACACTTCTGTGAACTGTAGAGGAGGTTAATTTAATTAGGGAACGTGGCTGTCTTAGCCAGTTGGTAGAAGCAGCATGCAGAATGTAGGCCATATTGCTGGCATAATTATTTTAGACACTAACAAGTGAGAGAGCATTTTTGCGGACTCTGGGAAGCGGATCTTGGTTGCTGACAACAGGGCCCCATTCCTTTTCACATCCACAGCATGCAGGGCCACCATGTTCCATCTTTCTTCTTCTCATCCTTGTGCAAGAAAAAAACCGAAAACAAACCCCAAAAAACAAAGGCCCCTAACCTAGAGAGTCTGGTCAGGTATCTGGACCACTCAGAAGTTCAAGAACAGTTTTCTGAAGACATGCACGGTTAGCTTCCTTCTGATTAAATCTGTCAAAAAATAATGACATTTATGTTTCATTTTGCCATCGCAAATGGCACCAAGTTTATAAGAGGAGAGGGGATGCCTGGGGATTCATTCAGAGTTTCTGTGTATCCCATACCAGGAAGAACACACACACTTACACCTCCTTTAAAAATTGTATTTCAGGAAATGTGTGCATGTGCATGTGCGCATGTGTGTGTGTATGTGTGTGTTAACTTTTAACATGTCCCTGTCTAGGGAGGACAGCTTCGAGGAGCTGAGCCTTTCCCACTCTCCTCTGTAGGTCCCAGAGATTGAACTCAGGTCCTTAGATCTTTAGCACTTTTACCATCTGAATTACCCAGCCGGCCCTTTCTCTGGTATTTTGGGGGCAAGAGAGCCCAGGCTAGCCTCAGCTTCATCATTTTCCTACCTCAACCTCTCAGTGATGAGATCAGAGGAGTACACCACCATCCCTGACCTTTCCCATGAAGAATCTTTAAACACGGCTCCTGTGAATAGTTCTCCCGTTGTCTCCCATCTTAGTGATGCCACAGAGAGGCCTTCAATATCCATAAAAGAAAACGGTTTATTGGAACTGGATTGCAGAAAGCAGTTGTGTTCCTGGCTCCTGCACTCTGTGTTCGCCTGACTCTGGCATTGTGTCACAATTTGAGACTTGATCAAGATGCAGGAAGCCGGGAAGGCTGCTGGAGGACACGGGTTCTTAGTGTCAGCCTTGCTAGGAAAGGCACTTTGCTCATTGTGTGGACAAGAAAGAAAGGGCCATCAGCCTTTGCAAGCAAATCTTGAGCTTCCTAATCGACTCTACACCATTGTTATATTCATAGAAAGACTTCCCTGCTGAGTCTACTGACTTTCCAGTAAAACTAATCCATTCATGAGGTTAGCATTAAGCATATTTGAAATAGACCTGGTTTCTGTTTAGTTGCCAGAATAAATTGTTGATCTTAGGGAATTATCAATGGGATCCATCTATCTACTATGTATGTATGTGTCTGTCTGTCTATTATCTATCTATCTATCTATCTATCTATCTATCTATCT
>LOEQ01001001.1:121906-152345 GCA_001685075.1 Bramus lutescens | reverse complement strand
ATCTATCTATCTATCTATCTATCTATCTATCTATCTATCATCTATCTATAGATAGGGTCTCACATAGCCCCAGGCTGGCTGCAAACTGGCTAAGTAGCCAAGGATGGCCTTGAACTTCTGATCCTCCTGTTCTTTCCTCCTAAGCTTGGTCCCCATACTTGTTTAATGTAGTTCAAACCCAGGGTTTCATGCCTAGGAGTCAAAACTCTAACAACTTAGCTACATTCTCAGAGTTAAGAAAAATAATATGAAAAAGGGCAGCTCCTCTGGCGCAAAGAAACCCAATTAGGTCAAATCAAACCAAATCAAAATGTCCATTGTTTTATTAAGGATGATGCTCTTGGGTGGCTGAGGGCATGGCAGGAGACAGGAAAGCAGGGAGCACATGCAGACCCGAAAACCATGTGTTGGCCTCTCTGGGAGCCCACTTAAGTACCCTGTGGGAGTGGTCCTGACTGCACACCCTAGGGTCAGGACCTGGCATGCTAGGATTTGGAGTCCAGACCAAAGCAACTTCCAGCTCAGGGAGGCTGGGATGGATGCCAGGGGCTGGGGGCTATGCTCCAGACTTAACATTCAGCATTAGCTGAGTTTTATTTTTTATTTTATTTTGCTTTTCAGGGCAGGGTTTCTCTATGTAGCCCTGATGTTGCCTTGGCTGTCTTGGAACTCACTCAGTGGACAAGGCTGGCCTCGAACTAGGAGAACTACCTGCCAAGTGCTGGATTAAAGACATGTACCACCACTGCCTGGTTATCTGATTTTTTAAAAATATTTTTTCCTGTAATGTTGACAAATGGAATTTAAAAATTGGCATTATGATTTAGTAAGGGTTGTATCTTTCATTTGGTTCTTTTGTTCATAATGAGGAATCATTTTTTAAAAATTATGACTGATGTCCTAAAAGTGTTTTTTGTTTGGTTGTCTTCTGGTAGCTCAGGATGACCTTGAACTCACTAAGGACCTGATCGTGACCCTGAAAGCCAAATCCTCTTGCCTCTACCTTCCAAGCGCTGGGATTCCAGGCCTATGTCACCACACACTGCTTCTAAAATGCAAAGTATTAAATGAAAGAAAGCAGCCTCGGATACCAAACATCTAAAGTTGCAGCTTTAGGCAAAAACTTATCTTAGGCTATGAAACCAGACTTTGTGCTGGAGGGAAATCCGCACACAAATTCTCTTCGGCAAACATTACCCTTTGTTCCTTGTATATTCTGTGCCAAGTTACTAAACAAACAGAGGAACAAAAGCCATCTGGAGCGATCCGAGTGAACATCGGTGGGGTAACTCGGGCTGGTTTCTCTCCTACAAGTAGAGCAGACAGACACTTCATTCTGCACAGAATTAGAATTACTGAACTGTGCTCAAGAAGGCTAACATTATAAAACCAGCATGTCTCCCTTGCAGGGACAAAAGCCCTCAAAATGGCTGTCAAAACTGCATCTGTACCTACCGTGGAACAGACAGTCCCAACGTTTTCAAATGAGTTCTTTGTAACAAGCATGTTTAATGAGATTCATTTTTGGAATATTCAGCTCATGAAATGATTCCTGAGGAGCTGGATTTAGAGACAAGGACTTCTGAGCTGCATCTATCTATTGGCTGACATTTTCAGCTGTATGCCACAAAGACATCCTGAAAACACACATCTAAGACTGAACCATGAGAGAGCCATGATGGCTCGTGCCTACATCCGCCATGCTCACAGGGCTGTGGTGGGAGAATTGCGGTGAATCCAAGGCCCAGAACGGGCTATGGAGCAAGTTCCAGTTCAGCCTGGAACTCAGCCTGGAGTTCTCTCAAACACTGTATTAAAGAAAGAACGTCGAACTGTTCTTCCCTTGTTCACTTCCTACCCGTGTGTCCTACCACAGGAAATGGGAAATTATAACTCTATGTCGGAAAGTACCAGGGGCCTGTTCTAATTTAAGTCTGAAATGCCTCCCCCAGACTCAAATGTTTGAGCACTTCATCTCCAGTAGGTGATGCTGGTTTTGAAGGTAATAGAACCTTTTTAGGGAGTGGAGCATCGCTAGGGGTTGTGGGCCACGGGCCTCAAGATTTGATAGCCAGGGCCCAGTTCCTGTCTAGCTCTCTGCCATGTGTTTAGCTACCTCACATTCCTGCTGCCACACCTTCCCCACTGAGATAGACCGTGTCCCTTAAAACTGGAAGCCAAAATAAACGCACCCTTCTGAAATGGTTTCTTATTACGTATTTAAACAAGTGGCTCGTTCAGGGCCATAAACTGGAGACATAGCTGAGGAAAACTAGATAACTGTGGGAAACGTGTGTGACTGTAGCCACACTGAGAAGTTGGGACGAGCGGACAGAAACAGTCTATGGACATCAAGAATACGGAACTGAGGAGATGGGTCCAGATGCACGCAGACGCGAGAGTCATCTACACAGGCGATGAACTGAAGGGAGACAAATGAGCATCGAGTGAGTAAAGAGGTAGGGATGGCAGGAGGCAGGGACACTTCACACACAGGACAGGGCAGTGTCTAGAACTTTACTGATGAGTGTGAAGCAACCACTGGATTTGGCAACTGCTAAGCACTCCAGAGAGAGGTCAGGCAAAGTATTGCAGCTGGGGTAAGCTGAGGCGGCCTTGACTCAGCTTGCTGCTGTTTCTCCTTCTGCAAGGCGCTAATGCCCCCGGATCCCAGCTGCCTCCTCTTCACAATGACAACATTCCTGAGACAGAGTCATGATGTCTAAGAAGATGAAGTAGACACTTCCAGGAATAAATGAGCCACATGGTACGTGTTCCCTACCATTTCCACAGACATGTGATTTAGAACCGTCTCACCTCAAGAGGTCTCGCTGTAAAAGGGAAGACTCTTCAGAAGCAGTTTATCAGGGTTGGGGGCAGTGTTATCCAGGACAGGGTTTACAACCAAGACTTCCTTTGGGGTTTTCATTTTCATCCTGAAACACTAAGGAGGCACGGAAGGCCCTTGATGCTTGACTCTTATTTTATTTTTTAAAAACTGGTCATATAAGGCCATTTAAATGCAAATATGTGGCATTCTGACAATGATTCTTGTTTTCACTTTTAAAAATTTAAGCTTATGTGTATGTGTGTGACTGAGTGTGCAAGTGACTGAGCATGCATGCAGATGCCCACGGAGGCCAGAAAAGGATGTCAGATCCCTTGGACCTGGAGTTACAGATGGTCTGAGCTGTCATGTGGGTTCTGGAATCGAACCTGTGTCCTCTACAAGAATAGCAAAGCTCTTAACTGCTGAGCCATGTCTCCAGTTACGTATTGACTTTTTAAAAGTAATTTTGTTTTTGCTTATTTGTGCACCCTGTGTGTGTGTGTGTGTGTGTGTGTGTGTGTGTAGTGGCATGCATATTCATGATGCACATGTAGAGACAGAGGACAAATTGTCCATGTCAGCTCTCTCCTTCTACCACATGGTTCCTGGAGATCAAACTCAGGTTGTCAGGCTTGACACTAAGCACCTCCATCCCCTGAGCCCTGTAACCTTTTTTTTTTTAATCTGGACAGTGTCTCACTTTGTATCCTGGGATGACCCAAATAAATGAACAAACCAACAAGCATGCAAACAATGACAACCAACAAAACCACCCAGAATTCATCTCGGTATTTAAACAATTAGTTTTTACTTAGTATAAGTTTACTGTTCAAAAATGACATTTACTAAAGCCACAACATTATTCATAAGGACAGAACTTTTATAGCAAAACTTTGATACACGAACATCAGTGATCTGAATACTATATGGATATAGAAGCTATTCAAAAAATGAAAACGATATGCAGAGGCCCTCATCGGCACAATCTAGGCGCTCCTATTGGTTCCGAAAGCGTTATGCTACAATATGACCCAAGGAACCGCAGAGTTCCCAGGGCTGTGCAGAGAAGATGTGGAGAAGCGTCACTGCTCACTTGAAAAAGCATGTACTACCAAGACTAGAGGAGCGAAGCGGAGCCAAACAACGACAGTGCAAGAAGCAATCGCCCGGCTCTCTGGCGATTAGCGTGGCGAGCCTCGGGGATGGAAAAGGAGCTGATCTCTAACAAGCATTAGAGACTGTATGGTGCATCGGCTAACATGAGCGACTTTGAAACTGGAAAGCAAAGGCTGAGAAATTCTCGGAGCAGAGCTGCGAGGTGTTATAAAGCGCAATGTGGACCGCGTCCCCTCCTGCCCTTTGGCTTCAGGACAGGCAGACAAAGAAGAGTTTTCAGGGGCTGCGGCGGGAAATATTTAAGGTGAAAAGTTAGAGTTCCTTTTGTTTTTCAGTAATTCCCAGGACCAAGAAACCGAGTTTGGTCCTTGGAATTTCCTGCGTGTGTGTGTGTGTGTGTGTGTGTGTGTGTATAAAAACATGGATTGAAGTATGTATTCATGCTGACAGGACAGTCACACTGATAAAGGTGAACATGTAAAAATTAAAAATAGAGTCATACTTTTCAGGGCATGAGACTATTCTATCAAGTTAAACTTGCCTAGAAGGTGAAAACACACATAGATTCTCTAAGGCTTCATGTTTCAACTAGCAGTTAAACCTAAGTGAAGACACGAGCAGGGATCTTACTTGCCAGTTACGGTGTTCATGATACGATGGGAACAGAATTCCTTCTCCTTTAACTCTGATGTGCTCATGTGGAATTAAAATCACACACAAATCATGATCCAGTGCTAAATATTTCAAGAATGCCCACAAAAGCGAGCCAGAAAAGACACTGCTTCCACAGCACGGAACGGCAGGAGGTTGACAGAGAGGCAGGGGCAAGGGTGAAGCCTAGTTCCTAGCAGCGGCTTGCTTCTGCTTGTTTGCTAGAGGAGACTCGGGGAAGGATAGCTCCTGCGGGTTAGGCCATGATTTCTGCAGGTTCGGTGACCAGTTTGGATCCATCCCATACGGTCTTGAACTGCTCAGGAACTGGAAATTCTCTCTGGAAGAAGTCGAGAAGGCAGAATTATTTACGTGAAAGAGCTTACTTTTGCAAACAGGTGGAAGGCTGGCAGATGTCATCTGGTAGGTGAGAAACCTGCATCAAATCCTAATCTACACATTTTGAGAGGTTCCAGCCACACGCAGACCCACATGTTCAGTGACTGCATGCCGGGGTCATCTGACAGTATTTACAAAGAACCAGGCTTGCTTTTGGAGACAGGTCTCACGCATCCAGACTAGCTTTGAACTCATTATGTACTTGAGTGAGGCTGACTTTCAACCTCTGATACTGAGTTCTGGGATTACAGGCATGGCTGAGGGTTGAGGTACTGCCAGAGGTAGAACCCAGGGCCTCATTCATGGGAGGCAAACACTGCAAGTGAGCTATATCCTGAGCCCAAAGTAGGCATTCTTATGTGAACCAGACACCAAACTTAGGTGATCTCCAAAGACCTCATGAGCTCGGTGCTATTGAGATGCCACTTGCAGGCAGTAGAGGCTTGAGATGAGATGTTCAGTAACTGGCCCCGGATGGCAATACCAATGAACAGAACAGTCAGCGTGTAAGCCCAACCAGTCTCTCTTAGCCATTGTTCCCCATCAAACCTGAACATGTCCTGAATCAGCCTATGATCTTATTAATTCTGATTCGGCAGGGCTGGGGAGGAGAGTGGAAAGCTCTGGTCATCAAACTCTCGGGGACATCAGTGTGTGAATGGAGCCCAGACTTGCCTATTCTTTGAGACACTGTAAAAGTGTTCTTCGGGCATGAGAATACACACACACACACACACACACACACACACACACACACACTCATGCCCCTTAGCTCTGACTTCTCTATCTTCACTAGACTTCCTGTACAGACTTGAGAAGTAATTTATTTACTTATTTTGCTGCAATAATGAAGGAATTCTAGAATGAGAGCTTCAATAGAAAAATCAAGTGATTTTTGATATGGGGTCTTACGCTATGTAGCCCCAGCTGGCCTTGAACTCATGATTCTCCTACCTCAAGCTCCCAAGAACTAAGACTACAAATGTATGTCATGGTCTTCAGCCTACAGTAGAAATATCTTGAGTGATCTAATGCATTTGAGTGCCTGGTATCACTTCTGGCACTCTTCTTCAAGTGTAACCAAAGCCTTGGGTTTGTTCTCAGGTATGCTACAGACTTCAAGCTGGGCACAGAGCCCAGGATCTACTGCATGCTAGGTATATGTGCCACCATAAAGAGGACTCTTTGATAGTAAGATGTTGCAGTATCAAAGACACAGATACATCCACCGCTCTTCTCTGGGAGGTTGGTTTCTATCAGTATGAAGCATGCCCACTGTCCAACATTCTAACACCCAAGGCAGGGTCTGCATTGTTCCCTCCCACCTCCTGCTGGAAAATGTGTAAAGGGAACCCAACAACTTGAGGGAGCAATACCATTGACCCAAACAGGCAAGACTACATTTTAGTACAAAAACTTAGGCTTTGATTATAGACACTTTTTAAGCTGATGGGTCTCCATCTGGGCTCCATACTGGAATCTGCCTGAACATCTTTAACAATTACACATGCCTGGTAGCAGGCTTAGAGACCAGCTCAACGAGTCTGAAGTGCTCATCCAAACCCCACTGCTTGTCTTAGTTGGTACAGTTCCCCTACAGCTGAACGTTCTGCTTACACACCTACAAAGACCAGGGATGGTTCAGTATATATCCAGCTGCCCTACTCCGCTCCCTGTCTGTATTTGCGGAGAACCCAAGAGGGGATGCTTGTCTACCTTAAGTCAGCCTCTGTACCCAAAGTGGCAAATCAATGCCCATTGTTTGCAAAGTATTATGCCTGAAACTCAGATGAGGAATTCCAGGCTACAGCATGTGGCATGTGTGGGTAGAGCTGAAGAAAGCCTAGACGGGTGTGGATATCTCTGCTTAAGGAAATGAGCCTGTTTGTTGACCGCTCTTGAGAGAGCTGCTGACTGACCCATCTGGCTGGCATGGCCCCTTTCCACAAGGCATGCTCGTTAAAGCTCTTGGTTTGCTGCCTCCTCCCGCCTCACACAGTTAGCATTCTCCATGTGCTTCTTCTTCTGCTTCCATCCAGCAACAACCACAAACCGAGATGCCGTATTTCAGACTCCAAAGAAATGAGATTTATTCAGTCTCACTCAGCTTTAACGTGTGAAGCTGTGGTTTCCCTTACCGGCCTGTGAAGTTGTCTACAGATGACGTTTGTTAGAGAGTAGCTGATGAGCCACTCTCCAAGAATGCTAATGTGAACATGTCACGTGACATTTTGGATAGGCTTTTGGAAGGTACTTACATAATCATCACCCTGAGGGAGCAGGACATTCATCTCAGATGACTTGGCACTCACGATCTCACAGTCTAGTGCATCTTCACTGAGGTACAGGTGGCACCCTTCTGTCTTATTAATGGAAATTGTCGGCACTCTCCCCATTACCTGAAAGAAGGGGGTGGGCAGAAGGGACCAAAGCAACAAAATAAAAATGAACATGAACCCAAGCAGATACTCTCCTGAATTCCTCCAGCTATAGTGAGTTCAGCTAAACTAAGTTTTAGGACTCACGGGCAGTGCGCTCTCTCTCTCTCTCTCGCTCTCTCTTTCTCTCTCTCTCTGTCTATGAGCAGGATAGGTGTCACTTGGGGATACAATGAAAGGACTATACAAGAGGGAATCCTAAACGCTCAGGGTCTCTTGAGATGAAATTAAGGGATTAATTTGGAAGCAGCAGCTAAAACGTTCAGAAAAGCCTGGCAACCTGGTTAGTGAATCTGAAATGTGTATCTGATTTCATGATAAGAGAAACAGGATTCATTTGCTTAAAATTTAAGTTTTGACAGTTATCTGTGAGCCTGGGGCTGAAACAAGTATGCACACAGGTGCTGCACAATAAGATTAATTTTGAACAGAAGCCAAGTAGATTGTTCCCAAACTCCAGAATAAGTAGGGGACTCTGCCATTCTTCTGATGCAAGTCATTTGCTGAGTAAGAATCTTGGGGATGAAGGTGAAGTCCAAATGAGAAAGGTGTCTAGGTATTTCAGAATGTATCCATTTCAAGCTCAAACGGAGGACATTTCCATAGATAACACGAGGACATTCCCATAGATAACCAGGACCCTGCGCAAGAGGGGGCAGCGCTTTATAGCTCTGTACTGTTTACAAATATCGAAGTCCGGTAAAAATGCAGACCAGTTTTGAATTTCTCCTCCAACAGTCAGTTTCCAGACCTGCCCCTCCCCCCAATGTCCACAGGGATATATGGTTCCCCCAAAGACCTTATTATAACTCTAGAAGTTTTCTTCTTGTAATGGTAATTAAAGCAATAAAGACATCTCTCCTTTCAACTCAAAGAAAAGGCTAGTTTGCAAACCAAAGGGACAAACTGTGTCAGTGGTACAGGTGCCCTAGTGAATTCCTTGGGGTGGGGGGTCATCTAGCCGGGCCACCATGCTTCTCTCTTTCTCCTCTTTTTGCTCCATAGAAACTGGATGCTGAGTTGGAATTGAACCCCAGTCAGAGAGAAAGGTAGAGAAAGCAGGGTAGCTCAAGGTCAGGTAAGTAAAAGCAGGGCTCTGCCTGAAATAAAATAGTGTGTGCACATATGTGTATACATGTGTGTGTGTGCATGTATATACATGTATGTGTTTTAAAAATATGCCAGTAGTCTTGTTTTGATGCTTTCTAGACTTGCTTATGTTACAGTGACGAAAAGCATTTACCTCCAGCCCCGAACACCACGAATCCCACCAGCCAAGCAAAGGGAAGCCACACTGCCAGTGCGTCCTAGAGGACTGGCTTGTGAGGATTGTTTCTTCCTAACAACTTAAGAAATTTCCACTGACTATTCTGACTATTGTTGTCTGCCTTCTTCAATCTGAATATTTTCCTAGAACATCTGGCCCAAAATAGGATTACTAGGCCAAATTACATGAACTTTAGCTTTTTTCTTTTTTGACAAATAACATGATTGTAGTGAAATATATACAATAAGTCACCCGTTTTAAGTGTACAATTGGGTGCTATTTCATAGATGTATAGAGTTGTGCAATCAGGACCACAAGCCACTTTTAGAAGAGTCCCACCATTCTAAAAGTATCGCTAATGGCCACATACAGGCGGTCTGGCCTCAGCCCCAGGCAGGCGAATCTGATTTCTGCTTTGGTTGTGCCTTTTGAAACAATTTACTAGGCACTTTAACTAGGTAATGGAACTCTCTTGGTTTGATCACCCAAAATTTCACTAAGTGTTCAATCAAACGTCTTTCTCTTGTCTCTGAATTGCTCCTTCTATTTCCCTACGCAGGGAACCTACGGCTCATCCTTCACATACTTAGAGATGGTACAAGAGTTTTCAGGCATGGAAACAAAGAATAATAGATACACACACTTCCTGCAACAACTTTATCAGTCTTACATTTTGGCTTATTTCCTTTTTGGTGTTTTTGACAATTTCTTCCCTTCCCTTCCCTTCCCTCCCCTCCCCTCCCTTCCCTTCTTCCCTCTGATCCTCCCTCCCTCCCTTCATTGTGTAGCCCAGGTTGGCCTTGAACTCACAATGGGACCAAGGATGGCTTTGAATTGCTGACTCCTCTTCTTCCTGCCTCTGCCTCCCAAGTGCTGTGAGCCCAGGTGTACAGTGTTACACGGGGCTTTATTATGTTGGCTTGTTTGTTTTTGAGACAGGGTCTCACTGTGCAGCCCCGGCTAGCCTGGGATTTGCTATACAGATCAAGCTGGCCTCTAACTACAAGAAGTCCTCCCAAGCGCTGGGATTACAGGTGTGCAGCACACACGCAACTTCTGTTTTGTTTTCCTCTCGAGAACCAAAGTCTCCCGGTATCACTGAAGTCCCCTGGGTGTCGTCTCCCATCTCTCTTTCCCTCCCCTTCCTTCTCATTGCTTCTCTCCCCATCGTTAACTACTCTCCTGGCTGTTCTGATAGATGACTCTTGGTTTTTGCTTATTGTCTGTCTTTTGGGTGAAGTGCACAGGAGGGCACCTAGACCTGTCATAAGTAGGCTTCATGTTGAACTGGTTTGCACATACTTGCTANACCTTCAGAAGAGCAGGCAATGCTCTTAACCGCTGAGCCATCTCTCCAGCCCCACACTTGCTATATTTTAATGACTGGATATATCACACAGCCCCTGTCATCCTGTAACTTCCTCTTTTGCTCAAGGGCTTTTTTTTATTTGCCTGCTTTTAAAAATTCACCTGGTTTTTATACCTGCAGGTATAGTTCATTCATTTTAACTACTGACTAGTATTCAACTAGAAAGACATCATTTGTCAGTTGATGGACACTTAAATATACTTTTTTGTTGTTGTTGCCATTACCATGACACTACAAAACATGTGTTCCATGTTTCCTCAGCCTGTGACTGGAGCTTTACTGTATGGACATAAACACCCGATGACTCAGCCAGAGGCTATGGCTGTGGCACTCAGTACATGGTGCCAATTTGTCCTGCAGTGAAAGCGCCAGGCTCACTATGTCGCTAGGATGTATCAGGGACCCCAGTGTTCCACTTTTATGACAGCTCGCACATCAGATATTTGAGCATACAGTCAGTCTTGCACGTATAGCTCCTTTACACGTTAGATTCTGTGAACATGGCACTTGGGAAAGTGAGGACATTCTGAATGTAAAAGAGATGAGTGCGAAAAATAAATCTGTGGTATTCATTTACACGCCACCTCCTCTTAGGCAGGTTAGCATATCTTCATATGCGTGTGGCAACCACTTCGTTTTTGAGGAGGGCTTGTTTTGTTTTTGTTTTTCCTAGACAGGGTTTCTCTGTGTAGCCCTGACTGTCCTGGATCTCACTCTGTAGACCAGGCTGGGCTTGAACTCAGAGATCTGTCTACCTCTGCCTCCCCAGTGATGGGATTAATGGCGTGCACCACCACCGCCTGGCTTTGTTTTACTTTTGAATTATGTGCATCGTACATATGTGTGGGTTTGCTCTGAACTATAGAGCCGCCTCTCCAGCCCTACTTTTTGTTGTTCACTGAGCTTCCAGATGAACTTCAAGCTTTTTTTCTTTTTAAATAAATCTTGTTGAAATATTTGAGCTTTGCTGGACAGAGAGAGAGAGAGAGAGAGAGAGAGAGAGAGAGAGAGAAGTGATACAGATGTCTTTTTGCATCTAGTCTGTGTTCTCTATAAAGACCTTCCATTGGTTTGGTTAACTTGTTGTTTGGTCCCCTTCAGTTTTGTTGCCATTTTGAATCTTAGTTTGTACTGCATTTCCTAATGCTTATCTGTGGTGTCAAGAGAAGATGTTGATTTTCCCCCCGTTGATAGTAGACTTAACTGTCTTGCTTTAACTGTCTTGTTGTCTATTTCTTTAGTTTATAGAGTATCTTGACTTTTATATAAAGCAATCATTTCATTGTCATACAAAGACATTTTTAATCCCTTCCTTTTCAATGTTATTTCCCTCGGTTATTTTTCTTATCTTCTTGCAGGAGTTAGGATCTTTTTTTTAAATATTTATTTATTGTGTATACAACATTCTGTCTGTGTGTATGCCTGCAAGCCAGAGGAGGGCACCAGACCCCATTACAGATGGTTGTGAGCCACCATGTGGTTGCTGGAAATTGAACTCAGGACCTTTGGAAGAGCAGGCAATGCCCTTAACCTCTGAGCCATCTCTCCAGCCCCAAGTTAGGATCTTTAATGCATGATTGAATTGAAGTAAGGATTGGATGGAAACTCTTGCTTTGGGTGTCACTGGTAGTTCTTTTTAAATGAAATATGGCCTTTGCTGTAGGATTTCAAGAGATAGCCTGTATTTGGGTGCAGCATGCAGTGTAACCATCCCTTTCCTTGGGATTGTCAGATATGTACGTAGAGCTGGCATTCCTACCCAGGTCATAGGATGTCCATTCAGGGCTGTTTCCACACAGTGGGCACAAAGAACACCAACTTCTTAAATGACAAGGCAAATATACAAATGTTATATATGCAATTAAATGAGTTCTAATTAAAAGTGTGGATGTAGAGAAGTCCAGGAAAGAGAAAGAGTTATAAAACTGAAATCTAACTTTGTCAGTCATCATGAGGAAACACCAGATTGTAAGGGGTAATTAACAATATGCCAATAGTATAATCAATGAGAAAAGTTGGACTTGGAAGTCCTGTAGACTTTCATATGTTGCAAAAGTCTATTTAATAAAATAAGAATCACTAAAGGAGTATAGATTTTCTCTTGTTCCTGAAAATTCAATTCCAATCCTACTCCCTGGGTTGTTTTTCTGATTGTGTACATTATATATATGTCCTCTCCTTCTTCCTCAAGGCCTTTTCCACATAGCGGGAATTTTCTTTGGGAGGGGACTATTATTATTCTAGGGTAGTCTCTCAATATCCTTTATCCATGTAGCGGCTGACTCATCCAGTCGTGTGCTCAGCAACATTTATTGGGTGCATAAGATATTCAGGTGCTATATGTATTTTGAACTACAAAGGTTGTATAGCTGGCTTTGATTTCTTTTTTAGATCTGTGGCTCAAACCCAAGGTCTTATGTGTGCTGCACGGTTGCCACCGAGTTACGTCCCCAGCTCGTTAGCCACCCGTAAGATGGAGATGGTAAGATGTGTGCTTTCAGTATGAAATAGGAGGGAAAAGAAAAAGAGACAGACTAACGGCAACTGAGAATAAAGACAGGGCTACCCCAGAGAGGCGACAATGGAGCTGTGTTTAGAAAGAACAGGAACTGGATGTTTTCTGGGTGGACATGAGGAATGAGCCCCTTCCTCTGTCCCCTGAAGGAAGATGAGTGCCCCACGCAAAGCCATGACAGTACAGAGTATGGCTGTAGAGGCTACTCACTTGGATCTGAATGTCCTTGGAGTTGATCACTTCCACGATGCCCACCACATTATCAAACACCAGACCAAACTTCTTGCAGTTATCTAAAAGGGAAAAGGGAAACTCCAGTAAACACGCATAGCATGTTTCTGTAGCACAGCTCATCACAGCAAACACACAGCCTTAGTTTTGCCTACCGACAGTGATGGAATTTATTTTTCCCTTTATCTGAAGAGTGGATTTTTCACATTTGAAAATATAAGCCACTTGTTTCAGCTCAGTCTCTGAGATGACAAGGTCATTCTTGTCCTCTTGGTATTCCTGAAAGGAAGGCAGGCATGGATATGAAACATAAACAGAAAGATAGAGGCTGAATCCACTCAGTGTGGACACTGCTGGAGGCTTCAACAGAATTCTTGCCTTCCAGTCTTTCTTCCAGAACATTCTCCTTATGGAGAAACTTCCAGGTCTTAGCTATCAATTGTAAATATGGAAGCGGGTAAACCATGGCTTACAAGTGGCTATCAGTTTGCCAAGACTCAGATGATAGCAGTCTCCCTAGAGGGCAGGGCTGGAGCAGGGGAGTGGTTGCTATGGAGACCTGGATGCTGACACTCCACTTGATGCTGCAGCAGCCCCTGCTGTGTCCATCAGGAGATGGTACTGGTGACATCCGAACAGTGGTCTAAGCTCCAGCGTCTACCCAGGCCCTGGCAACTTTTCCAGGGACGTTGTTCCTTCATCTTTAAGGAAGCTATCTGGGTCAGTAGTGGACTCCAGCTAACATCCACATTCAAAGCATCTATGATCTGCTCACAGAATTAACCCTGAGAATGGGGGATGGCAGCACTGGCCCATGGCTGTGCATGAAACAATCAGTCCATCACCACAAGGCACAGACTCCCAACACCACATGGTGATGGCTTCTCCCTGTCTGATTAAAAGTTTCAGAATTCAGTAGTTACATTCCTAGGAAGAACACACTGACAGCGACTGGGGTAGAGGGTTAGAGTTCTTCAAGATAAAGAGTTGTCTGTGGTGGATGCCGAGGCTAGAAACACAACAGTGTAGATGCACCCCATGCCATAGGAATGTGTACTTAAAGGTGGTTAACGGTAAATGTTATTCACGCCTTTACCACATTTAATAAACAGTTCTAGAAAGCAGAAGAAAAGAATGTATGGGAGCTACTGAAAATAACCTGCAAGCCCGTGGTAGCACCTGGCTTCTCACTCTATCCCGGGTTTTCTCGTCTTGGCGTGTCACCTAGGAGTCCCCAATGTCTTTGGGACTTGGTTTTTGCTTAGGTGTTTAGAGTCAGTTTTGTTCGCGTGAATCAGAGTAAATGTTAAATAAAGGACCTGACTCACCACTCTCCATTTCTTCCCTTCCAGCTCGAACACCGGAGCATGCTTCTGGGGAGAATTCGATTTTGGAGATGTAGGGCTTGGCGTGTGGGTTTTGGTGGGAGAGCGAATTTGTCCTTGAGCCCTCAGGCTGGGGTTCTTGTGTGTCTTCTGGTCATCTGTGACATGCCGGAGCCCTAGGAAACGTGGGTGGTTAGTTTTAATTGTCCACTTACCCTAACTTAGACTCGCGTGGGAAGAGAATCTCAACAAGAGACTGTCTAGATCATGTTGGCCTGTGGACATGTCTGTCGTGGGTTGTCTTGATTGCCTTAATTGATGTGGGAACAGCCTAAAAATGGGTGACACCAAAACCATGCCCCGGTTTTGGACCTTGGTCTATAAAAGAGTAGAGAAAACCAGATGAATACTAAGTACGAGTGTGATTATTCTCTCTCTATCTTGACTAGGATGTGACTAGTTGCTTCAAGTTCCTGCCTTGACTGTCCTACATTGGGGGACTGTAACCTTGGCTCCAAAGAAATTCCCCTCCCTTAGATTCACTGTCATCAGGGTATTTTATAATAGCAATAGAAAGGAAACTAAAAAAGGTGGCACAGTGTAGGTACATTTCTTCCCATCTCATGAAAAGGGAACGACCCACCATGTAAAGTACAAGAACTTTTGGTGTTACTGTTTTCATTATACCACACTGCTCAAGGTCAGTATGCAGGGGCTGCATTCTGAGTAGGCACAGACAGAAAGAAACAGTGTGTGTATTAGGAAAAAATTGAGCAATGTTGTTTGGATGTAAATGTCTCTCAAGGCCCCTGGACTATTTGATCTCCAGATCATGATGCTTTTGGGGTGGGTGTGGAGTGGGGGAACTTTTAGGTTTGATAGAAAGTTGGTGAGGTATAAATCCTTGCTGGAAGATGTGGTTCACTAGGTACAGGCCTTGCAGTTTCGTAGACTGGCCCCACTTCCTTTCCACTCTCCGCTTCCTATTTTACCAAGATATGAGGAGGTGAAAGGTCAACTTGGCTGGATTTGGAATCACCCAGGAGACACAGCTCTGGACACGTCTGGTAGGGAACTTCCAGAGAGGCTTAACTGAGCAGAGAAGACTCACCCTGACGTGGGTGGCCCCGTGCAATGGGCTGGGGCCTCACACTCAACTAAAAGGACAATGTGGGCTGAGTGCTAGTGTCCATGCCCTCTGCTTTATCACCCAGTATGACGGGAGCAAGCAGTCTTGAGGTCCTGCTACCATGCCTTTTCCTATCAACGGACTGTGTCCTCTCAAACGGTGAGCCAAAACAGAGCTTTCTTTGCTTTTCTGAGGAACTTTGCCACAGTAATGAGAAAAGAGACTAACACAGTGAATATAACTGATCCCCCCCCCGCAAAAAGTAAATGAAAATTCCTACAAACCCTCAAGCCATCTTATCCCCAAAGGTTTCTTGGCTTACTCATAGCCAAATAATTTGCTAGGTATAGTTTAAAAGGCTATGATACCCCAGTAAGCATTTCTTAGAATCCGGAAGCAGCTTTAGAGATAGAAGTCCATTCCTTTGCTTTGCAAATAAGTTTCAGATTTCAGAAGGATCAGCAGAGCAGGTCTGAGCCAGGGATAAATTGGGAAAGTTTGAGTTCTTAGTTCTCAGCCCCATTCACACCCTCAATCCTATTAGTTGGGCGGGGGGGGGATACCTACAACACACCTTTTGGTAATGTGACTATGTTGTTTAGCTATATTGCAGGACAAGAGTACCATTCACCATTTTTATTTCATTTGGTCTTAGTTTTGGAGGATGGCGGGAAGCACTGGGACCACTCATTGGTCGACTGAGAACACAGAGTCTCTGAGTTCTTCTTGCTGGTCCATGTGGTAGCCCATGGAGCCTATGTTCTGGAGTGCCCACCTCCCAAAGGCAACTCTTTCTCCCTGTGTCTTAATGGGGGTGCAGTGATGTGCATTTTATGGGAGCCCTAGAGAACCCATGTCTAGAGCCAGAGGAAAAGGGAGCCAGCTTCGAGGACTTGTGTTCTTACCTTTTGTGATGGCTTCTCCCTGGTTAAGCTGGGCAAATAAAGCTGAGCGAGAAGGAGAAGACTCCTCATTTTTACCCTCATTCTCAAAGAGTGGAGGTGGCCCAGGAGGAGGCGGTGGTGGCGGCAGTGGTGGGAGACCAGGCCCAGAGGAGAGGACGGAAAACACGGATGCTGTGGGTGCTATGGGACCCTGTGGGAGACAGATGATGGGAGCTTGGTTGAGACTGAAGGTCTGGCTGGGATTCTGTCTGGGGGTCAAGACTCTCTAACCGGGTCCCAGTGGCAGAACCAAGCATGACGAGCCTGTATGAAGGGCCCTGGATCAGGGTGGGATCTATGTTGGAAGTATACAGTCTGTTGGGTGGGCCCTGCATATGCAGGAATTCCACCACTAGGTCATCAGCAAACTTCCACACAGTCCCAAATTCATGTCCAAGGCTCTGGATAAGAATGAAACCAGCACTGACTACAAAATTGTGAGAAAAAGTGGTTCAAAGGATAAGAAAATTAATGTTTTTTTGTGGACAGTGGAAACCACAACCACTAAAGAGGAAGAGAGAGAGAGAGTGTTATCAGACATTTTTGAGCACTTCTGAACAGGTAAAGAGACACTAAAATTCTCTGGAACCTGCTTCACGAATATGCATGCCTCAAACAAGGACAAACAAATGCCATCTGTGACCTGGGTGATAGTCAGATCCAGAGGCACCTGGGACCCTCTGACAGCTCTGTGAATGTCAAGGTTCACAGGCCAATAGCCATCAGAGACTCAGCCAAGGCCAGTGTGCATCCTCCCTTTCTCTGTTGTGGGGCTTGCAGTCTGCAGCTCAAAGGTCTAAGAAATCCAAACAGCAGGACCAGGAGACACAGAAGAGGGGGCTTCCTGTCATGGCGATGGATGCTCATCTCCATCCATGCGCTATAGATTCACTATGGCAACACACCTCTGACTGTCCTGGAGGATACTTCCAGCAAGATTTAGCTGAGGAGGGAACACCAACCTTAAGGATTGGCCGCACAGGTCCATGGGTTGGGGTCTGGACTGAACGAAGCTGAGCACCAGTGTTCCTCTTTCCGCCACCTCCCAACTACGATACAATGTGACCAGTGGCTTCACACTCCCGCTGCCATGCCTTCCCCACTGTTGTGGGCTGTGTCCTAAAGCAGGTGTTTGGTCACAACAATGAGAAAAGTAACTAATGTAGACTCCTTGATGATATTCTCAGAGGACTTTGTTGTTTTGTTTGTTTGGTTTTTCCAGATAAGGTTTCTCTGTGTAGCCCTGGCTGACCTGGAGCTCACTTTGTAGGCCAAGCTGGCCTCAAACTCACAAAGATCTGCCTGCCTCTGCCTCCTGAGTGCTGGGATTAAAGGTGTGCACCACCATGCCTGGCCTCAGGGGACTTAAACCCAGTTTGACAGAAACTTAAATATACAGTAACTTAAGATGTGTATCCAATTATACTTTTATTTTTAATGTCTTAGTTACTGTTCTGTTGCTGGGAGGGGATAGTATGACCAGGAAGAGACTTAGAAAAGTCTTTAATTGGGGGTTTGCTTACAGTTTCAGAGGGTAGGTCCATTTCCATCGTAGAGGGGAGCCTGGTGGCAGGCAGGTAGGCATGGTGCTGAAGCAGCAGCTGAGAGCTATATCCGGATTCACAGGCAGCAGACAGAGAGAGTGAGACCAGGCCTGCTGCCATGGGCTTCTGAAATCTCAAAGGCCAGCTCCAGTGACATACCTCCTACTAAACAGGAGGAGGCCACGCCTACCAATCCTTCCTAAACAGTTACCCACTGGCAACCAGGCATTTAGACGTCTGAGCTTATGGGGGCCATTCTCATTTAAACCACCACATTTAATACATACCTTTTTAAATTTATGTGAATATATATATGTATATATACATATACATACATACATACATATATATGTCTGTTTTGGTATATGTAATAGGTGTGTGTATCTACTGATTTAAGTTTCCTTGAATCTGGAGTTTTAGTCAGTTGTGTCCTTCCTGACATGGGAGCTAGGAATTGAACTCAGGTTTGGAAGAGCATCAAGTGCTCTTAAGTACTGAGAATATATGGCTATATACCTATGAAAAGGAATTAGAAGCCAATTAAATTTTCAAGAGGCAGAGCCAGGGGTAATGGAGCAAGTCAAGAATTTCATTACTCAGGATCTGAGGCAGGAGAATGACTAGTTTCAGATGACCCTGGGCTTATTTTATGGAGCTAAGTTTGGACCACATAAGTGAGACCCTGTCTCAAAATAAGATGTAATGGAGAACTAAGAAATTGGGAGAGGCAGAACAGTGTGTGTTTTCAATACCAAAATACAAAACTTGAAACATTATATAAGCCCTATATGCTAATGAGAACAGTATAATATCATTTTCATAAACAACTTGGTATTATGAGATGTCAAAGTCAGGAAGTTTTAATCCTTGGTTGTCTCTTAAGGCAGCTAATTTTGAGTTCTTACATAATCTCTATTCAGCACAGACTCGCTGGGAGGAGAAAAGCTTCTCCTCTCATTCAGAGTGTGTGCCTGAGCCTCAGCAGGCTGAAGTCTCTTCAGAGCTGGGATTTGCAGCACTTTTGCTTTCGCTTTTTCCTGAGGAGGAGCACCCCGACTCTGTCAGGTTTCTGGGATCCAGCAGAAAAGGATTTCACAGCTCCTGAGAGCAGCCAATTTTTCCTCCCCAGAATCCTAAATGATTTCTATCTTGCTACTGAGGTGAAAGCTGAGGAACTGCTCAGACTCATAAAGGACTCGCAGGACAAGCTTTTCGCATCAAACCCTGTCCCAGGCCTTGGTGAGAGACACCAAGAGCCATGAAATATTACTCTCTCATAACTGTCATTATTCCTGCAGTCAGTGGGGGAGCAGCCTGTCCCCCAACCTCTGAAAACTTGTGCTTTGCAGGGCTCATGTTTTGTGAGAAAGGAAGCCGGCCCTGCCTTGGAAACACTACTCTCTTCAGTCTCTGAGCCTGAGAGCTGGGAGGGGACACAGCAGCAACAACAATAACAAATCGCAGCCCATCTTCTGGGGACGCTGACATATTCAGACAGTTTGCCTGGTGACAGCAGACAGAGGGTTGACAGAGATGAATGTGGAAAGTAAGAATCTCCCGAATCAAGGACGCCTGGGCTTGTGAGATGCTGCCTTGGATGTGCCCTTCTGAGGTGCAGCCTCATTTCCACATCAGTCGCTGGGTATCAGGCTCTGGTTTCCAAGGTTACTTTGCAATTAGCATGCAGGGGCTTTACTCAACAGTGGACTTGAAACCAAACTGATTAGGCCTTCCCTGAACTGAATCTCTTCAGGCTGCCTCCAAAGCCCGGGAGGGGAGGAACTTATCTTCGCCAGCCTTCTCTTTCTGTGCCATTACAGACCACAGCCTCAGTGCTTTCCACACCCTCCTATAACCTGGCATCCAGTGGGCAGTAGCCAGTAAGACTGATCCCACACAATGCCCAGTGAAGGAGAGAGGAAGCAGGCCAGGGTGGGGGCTTTGAGGAAGGACTCTCAGGTGCCAAACGTTTTCAGTCAGGACTCAACTACACCAGAGCTCATATGCCAGCTCCACCAGCTCCATGCCAGGGCTCTCATCTATTGGAACGGATAAAGTACCTACGGATCCATTAAAACCTCCTGAGCCTAGGCTGAAAGCAGGGTACACTACACACTCGTGTGGTGTGTATGTGTGTCCACTGCTCTATGTGACTGTAGTGTGGGAATAAGTGTGGGAGCAACCACCCTGTCCTATGGACTGAGATGAACCTTAAATAGGACAATGTCACCTGGGCTGTACGAAATCCCTCTGGCAGAAAAGAAAGCAGGAACTCTGAAAAAGCCGTTTGCATTCAATAACAAACTAGCAGCCAGGGCCAGAGGCATAATTCTTGCATATATCTGTTGATTTTAAAGCCTTCTTTACAGAAATCCTTTATTTATATCCAGATTTTTTTATTTTTCAGAGACAGGGTCTCGTGTAGCCCATGTTGGAACTCACAAGGTTGCCGAGGATGACCTTGAACTCTTGATCCTTCTGCCTCCACCTTCTGTGATCTGGGATTAGAAGAGTTCACCACCACATCCAGCTTTATTAATAAAAAATTACACTTACTTATTCATGCATGTGCTCATGCTTGCCATGTGGCTTGTGTGGAAGTCTGAAGACAACTTATAGGAGTAGGTTCTTTCCAGCTACCACGAGTCCTGGGAATGGAACCTGGTGTCAGGCTTGGCAACCGTATGAACCATTTTACCACTCTAGGGTTGTTTGTTTAAAGTCACCGGTCCACAAGAAGTTGGGAGGAGATGGGGAGGTAAAGGGTGAGCCTGGGAGGAGTTATGGAGAGGAGTGGTGGGGAGTAAATATGATCAAAATACATTGCAAGCATGTATAAAATTCTTAAAGAACTAATACAAATATTATACTAAAAAGTAAAGGCTCGAGGCATGGATCACCTTATGAAATAGCGTTTTTTGATGGGTTTCCACTTAGAATACATGTGACTTAAGTATTGGGAGGAACAATAGTCTTGACTTGGTTTTTTTTGAGACAGGGTCATGCTATATAGCCCAGGCTAGCCTCATCCTCTTACTCCTCCCTCAGTCCTCCTAGTGCAAGGGTCATTGGTGCACGTCACTGTGCCTCATGGGTCTTTCACACTTGTACCCGGTTGTTGCCTTATGAATGGCCTGGGATGGTCTTCGTTTGACGGGGGGGATATGGATGGATTAGGACTTGTTGGTTCTGGCACTGCAGAATCAAGTCATCTTCCACCCTGGTCTTACCATGCTTTAGGATTCTGCTGCAGAACCTGGCCACTTGCTCAGTTATCTCTGTCCCCACTGATTACAGGAATGACACACTTGCACCCCGACCCTGGTTCCTGATGGAGTACTCAAGTTGTTCTGGGGTGAGGTCTTGACGTCCTAGAGACTAGAGATTGAAAGTCAACAATCCCCAGCATGCTACCTTTGAAAGGAAGCCATAACAGGAAAGGTAACTGATATACCAAGGGGTCCGGACTAGATGGGAACAAGATCACCAGGACCTGGTGCCTGAGGTGTGCACTGACAGCAATGGGAACTGAGGCTGTAGGCACTGATGGTGGTGGTAGTGGTGACGGGGAGAGTTCAGAGGACAGGGCACTGGACCAGGGTAGATTTTTGCGTTCTTCAGGATCTGAGTTGGGTCTGTGCAGAGACATAGACAGAGAGCTTGCCAAGGGGCAGGTCTGTCTGGCAGTGTCTCCAAAGAGGTAGGTGCTGCCTTGGGGACCTAAAGGGAAGGGCACCGCAGAGGGTTCCCTTCCTTGCTGGGTGCTACTGAAGTCTTGGGAAACTACTATATTAGCATGTAGACATCACTCATTCCTATAGTGGAGCTTTGGGATCAGATCTGAGCAAAGCACCCATAAGATGCTTAGAGGCATGGTCCTCTTAAATACATTACCTGACATTCTGGGTATTTCTCAAAGTTTCTTCTTCCTTCCTCCCTTGATTTCTCTCTTCCTTCTCCCCACTCCCCCTACAGGCTTTGATCTTTGGGAACTATCAACCTTGACTAGGCCAAAGAACAACTTTCAGGGGTCAATTCTTTTCTGCAAGTCACGGAGCTCAAACTCAGGTCATCTGGGTTGGTGGTAGGTGCCTTTACTCACTGAGCTGTATTGCCAATCCTACCCATTCCATGGCTCCCCCCCCAAAACACGGGCCTTGGGGTGGGAAGTTCAGACCTTCATGCATGCAAAGCAAGTACTCTATTGGTTGAGATACTGCCCCAGCTCAAAGAAAGCTTTCATTGACAAATTCTTTCATGATATGTTTGACTTGAACAATGACTTTCATTTGATAACCACAGTGTAGAGTCAGACATCTCAGAACCCAAGGGGGTGAGGTCACGTGACTGGGATGAGCCATGGATGCTGCTCTGAGAAGTAGCCATCAGTGGAAACAGACCACAGAGCACACTGGTGCAGAGCTGTAGTGCACATGATGTAGGTAAGACCGTAGGTAACCGAAAAGTTCCAGGTGCCCCCTGGGCTGTGTAGGACGCTTTTTGGTTTTTTGCCTATAGTTCATGGCTTTAAAAATAGAAGAGACAGCTGTTTCCAGAACAGTGACATCCATTTAGAAAGATTTATAGAACGTTAACTTTCTTTAAAAAGTCTGTGCCAGAAAAACAAACAAACCAACTGCATAATCACGCGTCTAGTGGAGAAAGCGATGCTGAGAACCTACGGTGAGGATCTCAGTGTAGAGGCTTTAGGGAAGGCAGGCTTTACCTCAGCAAAGCGGCAGTGGCCCCTCCCCCATACAATTACTTAAACCTTTTTTCAGAGGCTGGGGAGAGGAGTCTCCTAAGGGTCTCAGAGTTTTCAGGCTGGGCACAATTAAAAAAGTGTGTCTATAAAGGTCCTCTAACAATGGCTTGCCACTTAAGAGGAAAAAGACAAGGGGTGCATTTACGATTTCCAACGGCTGTGTTCCCGGTGCAAGAGTTCACTTGTGTTGCATGAAGGCGGCACAAAACTCTCAAATGAGGCTTTTAAGGACTATTAACATGAATTCCAAGAGCAGATGTTTGATTATGAACTTTTTATTTTTATTTAGCACAAAGACTTTTTAAAGAAAGTTAACGTTCTACAAATCTTTCTAAATGGGTGTCACTGTCCTGGGAACAGCTGTCTCTTCCATTTTTAAAGCCAAGAACTGTAGGCAGGAAACCAAGAGGTGTCCTACACAGCCCAGGGGACAACTGGAAGTTTCTGGCTACCTACAATCTTGCCTACATTGTGTGCACTACAGCTGTGCACCAGAGGGCCCTGTGGTCTGTTTCCATTGACAGCTACTTCTTGGAGCAGTTGCTACTCATTTCATCTCTTCAGGAGTCAGGTTTCGTTTATTTATTTTATTTATTTTTTTTTTGGTGTTTCTGAGACAGCAGGGTCTTGCCTTGAATATACTACATAGCCCACGTTGGCCTCAAACCATCCAGTGATGCCCTTGCCTCAGCCCCTCGAGAGCTGAGATTATAGGCATAAGCCACCATGCCAGCTTCTGAGAATTTAGAATTTATTAGAAATGGAGATGACTTCCAATTTTAAGTAGAATTTCACTCTTGCTCTACGGCGGTCATTCTATGTAACGAACACACATGTGTTTATTCCACCCAACACGACTTTTTAAATTAACCAGTTCATCCACATATAGTCTAAACTGACGGCTAAATAAGACATAAAAATTATTCCTGTTATCCAGCTTTTTGAGTTTGTAGAAAGGAAGGCCAATAGGGCTCACTTAGGTGGGGTCAGGGAGTCAGACCCAGGACTGCTGTGGTTTAGAGCTGGACCGTGCTATCAGGTGCTTTGTAAAGTCCCTTAATCCTGAAAAGAAGAGGTTAAGGGAATCGAAGTAAAGAAATGTACACAGACAGCATTAACCCCCAACTTTTGAGACCAGTTCAAGCACCCAATACTGTGGTTGGTATTTTTAGCATCATTTAAAAAGCAGGGACCAAGAACATAAAATTGGCACATGATCCTTTCTGGGAACAGGTGGATTATGTTGCTTACAACAGGGCATTTGCTGAGACTTCTCGTCTATGAAACTAGCTTAGTGACAGGAATATTTTGAGGCACCTGTCCTTAAAATATTTGTGGAGATGGTAGATAAGGCCACAGGAATGGAACAGCTGACATGTTTATGGGCCTTATTTCTCCCCTCCCTCCTTCATGGACACACACAGTTGGCTCCTTTGTTTCTGGGTAGAATCTCTCGGGCTGTCCTTTGCTGAATCATCTTGGCCCATTAATCATGTTCCCTACCATTAACAATCTCCAGGTAGCAGTGACAGCTCACGTGTGCCTGGTCAGACCCTCAGATGTTTAAAAGTCCCCAGGCCATTTCAATCACGTGTATGTTCCCATAGGAACTCACTATGTTTTGCAGCTAACACTTTATATAAATGTTGCTGATTAACTCTTCTAAAGACAAAGAACCCCAAACAACCTGATATAATATGACACATGAAACAACAGCAATAAAACCTCTCATTTCCATAATAGGAGTCAGTGGCTAAAGAAAGACTAAAAGCCTTAGTCTGTCTCCTCCTCTATCTCTCCCCCCCTTTCTCTCTCTCTCTCCTCTCTCCCCTCTCTCTCTGTCTCTCTTGTTCATGTAGGTCTGCCTCACTATGTAGAGAGCTAAGGATGACTCTGGACTTCGATCCTCCTGTTTCTACATCCCCAGTGGTGGGATTACAGGCACATGGTACTATAGTTTATGCAAGGCTGGGGATTGAACCCAGGGCTTCAAGCACAGCCCTTCCATAGTCTTCTGACCACAAACTTCTGATTTAGGGTTTGATTTTTTTAATGTTTTATTTTATTTTATTGAGAGAGGGATCACTGTAGTTCAGGCTGGTTTGAAATTCACTGTACACTTTAAAAGTCCGATCCCCCTGCCTCTGTCTCTCAAGTGTTGGGTCTTCAAGTGTGCATCGTGATGCTTGGTAACACTTACCCCCACCCCCAATCTGATACAGGATCTGGTTGTGTGGCTGGCTGACTGGCCATGAAACTTGCAGTTTAGAGCTGGTTCCCAGTGCCCCTTCTGCCTCTGCTTCTCACAGGCAGGGATTACAGGGGTGTGCCACTGTGCTTGGCTTTATAGTCTTCATTTCTGCACTTTGATCAATGGCAGTGAAATCAACACATTTCCAAAAGAAAGAACTTCTCTAAGGAGCGGCATATTGCTGGGCAGTGGTGGCACATGCCTTTCATCCCAGCACTTGGAGGCAGAGGCTGGTGGATCTCTGTGAGTTCAAGGCTGGCCTGGTCTACAGAGTGAGTTCCAGACAGGCTGCAAAGCTGCACAGAGAAACCCTGTCTCGAAATTGGTTGGTTGGTTGGTTGGTTGGTTGGTTGCAACCAACCAACCAACCAAAAGACAAAACAAACAAACAAACAAACAAACAAACAAAAAAACCAACCCTGCAGATTTTACATTCACTTCATGTCACAGTTCCATTACAATTAAAACCAAGAAAGATGACCATGGGGCTGGGGAAATGGCTTGGTGGGTAAGTGTGCTTGCTCTGCAGCCAAGAGGACCCGAGTTTGAATTTCCAGCACCACAGAAAATATTGGATATGACTGTGTGTGCCTGTAACCCCAGCACTGAGCGAGCGGAGATAGGCTAGCCAGCCTAGCTGGGATGGTGAGCCTGGTCCACGGAAAGAGAGATCCCTGTCTCAAGGAAAAGGGCAGTGAAGGAGGAGGACACTGAGGTCCTGGTTTGGCCTCCACATATTTGCCAACAGGTGCACATCCCAACCAACACATGTAGACGCATGCGCCATATGCGGCAGCACAGCACATTCCACACACACAGATCAGTAAGAATATAACAGTAAGATGAAGAGTGATCACGTAGTGACTGCAGGATGAGCATCCTAGCAACAGAAGTGCAAGCCAACATAGCTTTAGGACTTCGGGCTGGATTCTTTTTTAGCGCTTATTCGGATTTTGAGACTTCTGCTAGAGAAAATAAAGGTCCCGGGAACCAGTCCAAGAAAACAGGATTGTTCATGATACCACAGAGAAGTGCCACACAGTGGCTTATTAATAACTTTTAGAAAGTCAATTTAAAGACTATTTTCTATTTTATTAATGGGTATTGAACACTATGGAAAGATGGGATTCTCACTAAAGTCCTAATACTTCTTTGCAGTTACTATCAAAAGATGGGCACACAACTATGAAACAAAACAGGGCCTATTTGCATTGGTTCTTTCCAGAGTCAAGGCTCCCAACAGCCTTATCGCGAGGTGTGAAAAGGGAGGTCATTAAGAATCCAGATCTCAGCATGAGGATGTGGCTCGGTTTGAAGCATGCTTGCTCCGCAAGATGAAGCCCTGGTTTGGATCCTCAGCACCAACTGGTTGTGGCTGCACGTGCTAGTAATTCAGGCATTTGGGAGCTGGAGGCAGGAGGATCAGAAGTTCAACGTCATCCTTGGCTACAAAGGGAGTTTGAATCCAACCTGGACTACGTGAAACCATGTCTCAAGAACAAGAGAAAAAGTAATGACATCCAAACCCTGAGTCCCAAGCTTCAAAGTTTCGCCCTAATCTCTCAGGGCTTTGCCCGTTTCTATCCCAGGAAGGCTATCCTCCTGTGGATTTTATATGTTGCTCCTGTGATGGCAGGGACAAATCTAAACACTGCCAACTGATGAAAAATGAAATAGGGTAAATGAAATCAAGTCATTTCAGCGATGGAGTAACAGCTTTATATTGGAAAACACCCTGAGAGAGACATACACAGTCGGTACCACTAAAATTAGAATCCTGCCTGATGTATGTTTAGATGGGCCCTTCCAAAAATGTAGGAGGTAACTTCTGTTTGACATGCCCAAAGTGGAATTTTTTTGATAAGAGTGGAGCAGGCCATGCCAGCAGAGACCAGAAACAATACATAGGGGCACAGGCTAATTCGCTCTTGTGAGCTAGGCATTTGAGAGAAATGGGCTTGTCCTAAGAGTCTGAGCTTGCTTTGCAATTGATATGTGGACTGAATCTGGAATCTCCAAGTTGTCTTTTCTTTTTGACTGCCAGCATCAGCAAAATGAAAACACAATTTCTCATAAAAAAAAGGAAAAAATAAAATTTCCATGGGAAAACTTCCCAGAGTTAAAGATAGCCAAGTAAGTACACCCACCAAAGAGAGCTGGCCAGAGAGCCAATAGCTGGCAGAATGCCAAGAGGGACATGCGCCTTGACTCAGCTGGACAGTAACTACATTTGGCCTGATGAGCCTAACTCTGTCACTGAGTTTAAGGTTTTTTTGGGATCCTAAAGGAATGATTTTGCTGCTTTGAAAGCTCAGGACTTCGGAAGCAGCAGACGTGGGGTCAAAGGCCAGCCGAGCGCTGTGAGAGAGATTATCTACGTCGCATGTGTCTTTTTACCTGAGACTTTTTTTTTTTTTTAATGGAAATACCCAGAGGTGCCATCTCTTGAGCTCAAGAGCTGAGGTGTCCTACGCAGGCTAACGTGGGCTTCAATGCCAGCTCCAAATTTCACGGGGAAAGATCAATTGATGTTTGAGCTTCTTTCCCTTCCCCTTCCTCTCTCCCTCCCCACCCCTCCTTTCCTCTCTTTATTTCCTTTCCTTTCCTTCCTCCTTCCCTCCATCCTTTGACGCTGGAACACAGGGCTCTGAGAAGGCATGGTAGGTGCTCTACCACTGAGCTCATCCCCAGGGATAGCCACAGGTAGGGGAGACTGGCTAACCCATATATTCCGTTCTTTGTTTTTGAGACAGGGTTTCTCTGTGTAGCTTTGGCTGTCCTGCAATGTGTTTTTGTAGACCAGGCTGGCCTCAAATTCAAGAGGTTTGCCTGCCTCTGCCTCCTGAGTCTGGGGATTAAAGGCATGCACCACCACTGCTCAGGCCCCCCCATCTTTTCTTAAGAAAATCTTTTTTCTGTTTAATGCAATATGAGATCCAATTTCCTGAGTTTATGTCATCTGAAGCTGGGAGACAGAAGATGGCAAGAGGAAGAACAGGAGAATTTCACCGGCTGAAGTGAAAATTTATCGTCCTTTCTCATCACCGTCAAAGCACAGAAACAGAAACACATAGCACAGAAACAGAAACAGAAACACTTGGCTCGTTAACACGGAACACAACAAGAAGTCAATGACGTAGGATTGTGTAGGTTTCATTGGGAGGAAACCTGATCACAACTGAATGCAGCTGATTAGGTGAAAGCGCCTGGGCATCACCTATTTCTGAGGCCCTGGGACAGTACCTGCTTGGGACCCCATGTCCACTCTTCAGTGAGCTCATAGGCTCAGAACAGAGAAGACACTTCTGTGACCCTAGACAGGTCTCTAATTCTCCACCCCACTCCTCAATGTCTTATTTTAGAAGGCTCCTCTTCTAACTGGGAGACTCTTAAAGATCCTTTAAGGTTCAACCCCAACAGCCTTTTGTAAGTTTAATTGAGTAGAGCATGTGTGTGTATATGCATTCATGTGGGTGTGGGAGCATGTTCATGTGTATGGGTGTATGTGCTAGAGGAGGCCAGAGGTCAACCTCAGGTGCTGTTCCTCAGAAGTCATTCGCTCTATTGACAGAGTCTTTCGCTGGGACTTGGGGCTGGTCAGTGAGCCCCAGGGATCTGTTTGCTTCCATCTCCCCAGAGCTGGCATTACAAGCACACGCAGCCACACCTGCCTTTGCACATGGGTGCAAGTCCTCATGCTTATACAGCAAGCCCTTTACCAACGGCCATCTCCCAGCCCCTTCTAGAGCTCTTCCGGGGGGACGGTCCCTGCACCCCTGTGTCTCTAGTCCCTGTACTCCTTAGAACACTTTTAGGAGAATGCACATCATACAACAATCATCTGCTGGCTAATCTGGGTTTGATCATCTCTACAGCTCTGGAGTTCCTTTCTCATTCATCTTAGGGCCACCAGTAATGTGACACAGGACCTGAGATATGGTAGGTGTCTCATCAACATTTATGGATATAAAACTTCATGGAAGTACAAATCTTCAGATGCTTCTAAGCTGGGGCAGGGCATGGTGGGACATGGAAATCTGGGGAGTTTCGAAAGAAAGGATTATTTTACACTCTCTTAGTCTCATTTCCTTTTGCTATGGTAAAATACAAATACCCTAACAGAAGTAATTTAAAGGAGAGATTCTATCTGGCTCACAATTCCAGGTTCTAATCCATTATTATGGGGAAGTCAAAGTGGTGGGCAATTGAAGTCCCCAGTAACATCGCATCCACTGTCAAGAGCAGACAGGAACGAATCGATGCATGCACTCTTGCATCCAGTTCGCTTTCTTCTCTTGTATGAAGCTCAGGACCCCTTACCTACAGAATGATGGCTCGTGTGAGTCGTCTTCCTGCCTCAGTTCCCGTAAGATAATCTGCCCCTGACATGCTCACAGGCCAATCAGATCTTGACGATCCCTCACTGAGACACCTCTCTAGAGTTCCTCTAGACTGTATCAAGTTGAGCATGAAACTAAAAGTCACATTGACCCTGGAAGATGAGCAGGATCCTTGTCACAGGGAACTGTTGGGACCAACTGAGTCCTGGCCTTCAGCTGCTCTTCCCTGTCTAGAGCCTTCTAATTGAAGTGACTAAAAGCTGTGCTTTGCCTAGAGGATCAGAGGATGGGATGGATTTTCACCTGTTGGCCATTGACTACAGGGTATTTAAGCCTCTATGGTGCTATTAAAGAAGGGCTTTGGTACCAGTGATTGGAGTCCGTGTGTTGGTCTGTCTCTGTGTATGTTTCCTCAACCTCCAGCCCCTTGCCTGAAGCTCGTGAACTGGGTTCTAGCGCATAGAGCGCAGACGGGGTGCGGTGCGCAGTAGGGAACTGGGGGGAGAGTCTAGGAGCAGGGGACAAGAACATCTGGGTCATAATAAACAAACAAAGCTGTTGTTAATGACCACACAAGAACACATCATCATACCACATTCATGTAAGGACACGATGATACCACACTGTTCTTTCAAAATTCACCCCCTGATGGTGTACATTTCATAAACCACTCATCAGAAAGGAGTCTTTTAAACGTCCTTCAGGGCTGGGGGCACCTCAGTCACGGAGTACTTACTTAGCATCAGGCCCTGTGTGGGATCCTCAAAAGCCACCCCCTAAGTGTCCTCCAGATCTATTTGTGAACACACACATGAAATAACCATCCATGCTTTGTACTCTGCTCTGCTTCTCTGGACCAAACAGAGAATTATTTGAAATAATATGTCCTTTGGTGGCTCTGTGCGTTTTATTCACTTGAAATGCTAAAATGCATTTCTAGAGGAGGCTAGTTTTCTGCCCCATAGTGTCCTGGAAAGGCTGAGTTGATGACGGCTTTATCTGCCACATTCTTGTCTTCTAGTCACGCAGTCCCTCCTCCTTGCAGGAAATCCCATCATAATGACATTATCTCTCCTGCTATGTCACTCCCATCACAATGACATAATCTCTCCTGTTATGTCAATCCCATCATAATGACATTATCTCTCCTGCTATGTCACTCCCATCARAATGACATAATCTCTCCTGTTATGTCAATCCCATCATAATGACATCATCTCTCCTGCTATGTCACAGGGTAGTATTACTGTATATCTCTCCTGCTATGTCACTCCCATCACAATGACATAATCTCTCCTGTTATGTCAATCCCATCATAATGACAT
>LOEQ01001001.1:93946-121886 GCA_001685075.1 Bramus lutescens | reverse complement strand
TCCCATCATAATGACATCATCTCTCCTGCTATGTCACTCCCATCATAATGACATAATCTCTGTTATGTCAATCCCATCATAATGACATTATCTCTCCTGCTATGTCACTCCCATCATAATGACATAATCTCTCCTGTTATGTCAATCCCATCATAATGACATCATCTCTCCTGCTATGTCACTCCCATCATAATGACATCATCTCTCCTGTTATGTCACTCCCATTATAATGATGTCATCTCTCCTGCTATGTCACTCCCATCATAATGTCATCTCTCCTGCTATGTCCAAGAAGCTTTCACTGGAATCCAGATAGGGTTTTCCCAACCTTGGACTTCTAGTCTCCAGAACTGTGAGCTAAAGAACACTTTTCTATTTATAAAGTACCCAGCATGGAGTGTTTTGTTATAGCAACAGAAAATGAACATACAGGCACATTCAGATCTACAGTGGAGAACACTTTTTCCTGGTGACATTCTTGTGGAATGTGGAAGAATTAATGACAAGAGGTCCTCAGTTACACCATGACTGTCAACATTATAAATAAGGGAACTGTTTATTTATTTCTGACACATAAAACTAAATAGTTTGCAGCTGGAGAGATGGCTCAACCAGTAGGAGCACTGGCTGCTTGTTCTTCCAGAGGACCTGGGTTCAATTCCCAGCACCTATATGGTAGCTCACAACTGTCTGTAACTCCAGTTTCTGGAGGTCTGACACCCTCACATGGGCATACATGCAGGGAAAACACCAATGCATATAAAGTAAAAATAAATTTATTCTTGTGACAGGGTCTTGCTCTGCTGCTCAGGCTGGCCTCATGCTTGTAGCCATCCTTTTGCCTCAGTTTCCTGAGGGCCAAGATTACAGGTGTGTGCCACTATGCCCACCTCAAATGAAGGAATTTAAACTGGATACATCATACTAAAATACCTCCCGGATAACAGCTCAAACAAGTCAGAAATTAGAATTAAATTCTGACCCCTCGAACTTAGAGACTTGGAGTTCTTGGTCATGAAAATTTTCTAGTAAGCAAAATAATCTTTATTATTAAATCAGACAGTTTTAAAAGTTACCACTACTCTGATTTATGGAGAGAGACAAACACTCTAAAATATTTATATATCCTTATCAACAAACACTAAAACTCAAAGGTATTTTTGAGATACTAGAAACAGTTGTAAACACAGACTTCAAAGCTCCATAGTTTTGCTAATTCTACACAAAACTGAGGCGGTGTGACTGCTACGGACATATATTATATGGTCTACTGAAGATCTATCATGGGTTAAAATAAATCTATACTAACATCTTAAAACGTTCAGGCAGACACCTAGTCTCTAAGTAGTAACCTGTCAGTTTAGACAATTGGTTTGCAGAAAAGCAAGAGATCATTAAGGGAAAAGTTGACCCCTCAGTCCTAGAGAGTTGTGTCTATGCCCTGCCCCCTTCCTGAAGCTCCGCCCTGAAGGTCACTCGAAACAAGGCAATTCTGGATGCCTTACATCTGCATTCCTACGATAGAGTACCTAGCTAACCGAATTTCAGGGAGAAAAGCTTTATTTTTGTCTCTCAATTCAAAGGGATCACAGCCCATCCTGGCGGGAAGGGACAGTGTGGGAATGGTTTGAAACCCTGGTGGCGAAAGGTAGCTCATGTGGGGGTGGATGAGGAAGTACAGGGAGGAGGTAGGGCCTTTGTCCGCGCGGGTTCTCCTTTCCCCCTCTGTATTCAGTTCTGAGACTCCAGCCCACTGGATGATGAGCTCCCATCCAGGCAGGGGTAGCACCCTCATGTAATCCTCTCTGGAAAAGAGCTGATGGATACACAAAAGTGTGGTCTCATTGATGCTCTAGGCATTTCTTTCTTTAACGAAGGTGGCATTTGGAAGTCATGGTCTATGGGCCATACTAGCCAGACCTGCCAATCTCATCTGAAATTGCCCATGATGCTGCATAGTGACAGCAGTTTCAAGGTCTCTCCCAGGCCGCTACGGTCTTATGGGTGACCAGGTCATCCTTCTTAGAGCTTTGCTATCTTAGCGTCATCTTTTCATTGCCCCTTGATAGATCCATTAAGTAAGGGGGGGTCCCCAAGGTCTTATCCTTGTCGCTCTTTTTCTCTTCCTTCCTCTCTTTAATTGATGATTACAGGCAGGAGATTTATAGCTAGTGTGCCGGGCTTTCCCCCCCTTCAGTGATGCCTCACGGGCTCCTCAAACACAACAGAGCATCAGGCAAAGTTTCCTCCCTTCGCTAGGAGCTGCTCCTAAGGATGCCCCTGTTTTTATTGCTTTCCCTAGAAATCTAGATTGGAAATTTTGTATCAGATTTGAGTTCTCTTCTACCTTCCCTCCCCACTCCCATTCATTCACTCGATGCTCTACATGTAGGGCCTCAGGGCTCTTTCCCTTCTCGTGTATCATATGCCATTCAAAGCATTTCCCACAGCTTGTAACTTTCTGCTTAACAACTACAGCAGAAGTAGCAGTCCTTGGTCCTATCAAACCAAAGTTGTCTTCACAGGCTCTGCAAGACTCCTAGCCGTCGCACTCTGCCAGGAAAAGCTGTTTTTCATACCCGATGTGTACACACTGAACTCTTTGCCCAGAAATTACCCCTTTCTTTATGGTCTGCCTAGAGAATTCCTATTCACATCCTTCAAAACTCCAAGTGTGGGCCTCTGTGTGGCCTTTCCTGCCCATCCAGGAGTCTAATTAGCAAAGCTCATCTTCCAGTATAGCTTTGCATGGTTGCATTCACTTGTGGATCACAATGATCTTGGGGGTAGGGAGGTAGCTTGGTTGGTAGAATGCTCGCCCAGCAGTCACAAAGACCTGGGTTCAATCCCAGCACTGCATAAACTGGCATGTAACCCTAGCACTTGAGAGGTGGAGGCAAGAGGATCAGAAGTTCAAGGTCATCCTTGGCTTCTTAGTGGGTGTAGGGCCAGTCTGGAATATAGGAAACCCTGTCTCAAAAACAAAGGACCAAACCGCTACAACATAAAAGGAATAATCTCCCTATAATAACTTCTTTGGGTTCATGGAAACATAAGGCTTAGCTTTTGAATTTTTAACATGCAGAGAAATTATCCAGGGAGTCTTGTCAACTGGAGGTTGTGTTCAGGAAGGCACAGGTGAGGCCAGGGATAAGATGTCTATCTAGCAAGGGTTTGGGGTGGTGCTGTCACAAAACCATACTGACTGTTAGATGACAGGCATCTCTCTATCTTTCTGGTCTCCATAAGCCTTGAGCTTTGGGCTTGTCCCTAGAAGGGTTCTTAGCCTGGACCAGCATTCTGTGTCGCCTGTAGGATCACACTGTATAGCACTTTTCTCCGAATTGAAGCATTCCCTCCAGGAAGGAGGGGAGACACAGAGACTCTGGGGTGGGGAGCAAAACATTCCACATCTGAGACTGTGGGAACTTGCACGAGTCTGGAAGGCTCCTCCCAGCTTTACAGAAGGAGCTAATAACTTCTAGGGGAGGGGCTCTCACCAGCCTAGTAAAGACAGGTGATTCTCAGACCTGGTGAGCCATCTGCGAGTTGAGCATAGCGCCCTGGGCTGCAGCTTCTGTGAGCCGCCTCCTGGGTTCGGATGGGCTTTGGGGGATACACTATTCTTGAGGCATCTGCTCTCCTGTAACTCTTGGTCCACATGCCTGTGAGTAATCCTGACCCAAACACCTTGGTTCACCAAGACAGACTTTGCCAGTGCAGTCATCCCTTTGGTCTGGTGTGAGCTCTCTTTCTAGGGTGTGTACACATGTCTGTCACACACCATCTCTGCAGCTAGTATGTGAGTAGCAGCAGGTGACACCATGCCTGTCATGCCATTTACCTGTCAGTATTTTTTTAACACTTTTTTTTAGAACGTGGCTCACAGTGTGTGCCTCAGAAGTGTTGAATGCACCTAGTGATCTCTTTGAAGCCAACATAGCCATTCCCAGCCTGCCTTTATTTGTGCATGTGAGGCTCCTTTGTTTTATTGGTGGGGATTTAACCTACATTGATCAACATGACTCTCATCCGGCTACCTCAGAGGCTCCTTGCCTTATCACGGAGAACACCTGGGCAAACTCAGTGCAGGTCAAAAGATTCTAAGAGAAAGCACATTTGATGCTCTGAGCTTAGCCTGTACATAGCACAGTGCAGATGGACATCTCGGTGTGGTCCAAATTCGCACCATAAAGCTCGGGTGTCTACTGGTTTTGCACCAACCTACATAATTGAAACATTATTGTTGGAGGCTAGAGACACAGCTCAGCGGGAGAGGGCTTGGCTCACATGTGTTGGAGCCTGAGTTTTATCTCCAGCCTCATAAACCATAATGACAGCAACACTCCTTTGAAAAAAAAAAAAACAACCCAACCCAAACCAAACCAAACCACCACCACCAACAACCCAAAAAGCAAACCAAAGCCAAAGTGCAGAAACATTTGAGATAGGTGTAGTGGCCCATGTCTATGCACTCAGGAGGCAGGAGGACGGCCCAAAGTTCCAGTCCAGCCTTGTCTACACAATGAGTTCAAAGTCAGTTGGGGAGGGAATCAAATAACAATAACAACAACAAAAGAGCCAACAACACGGCTCATCAGATAAAGGCACCTGCCCACCTGAGTTCGCTCTAGGGACCCACATGGCAGAAGGAGAGAACCAGCTCTTCCAAGTTGTCCTCTGAGTTCCACATGTGAGCTTTGACATGTGTAGCATGCAGACTCATGCTAAATAAATAATTAGAATTGAAAAAAAATCACATAATGACTATAACAAAATCTTAAGTTGAATTGTAAGCCAGGGAACTGTCTATGTGTGGGGTGGCTGCCCAAGGAAGTCTGTCTAGGCAACTGCGGGCAGATGTAGTGGCTAGAGCTACTATGGGGGAGGGGCACCAGAAGAAGGCAGCAGTGAGCTCTGCAGCCAGGACACACCATGTGAGGCCTGACCACTCCCTGTGGCTAGTACGCCAAGGAGGGGTTTACACAAGCTTTATCAAGAGGCGGCCAGAGAGGCCAGAAGACCTGCCGCTCACAGGACATCCATATTTAATAACATGCCGTGGCGTCTACTTTATTTATAGGGAGTCAGGATACCCTCTGGAAGATTTTAATTGGATCACAAGTGAAGGGTTAGGCTGCTGCTTTGTTAATGGACATTTGGTTTTATGTTGAAAAAAATGGAGCAAAAGGAAAATGGCTACCTGGGAGGAAAGAAAGGACGCTAAATGGTTTAGTTTGGGAGAGAAACCTTCCATTGTTATCATTTTAACCCATGACTTGCATTTTCCTGATTGTGCATGAGAGGTTCTGTTGGATGACAATAAACATACAGGGAAGATGTTTAAAACCAACATGGTAAACATTAAAAACCAGACCGATCATGACCTGATGAGATGGCTCCACAAGTACAGGCACTTGGGGTTGAACGGTGCAAGTCTAATGACTTGAGTTGGATCCCTGGAACCCATGGAGAAATGGAAGGAGAGAGCTGACTCTACAGAGCTGTCCTCTGTGCTGCCTGAATGGCCCTGCCATCACACACACACACATACACACACACACACACACAGAGAAAGAGAGAGAGAGAGAGAGAACTTTATGACAGGTAAGTGTTGTGGCAAGTGCCTGAAATCCTAGTACTTGGGTGGTAAAAGCAAGAAGACCAGGAGTTCAAGGCTAGTCTTGCCTACATAGAGAGTTTGAGGCCAGCACAGGCTACAGAAGACACTGTCTAAAATATCATCATCATCCTCATCATCAACAACAACAACAGCAACAAGAAAACCAAGGCAAAATTTATTAAAACCCTTGTACAAGTCTTTATACATCCATCCATATGGATTTATTTTACTTTGCAGACAACTGAACCTGTTTCTAAAGCTAAAGTAATTTAGAATACACGAAAGAGCAGAAAATGTCCATAAGCTCCACATCAGAGTGTTAATTAGCTCAGCCTATTAACTCATGTTCATGAAATTCTTGGGAAGAGCTGAACAATTCACAGAAGAAGTTTAGTCATCTGTATAATTACAAGTACGGGGACCAGGCTTCCATTCCCAGCTGCAGGCACCTGGTTTGAAGGCCTTGCTAGTGACTCTTACACATCTATCCAACTTCCCGCGAATGGCAGATGGTGGCACCTCTACCAGGTTTGTGTCAAAAGATCAACTTAGTCAACAAAGCGTGTCTGAACCTTAGCCCAGAGGAAACAACACAAAGCAGTATGAAGACGACTCCAGGAGAAGGCAACCAACTGAAAACGCCAGCCCTTCTGGTGTGGACTGCGGCTAGATCACATGCTGACTTCGTGTTGAAGAAAAGTCAAGACAAATGACAAGATTCCACTGACCAAAGTAAATGCACTAAGAGATACAGGACGATGGCTCCATGGCTGCTTCCTCTGAAGACCCGAATGCTTCTACTCCTACCTAGCACACTTGTGCACACACTCACTGCCCACTCTAGCACACTTGTGCACACTCACTGCTCACCCCAGTACACTTGTGCACACACTCACTGCCCACCCTAGCACACTGTGCACACACTCACTGCCCACCATAGCACACTTATGCACACACTCATTGCCCACCCTAGCACACTTGTGCATGCACTCACCGCCCATGGTAGCAACTCGTGCATGCACTCACTGCCCACCCCAGCACACTTATGTACACACTCACCGCCCAAGCCAGCACAGTTGTGCACAGACTCACAGCCCACGCCAGCACACTTGTGCCCACACTACCTCCTTGACTGCTGTCCCAAACAATCCCAGGCCACAGAGTCTCACATTTCTCAGTGACAAGTGGACTGGTGGAGCAGCAGCTGCCTGGCACAGCTGCACTCTGAAGGCCAAGGTTAGGAGGGAGGGGGGCGACTGAAAAATTCAGTCTCAACTGCTACCTTGGAGGTGAGGTAGCTATTTATTAGCACAGTGTGCCACTGGAGGAACTCAGGGTCTTCAGTAATATATAAAAAGACCCAGAGTGGAAAATGTCAAAATTCAATTTGAAAATGGAAGAAAACAACAATTACTCAAGATCCCTGAGGTACTGCATACCCATAACTTTGCGAAGCATGGGCAGTATTGCCGTGGGCTGTGCCTGGGAAGATGCAATGGGCTGGGGAGATGGCTCAGTGTGTAAAGGCACTTGCCATGCAAATCTGATGACTTGTGTAGAATCCCTGGACCCGTGGTGGCAGAGAATAACCAACTTCCCAGAGTGGTCCTCTAACCTACACACACACACAGGCACACACACACACACACATAGACACAGACACACACACACACAGACACAGGCACACACAGACACACACACACAAGCTTGAGTCCTGTGGTGTTTTACACCAAACCATGTCTTTTTCCAGTCTTTCTGATGCTGTCTTCTCATAAATACAGAAATTTTTTTTGCGTACTTGTAATCAGTAGATAAATAAATGAAGGGATCCTATTTATTTTTGTTTCCAAGGACCATTTGATCTGATAATTCCAATAGTCCCATCCCTGCAAGAACTATGAATCTGGTTTTCCCACTAACATTCATTTTGCTGGCACGCTGTTGGACTAGTAAGTGGGGAGATATTAGTTTGACTTGTGCAATCAATTGTACTTGGGATCTTAAACAGTTTTCAGCAATTTAAAACAGAAATCGAATTTTCAAGTTAAAAAGCCTAACTTTTAGAATAAACTTTAAAAAGACCTTTTATTTTATGTGGATGAGAGGTTTGTTCTTATAGATGTCTATGTGCCACATCGAGTGTCTGGTGCCCTCCTCAGGCATCAGAAGAGAGCAACAGATCCCTTTGGGACTCTGGTTCTGGACGGTGTGAGCCGCTGTGTGGGTGCCGGGAATTGAACCTGGGTCATCAGTGAGAACAGCAAGCACTCTCAACCACTGGGCAATCTCTCCAACCTTAGAATTTTTAATTACTTTTAAATGGCCTCCTCCTCAAACTTAGGCAAGGAAGGTAAAAATCAGGAAAAATCAGGGGTCCCTGCATAAGTCTGGAAGCTTTTCAGAAGACTGTACACGTGTGATTCTGAATAAACATTTTCCTATTGTAACTACTTCACATTTTTAGTATCTGGTTACAACTATCATTTCACCATCCCATTGAAGAAGAAGCATCGAGTCGGGAGTGTGGTTGAGGGCTAGGGTGTGCGCACAGCATGCATGCATGAGGGCTAGGGTGTGTGCACAGCATGCATGCATGAGGGCTAGGGTATGTGCACAGCATGCATGTGCAATGACTAGAGTGTGTGCACAGTATGCATGCATGAGGGCTAGGGTGTGTGCACAGCATGTATGCACAAGGACTAGAGTGTGTGCACAGTATGCATGCATGAGGGCTAGGGTGTGTGCACAGCATGCATGCATGAGGGCTAGGGTGTGTGCACAGCATGCATGCATATTTACTGTTTCAAATAGAATTTTCCCATGGCTTAAAACCATATGCTTAATAAACAATAGCTGTTATGAGTACAGCAATCTGTGAGGTCCAATTTGCTCTAGTGATCGTTTTTATATTGTGTGAATATATAACACATGGCATACAACACTGCGTTTTAATATGTGGGATGTGATTGTGAAATTGGTTTTGGGAGTTTCAGCAAGAGCTTTAGCAAGAGTGACATAAAGGGAAAGCTATCTGAATACATTGTGTACAGTAAGAAAAAGAGAGTTTGTGGGCCTTGTCTTAGTGTACGCATGCAGTATGTGTCTAGAGAGTATATTTCTTCCTGAGTTGCAATACAAATTTGGAAGTTACTGACACAAAGTGTATATTCTTCCCCACCCCTCAATGATAGGGAATGAGCCCACCCCTCATACGTGCTAGGCAACTGCTCTTCCACTGAGCTACATCTCCAGTCTCGAGAAGCATGTGTTTTAATGAACGCAATAACGTATTCATTCTAGAACAAAGGAAAACACTGACATATTTTTCTATCATTAATAATCAGATATCTTCTTTTATATTCATAGAAATGATTGTCTAGCTTTACTTGTGGTATTAAGGGTATTCAAATCATTTAAAAGAAGTTTTATACCCATTTTTTTGAGACTCATTAGAGAATCAGCATCTGCTGATATTATCTTCCACAAGTGGATTGTTGTTCCTCTTATACTTGTCTACCAGAAGACAACAACAAATCCAAAGACTCCTAATCTTCAGCTTACTATTCTCCAAGGGTGGCTTATCCCCACGGCTGAGGTGTGACAATCCCCCTGTATGATACATAGATTTATAACAAAACAGTCTTTCATTGGAAAGAGATGAAGAAGAATAATTAGTGTACAAACACTCACCCCATCCACACACCCGTCTCCTTCTTAAAGTCCTTTAGAAATGCATGAAATCTCTTGCCCACATCATCATGATATAGGCAGAAGAAATAGCCAACTTAATTGTGTTTTGTGTGGTTCATGTCAATGCTGTGGGGTGGGAGAGGCGAAGGAGGAAACACACAGACATCAGTCTGGAGGAGGGTCACTGCTAACATTTTGTACCTGTTGGGGGACACTTGGAGGAACCCCACACTGCACTGAACACTTGGAAATCACAATCACCTCACTTTTGAGCCTGCTGCCCTCTGCACTCACCAAGGGCCGTGTCCTGGAGCACAGCTGTCCGTGGGATTTGGGATGGAATTCACAAATGTGTGATTTCCTTTTTCTCTGGTTACACTGCTGGCTAATTAAAGGGAATATTGTAATGGAAGGGGTTTTCCATGAAAAATCAGCAGAGAGACTTCTGGAGGCAAGGAAGGTCCCAAGGGTCCCAGAACACCAACGATATGTACTTGATACCGTTTGTTGAGCATGCACACTCTGACTGCTAAGTCAGGAGCTGGACACAGAGAAGTTCTCCTAAGTGGCTGAGACAAGAGACCATAACTGCATAGCTAAGGTAGACTCAGGAAACAATGCAAGCACAGAGGAGGAGCGCCACCCTTGACGGGGAGCTGACAAAGAGTAACAGATGCTTTTCAAAGCTGGGATGTTCGAACTGAGCCATAGGGAAGATGTAAGGGTACCGACCTCTGGGATAGTAAGGCCGGAGCACAATATCCTCTCAGGACGTTGCAATGGAGGCAAAACAGTACGAGGACATCAAATTTGGAAACAGCAGTTTCTTGGCTTTTAGCTCAGCCAGTGGTTCTCACTCAACCTTCCTCATGCCGCCACCCCTTAATACAGTTCCTCATGCTGTGGTGACTCCCAGGCCATAAAATTAATTTTCTTGCTACTTCATAACTGTAATGCTGCTACTGTTATGAATTTCTTTTTCTTTTTCAAAGATTTATTTATTTATTGTATATACAGTATTCTGCCTACGTGCATGCCTGCAGGCCAGAAGAGGGCACCAGATCTCATTACAGATGGTTGTGAGCCACCATGTGGTTGCTGGGAATTGAACTCAGGACCTTTACATGAGCAGGCAATGCTCCTAACCACTGAGCCATCTCTCCAGCCCTACTATTATGAATTTCAATGTAAATATATAGCATGCAAAAGCTCTGAGGGGATCCCTGTGAAAGGGTTGTTTGATCCCAAGGGGGTCACGACCTATAGGTTGAGAGCTACTGATCTAAGCATTGCGTATGCTCAGGATACTACAGGTAGCCAGAGAATTGCTGCAATGCTCAGTGAGATAGGGATGAACAGAGACAAGGCTTGAGAGGTCAAGGGCCACTATAGTTTCCATATGTAATTTAAGTGGGAACACATACAAGCTGGGTTTACCCCATTACTAAGGCATAGCCGAAGTGCTAGGACTGAGCGGGGGGTGTGGTCTCACAGGTGCATTGTCCAGCATGCCTTAGAACCTGAGTTCAACTCTCAGCACTACATAAACTGAGCATGGTGGTGAATGCTTGTGATCCAAGCACTCAGGGGGTCAAGTCAGGGGAATGAGAAGTTCAAGGTCATCTAAGGTTACCCAGGCTGGCCTGGAAGGTATGAGGTACTGTCTCAACCCTCCCCTGACCAAAACCAACCAAATGCAACCCAAACAAGACAAAAAACACCAGGCCGATTGATCTAGCTAATATAAAAGATTGTTCAATAAAGTTTGCAACACCAAAAGAAATATTCAAGACTCTTCATTGATATTTTGTTTATAGCTATGCCCATTTTCAAAGCTCATGTCCTCTTTAATTCCTGCTTCTTAATGCCAGTTTGTTGCTTGTAAACCCTTGTCCTTGAGTTGAGGCTTCACGGTAAGTGATGGGCTGTTCTCCATATAATCACCACCTAGGCTAATCTTAATGGCTGGGGTATCCACTGTGTTAGTTTTCCATTAATTTTCTTAATAGCATATACTAATTGTATAAGATAATAGGTTTTATTATGGCATTTTCCTAAATATAGATGCTTATCATGTAGTTTGACCAGAAGAGAGTTGTATTTCTGGGCTTAGCTTATTTCCTTTAACATGATGGTCTATGGTTCCCATTATTTTTCCTTCAAATGACATGATCTTATCCTTTATGGCTGAATAATCCTCCCTTTGCAGCCTTATCATAGACAGCTTAGCTGCTTCCTTTACATATGCCATGCAGACAATTCTCAGGGTTTCCTCAAGAAAATGCTGTTCCATAAAGCTCCTTTCCTATCTTGAGGTAAACTCTAAAGCTTACCATTATTAGGCCACATGGAATGCACAGTTTCACAAGTGTTTCTATGACCTGATGCCCAGGTGAAAGGTCGCCAGAGGGACTGGTACTTACTGTTTTGCTCCACGTGAGGCCTGTGGTGTGATGCTCCTTGATATAGGCCTGAAGCTCGCTCCAGATGTTGAGGTAGGATTTCACCCAATCCACGTGGCGAAGATCACTTTTGTTACAAAAGAGAGCAGATGAGAGCGGCATTAGGACAGAAAACACAGTTTTACACTCAGTGATCTGGAGACGAGTTGAGAGCAATTGCCCTCTAGCCAGAAGAGAACACCGAGAAGGTGGGTAGCCCCAAGTGCTCCGAGGGAGGCCGGAGGATGGCCAGCGCTCTCAACTTCAGGTATGGGCAGCGACACCGAGGGGAGAACATGGCCACATGGAGCTGACACACAGGAAGTGTGCCATTCCTAGTGGAGGTGACTACGGAGAGCAGAACCTTCCTTCTGAGTTCCTTCCCATACAAGATAAAGGATGGCGTGCTTCTAGGAGTGGGAAAAGTATAAAAAAGACAAATGGGAACTAAGCCATTCAGTAGGTTTTCTAATAATTCAGGAGTTACTTGGCTTGAGAAGTATGATTGACTAGAGACGTCTACTCACTACGAATGTTGAGGAAGTTGGTATTATAAGAGAAATGTTTTCTTCTTAGCAGGCAAGATACCATACTTTTAAAGGAACTCTCATTGGATATCTTAATTGGATGCTCTTGACAATGCGAGCTATGTGGAGCTTGATCAGATTTTATCGAACGAAGAGCAAGTTGAAAGCTTGCCTTAATAGGGCTAGTACATGGGGCTGAGAGAGCTGTTAGAATAGACAAGTGGGTGCACTTCTTTCATAAAAAAATTATTATTAATTCCTTAAGAAATTCACGTTTTAATCACATCATCACCCTTTGTTGTGTTTCCCTGGGCAGTTTCTGCTCCTGTGACTTTTTGAAGGAAGCAGTAGTCAGCAAATAAAAAAACCGCTGGGTTTAGAGTGGGCAAAAACTTGATGATTATACTTCGGTCACTAATCTGAAGATAACCATAAAAGGGAACCTCTTGAAAATATACTGTTTTCCTTGAAATGTTCTGAGTGCCAGCAGCATGCCTACACTCCTCTCGATAAGCCATACCATGAGGGGAGCCGATCATGGTTTGGATGGGACAGGTCCCTCCCGGAGTCATATGTGTGAAGACTGGGTCCGAAGGCCTTGTCATTGCTTTGGGAGGCTGTGCAACCTTTTAGAGGTGGAGCCTACTTATAGGAGTTTGGTCACTGTAGGGTGGGCCTTCCAGTCTACAGCCTATCCCCATTTCCTGTTCCACCTTTGCCTCCTGACCTGCCCAGAGGTGAGCAATTGCTCACTGCTTCAGCTGCCAAGCCAGCCCCGCGGCCATGTTCCCAGCTATGATGGTCTGGCCAGCTATGATGGTCTGAACTTCCTGAACCCCGAGCTATAACGAACCTCATCTGTCAGGAGTTGTGATATCAACGAGGAAGCAGCTAGTGTAAGAACTGGAATCCTGGTAACTCTTCAAAGGGAAGACTCTGCCGTTTCCTTCTACAGTTTGAGATTTGTTGACTATATGGCTGGGAACTGTGAGGCTCTGCCTCACTCTCATGGGTAAAACCCCCAAAGTGAAGGTAGCTTCCTAGATCTGCCTCATTAGTGTCTTGTTCTATAGGGTTTTGCGGGGCTTTTAGTAAGTGCTCTGGACATAGGAAACAGAGTGCAGAGCAGCTGTGAGAAGGTGAGACTTACTTCAATGTAAATTAGCACCCGTGTTTACCTACATGCTCTGCCTATGCAGACGTGTCTCCTCTGTGTGTATGCCCTTATATAACACACAGATGTGGCAATTTACACACACTAGAGGTATCAGATTATACATTTGACATGGTTGCTACTGAAAATTCTAGCAACAAATGAGGATCAAATCTGTCTAGGCAGAAATAATTTGCATGATAAATTCCAACAACCAAAGAAGACCAAATCTATATAGGTAAATATATTTCTCACTTAACCATTGCAGTATTATTTTGACTTAAAGAAAATTATAGGAACAACTATAGGGTTAACTGCATGGTGTCTTTTACTGAAGTTAGTCTCTAGGAGATTAGTTGAACAGGACCCAGACACATAGAAGCTGAGAAACCTCCCTCTACTTTTATTGGGTCTGGAAATTGGGAAGTTACACCTTGGCAAAGCCAAGGCAAGTGACTTGCTCTGTTCACAAAGAAAAAGGAGCCAGAAACTAGCCAAGCATATTGCCAGGGAAGCACAGAAGCGGAGTCCTTGTCCCACAGCCCTTCTGTTCCAACCACAGGGAAGCCTGTCTTTCAGCTTTCTCCCACAGGCCTGCCACATGGGCAACACAGGAAACCCGTCTGCACCTCTGGTCACATTTCTCTGGCTTATCACATCTTTTTCAGGTGCTCTGCTGACACAGTGCATAGTGATGCCGCTTGATATTTCATCTTTAACATTCAAAGTTAAGGTCAAGGGGCTGCTTGGCATGGTATTGTAGTTACAACTACAAAGGAAGACTGAGGTGGGAGAATCACACTCTGAAGGTCTGCCTAGACTACAGAGTGAGTTCAAGGCTAGCCTGGGCAACTTGGTGAGACTCTGTCTCAAAGTGAAGAAAATGTGAAGAGGGCTGGGGACACAGTTTAGTGGGAATGTGTTTGTCTAGCATATGGTAGGTCCTGAGTTCAATTCCTACTGCAACAAACAGCCTTGGGCGGGGGGGCAAAGACTGAATTTGTTTTGCGTAGATGTGAGAAACACCAAACCCTTTGTGAGGATACTACTTCAGGAGATTATACTGACAGCAAGTGGATACTTAGGGTTGGAGACATTTATGAGAAAGAAGGAGCAACAGTGGGTAGGCATAGGGTTTTTTGAACGAGGAGATGAAAACATTGTAATTAATTAAATTACAAAACTTTAAATTTAACTTAAATTTAAATTAAAAATAAAACACAATTAATTGTTAGGACAAATAAGTGGAATGATTCCTTGTACTATAATTCCCTATATCTCACAAATATGTTATCAATAGTCTAAATTGTGAATAAATATTGATTTAAAAAATAGCTTGGTGTGGTGGCATATGCTTGCTTTCCCAGCTTTCAGGCTGAGTAAGGAATTTGAAGCTAGTCACTAGGATTCACAATAAGATCTAGACTCAAAACCAAAAAATTTCTTTCTTTCTTTCTTTCTTTCTTTCTTTCTTTCTTTCTTAAGACAGCCTTCCTTCTCCCCAATTCCACTTAAAAAAAAAGCAATACAATTTTTGAATGGGTACCATCTTGGCCAATGGGTAGAACATGGTTGGTATTGGTATGTGCTATACATGTTTCTATGTTCTGTGTAAAATGTATCTTGTGGTTTTGATGTTCAGATCTGCATTATTAAGATAACCAAGGTGATGATAATCTAGAGAATTCAAGTCCTCTGACTTCCTCCCATTTGAACAGTCAGGAATAAAGAAGAGATGTCCCCAGGAGGCCCCGTGCTTGGTGACTGATGACTTCTGCTGGCTCCACTTAGGAGCTGGGATGAGGAACTACTTGAGTTCAGAGTCAGACAGTGGAAGACCACGCTCATTTTTTTTTTTTTATCTCAGTTCCTTCGTTACTCATCAGGGACTGGCTATGGCTCACTTAGCCAGATGTGATCCCATGGGAGGGGGAGGACTCTGTGACAACCTGTAAATAGGTTAAGAGACATTTTTCCTAGCTATCTTCTCCACCTGGTCTAGCTCCACTTGATTGTGTTCTCCTTCTAACCTCAGCTCATCCTCTCTAGGATCCATTACCCGGATACCAGATCTCTCCACGCTGGTTCTCCAGACAAACCCCCTTGGTTCACTTGTCCTTTCCACAGCTGCTGACTGTTTTCAGATAACAGCTGTCTGCCCTCCAGATCCTATTTCAGTTAGGTTCAATCTGGGTTTGTCCCCCGTTTGCCTGGTTCATGGTATCATTCACCTTGGTTCTGAACTTCCCCATTTCTTCTATGTAGCCACACATTACAGCCACTTTGATCAGTGGAAACTTCCACTGGGCTTGGTGGCACATGCCTGTAATTTCAGCACTTGGGCAGCCAAGACAGGAGAACAACCCTGGGTTTGAGGCCAGCTCAGGATACATCAAGAGACTCTGTCTCAAAACACGAAAGAAAAAATCATATAGGCTCATTCTTTAAGTACAGACTCCATAATGTGGTGTCATGTGGTCAAGTGGGGGCAGGTTCTTCACTGAAAGAGAATGGAGGTAGTTTATATATATACATATATATGTATGTATANTAGAGAGAGAGAGAGAGAGAGAGAGAGAGAATGGGTGTGCCATTCAGGAATCTGAAATTCCTTTCCTTGTGGCTTTTCCTACACAAGTAGAATTTTAAAATGTATTTTTTGGTTTGTTTTTCAAGACAAGGTTTTTTTTGTGTGTGTGTAGCTCTGGCTGTCCTGGAGCTTGCTTTGTAGATCAGGCTGGCCTCGAACTCACAGAGATCCACCTGCTTCTGCCTCCCGAGTGCTGGGATTAGAGGCCTGTGCCACCTTGCCTGGCTAAAATGTATTTTTTTTTAAGATTAAAAAAAGATTTGTCTGAGAGTTTCTGGATTTTGCAAGAAAAAAAGGAGATATGTTTGAAATGCTTTGTTTTGTAGAAACAAACAACTGGAGCTCAGAAAATCATCTGTTAAGCATGAAAGAAATTTTAAAAAATTAAAAATATGTTTATATGTGTGTCCCTCTGTGTGGGTATATGCAGGTGCATGTAGGCGCCTGCAGGGGCCACATGTGGCTGTTAGGCCCCCTAGCGTTGAAGCTTTGAACTGCACAACACAACCAGACTGTTTCCCTGGAAGAGCACAAACTGCTGCCCACTCCAGCAATTCCCAGTCCTTTATTTTGTTTCCTTATTACACTTATTCCTTTAATGTGTGTGTGTGTGTGTGTGTGTGTGTGTGTGTGCGCGTGTGTGCGCGCGCACTCCAAGGTGTGCATGCAGGGGTCAAAGGACACTTGTGGGAGCTGATTCTTTCTGTGAGTTGCCGGAACTGAAATCAGGTCAAGGTGTGGCAGCAAGAAGCTTGTTGAGTCTTCTCACCAACCTACTTAAATTTTGAAGACACGGTCTCATGTGGCCCAGGCACATCTCACATTTTCTATATAGCAGAGATGACCCTGAATTCCTGATCCTTCTGTTTCTGCCTTCCAAGTGCTGGGTCACAGGTTCGAAGCTCTAGTGTGGGATTTCAATCTCAAGGTTACTCAGTGTACCAACGAAGAGACTAGGACAGGGACTGGGGATTAAACATATTAGGTTTTAGGAGCAAATGCCTGACAAGCGGTCCACTTAAAAGACAGCCAGTAAAGGAAGGTACGTACCTGTGTTTGTAGTCCTTCAGAACCCTGTTAGTGTAAAAGGTGGCAGCATCGTTCATCTCCTTGACATAAGGGCCAGGTTTGGGGGACTGAGAAAACAGGACCATCACCCAAGCATAGAAGAAAAAAAATAGGATAAGAAAGAAAATACTTCTAAGAAGCAGAAGAAAAGCAACGGAACAATGGGGGAGAGTTGGAAGCAAAACATTGTTCTATAAAGGCTGGAGGAACCTTTCCCATCTCAGAGTAGGAGGCTCTGGGCTTTCACAGGCTAAGAGAAAGCTGACACATCTAGCCTGGAAGGAGCCCTCCTTCAGTGCACCAGACTATGGACCGAAGAACCTGAAGGTAGCCCCAGAGGTCCTTGAAAATGTCACAAGGTAAGAGGGTGAGAGTGGCATTTCATCCAGACTCACCACGGCTATCCACCCCAGGGCGGGGATGCTCTCGCTGACAGCAGAGAGGTGGTTGAACATGCTGCTCCCTCGGTTTCTCTCTCGGAAAGTCTGGATTTCTTGAATCTTTTCCGATATGGGTTTCAGAAGGACAGCCACCTCATTCTGCAGGCAAATGTTGGGTTGGTTATTGTGGGCAGACAGAACCTTCTGTGCATACTGGCCTGAGAGGACCACCTCCAAGGCCAGAAGAGGGTGGTTTTCTTTATTATATTAATGAAACATTTTTCCCTTCCCTAGGCCTTCCCCTTTCTCTCATCCCCTCTTTCTTGTATTTATCCCTCCATTCTCTGCCTCCCTCTCTCCTTCTTCTCTTTCTTGGCAGTATTAGGGACCAATCCTAAATCCCTGTGACACGCTGGGCAAGCACTCTGGCAATGAGCTCAGCCTCAGTCCCTTCGTTATGTTGAAACAGAACAGTCTTCTGTGAGCCTGGGTACTACTAACTGTGGGCAGAAAACGTGACAGCAAACAGCTTGGGTGACAGGAAGACCTGGATCCAAACAAGAGCAGCAGTAGCAACAACAAATCTGGACATAGTGGCTCATTCTTGTAACCCAAGCACTTAGGAGGTGGAGGCAGGAGGCTTATTGAGAGCCTAGGAGACAAAGGAAGACCCCGACTCAAAGTAACAGTGAAGGCAGACATGGTGTGGTGGCTCACACCTCTAATCCCAGCATTTAGGAGACTGAGGCAGGAGGATTGCTTCAAATCTGAGACCAGCCTGGGCTAGAGGGTAAAATTCTGTTCTCACTACCACCTAGAAAAGACCATCATGATTTAACGATTGATCATATTTTATGATCTCAGCCTGATTTGACTTTCTACATGGTTCTCAGCCACACATGGTCACACTCACTTCTGATTAATTCAACAAACGATTCCTCTTGTTATATTAAAATGATTTCCAAAACTACATGAGCAGAGTTACAAGATACCACAGGGACGAGATCCCCACCCCACCACAGCTGCTTTCAAGCCCTCACCAGTGACTTGAGTGTTCTCTGCTGCCTCCAGGCGCTGAGGAGCCAGATACCAAGGCAGGGTTCTGTGCACCCAGCACAAGCACACCACGGAAGCAGCAAAGGCCCTGCTTCTCAGGAGCAGCTGGTGGGGGGCGCTGTCTGCAGGATTGCACACAGTCTTGTTTGCAGGAGGGAAAATGAAAAAGCTCCTCACAACTCCTTCATTTTTAAAAACCAGCGCTTCAGAGCGACGCTTTCCAACCTCGACTACACACTGGAGCCATCTGTTGTCTCTCTTGGGCAGGAGTGAGAGGAGCGGGAAATCTCCCTAGGTGATCAAAAGCACTGCTGCGGTGGTGTGTCACACACCCAAGGACAGTCCTTTGGGACAGGAGCAGTAGATCACAGGGCAAGAAATCATGCTCGCCACAGCAGCTCCTAGGATCTGCTCCTGACTATAAACCCCTTGCTATGTCTTCCTCTAGGGGACATCTAGACAGAGGAGCTTTGGAATTAGAGAGATCTTGGTTCAAATCTCTCCTCTGCCACTTACTATCCATGGGGCTCCGAGCAAATCATTTGAGCTGATCTTTGGTTCCATCTGGCACAAATAAAAGATAACAACCTCTACAGCCTCTAGGTTATAGGAAGTACTATATTTTAAATCTCTGGCCCCAATACACAATAATCTCAAGTGATGGTTATGGCAGCTGTGTAATAGCTCACGTCAGAGTTGCAGGGGTGTTTCTTGTTGCTGTGACGAGATACTTGACAAGAAGCAACAAGGGAGGAAGGGTCCCTTGTAACTTCCTATGTAGACAGACTAGCCTCCAACTCACAGAAATTCTCCTGCCTCCGCCTCCTGAGGACTGGGATTGCAGGTGTGCAGCGCCACACCAGGTCTGGTATTTTAACCTTTAAAAAGCAAATATTTCTCTCTTGGGCCTTTTTCTCAGTTCAGATTCAATTACTGGCTCAATGGGGTGATGCTTGCTTCCCCAGAGGCCAGCATATTCAGCTGTGACACAAGCAGGGGAAAACCTCTTGTTTGCCTCTCAGTACTTGGCTAAACCGCAGTATGTTTGATGCAATGACATCTTTGAGAAAGTCCAGGATATCTAAACTGCTGGTGGGACCTGGCCTCTTGCCCCAAGAAGAGAAAGAACCAGAAACTGTGTATTTACAATGTTGGAGAGATTTATTGAGACCAACTTTGTTTATCTCTAAATCCCAAGAACAAACTGAAATCTTGAGGAGATGCCTAATTCTGGGATATATTTTATATCGGTTATCTGATGAGAGCATCATAAATATCGAGAGAGTTTCCTTCTTTGCCTTAATTTGGCAATTGTGTGAAGAATTTTCATCAGTTACAAAATGTCAAGAGAAGAAAGAACAACTCCTATTCCTACCAATGCTAACAAACATTTTAGCCTTCATTCTGTGCCAGTAGATTTGTTTGTGCTATAAGGTGGTTTATCTCCTCCAGTTCACCCTGAACTTTCGTAGCTTGACTAAAGAATACCGGAGTGAATGTGATTTCCATCAGAGCTTAGCGTGCAGACGTCAGCAGAAAGGCGGGGTGGGGGACCTTAGACATCCTCTACCTGCTTAGCAGGCATCTGCTGGAACACTCAATAAACACGGGGTGAAATGCATCAGTGTTAGTTAAGCTTTCAAAAGTACTTCCCACTAGAGAAAGAGATTGTGTGTGTTTGTGTGTGTGCGCTTCCCACTAGAGAAAGAGATTGTGTGTGCGTGTGTGTGTTGATAAATCGAACCAGAGTCTTGCACAAACTAGGCAAGCAGTCTATCATTTGAGCTTAATCCCCAGTAAGAAGGAGATAATTTAAAAAGCATCCTGTATTATTATTATTATTATTATTTTATTAGTGTGCTTGTGTAGGTTGTATATCTACACGTATATGTATGTTGGAGTATGTGCGGGTACATGTGTGTGGGTGCATTAGTGTGTGCATGTGTGGAGGACTGGAGTTGAGGTTAGATGTCCTCCTCGATTGCTCCTCACTTTGTTTATTGAGGCAGGGTCTCTCACTTAACCCAAAGCTCACCATTTCTGGTGAGTGTAGCAGCTGCTTTGTCCCAGAGGCCCTGTTTTTGGCTTTGTGAGTGCTGCGATCACGGGCCTCCATTTAGCCTGCTCAGGTTTTGATGAGGGCTCTAGGGATCTGAACTGTGGTGCTTTTCCTTGCCTGGCAAGTTGCCAAGTGCTTTCTCCACCGAGCCAATTTCTGAGCCAGGCATCCTGGTTTCTCGGGTATTTTCTTAGAGTATAATGGCGGTTGTCTCAAGACACATCTCCAGGGGCTGGAGAGATGCTAGCTCAGTCGGTGAAGTGCTTGCTGCCTGAGCTTGAGGACATGGGTTCAGATCTCCAGCGTCCACATTTTTTAACAAAGCTGTGTGCGGCTGCACCTGCCTATAACTGCAGTTCTGGGAGGGTGGACGTGAGAGAGGACAGTGGGATGGCAATCAGTGAGCTACAGGTCCAGTGAGAGACCTTGCCTCAAAATATAAGTAATTGAGGAAGACGCTCTTCATACATATACACGTACACCCACACATGTATGCACAGACTCACACAAAATACACAGCTGGTGTATTCTGGAACGCCTTCAAATTCCCTCCAAAACAAAACAATCAAAACCCACATTTCCTGCGGGTTTCGGTTTTCTAAGACAATTTTCCGAAAGAAAATAAATTTCAAGCTGTGAAGACGAGCCCCCAAATCTTTTCTGTCCCAGGTGTCTGTGGAGCAGACCGAGTCACACATGGTCCTACGGGAAGGGAAGAGGCCGGTGAGCAAGGTGGTGTTTTCAGCCACTGTTCCCAAGGCTGTCCTAGCTGGCTGAGCTTGGGAGACTACCGCAGGGCTGTGTTTTGAAGGCCCTAGCAACTCCTCTAAGCTCTGCTATCAGCTCCATCTCAGTTCAGCTTCAGAAGGAACTGGATTGTTTTGCAGAAAGTAAAATGGAAAGGTTCTTTATCAGCAAGCTTTGGAGAAACTACCCAAAAAGGCAAACCGAATCTCTCAGGCAGTTCTGTAGGAGATGCAACAAACTGGACCTTGAGCTTAAAGATGGGCACAGAATAGCAAGGAAACCTGCGAGTTATTTCTAGAGCCAAGGGTTCTTAAAAAAAAAAAAAACTTAAACTGCATTTTTATTTACTAATCTTGTGTGCAGCAATGAACTTCGAGGGGCAGTTTGTGGGAGTCAGTTCTCTCCACCATTTGGGCTCTGGATGAAACTTGGGCCATTAGGCTGAGGAGCGGGCCCTTTCCCTCAGAGCCACTGTACCAGCCTTTGGAACACACGGTTCTTCTAAAGATAAATTCATTTATTTTTTATTTTTAGTGTATGTATGTGTGCCTCACATACATGCAGGATTCTGCGTGGGAGAAGAGGGCACTGGATTCCCTGCAACCGGAGCTACAAACAGTCACTGGCTACCATGCGGGTGCTGGGAATCGAACCCAGGCTGTCTGGAAGAATAGTCAGTGCTCTTAACCCCTAGACTCTCTCTCCAGACCCTGGAATTCATGGCTCTTTTATAGTTTTAAGTCAAATAGAAAATGGTTAAGTCATTTTTATAAAAAGATTTTTTCTGATTATGAAATTAATATTTGCTCATTGGAATCAATGGAAAATATAGATGGGAAATACAAGTAAATATGCAATATTCTAATTCCACCATGGAGAAAATTTCTGTAGGTGGAAATATTATAAATGTGTTTGAAAATTTCCAATAATGACTATTCAGTCTGGTAGGATTTCTTGGCTTAGAGAATGGCTCCAAAGCCATGCACACATGGGCATCACCAACTGCATTTAGTGCGTTATAAAAACAAAAGGAATGAAGTTGGGAGGTGGACGTGCTGGAAACATATGGGGGTGGAGTTGAAGGAATAAAACAATCAATAAATAAATTTCATTGTGTTCATGCATGCAATTCTCAAGAATAAATACATTTTTAAAAAAGATTTTAAGAGCCAGAGATCAGGGAGATTGATGTGAGATTGTTTCTCCTGGTGACATCAGATGCTACACCCATAAAGTCTCACCAACATGACTACTCGCCACCCAAACGTGAGCTGAACAAGGATGACACCATTGAGCATGGAAAGTGGACAAGGAAAAGCCCAGGAGGCCTCAACTCTACATAAAGAACTACAGGCAACTGAGGAAGGCAGGGGAAGGGAGAGGTGGTCTATCCTAGGCAAGGGCACAGCAACTGTTTGTCCTTGTCAAAGGTCAGACTTGAAAACACACATGCAAGTAACATTATATAGGTATATGTGTGTGTGTGTGTGTGTGTGTGTGTGTATAGCATGCAGTAACAATTAGTGAAAAAAGAGGCCATGAATTTGAAGGAGATAAGGGAGGAGTACATGGGAAGATTGGGAGGGAGGAAAGAAAAGGGAGAAATACCATAATTACATTATAATATCAAAAAATTTAAAAAATAACAAAGAATGATTCTGAGTTCACTTCAAGCTGTTCAAAACATCAAGCATATCACTAGACAAAACTCCTTCAAGACACTGTTAGTTGTACAGGGCAACTTATGTTGCTGTGACAAACGCCTGAGGAAAACACCTCAAAAGGAAGGCAAGATTTGTTCAGCTCAGAATTCCAGAGCTTTAAGGCCATGGCTAGCTGGGTCCGCTGTCCTTGAGGCAGGTCAGAACACCCCTGGGGAGGCTGGATAGGATGACATATTTGAACAAAGGACCAACTTAGGGTGGTAGGGAAGCATGGGGAGGAGAGAGAGAGGTAGGATCCCAACACACTCTGAACTGGCAAGCTCTCAATGACCTGCTTCCTGTAACTATGCCCCACCTCAGAAGGTTTGCCCCACTTCAGGTGCTGTCAACTGGGGATCAAGTGTTCAGCAAATGAGTCTTTGGGGGAGATTTTCTAGAATAAACTACAGCATAGGGACTGTGAGAGTTATGGTTTCAGACAAAGGTGGTACCATTACAGTACAGGAATTTAAGCAAAATTTGGAGTCTGAGGATTGGTTGGATGTAGTGCATGCAGCTCTGGGCATGGTGGTGGGCCTATGACCTACTACTTGGGAGGAAGAGGCAGGAGGATAAGAAGTCCAAGGTGGGGCTGGGTTGGTGGCTTCAGTTAAGAGTTCACACTGCTCTTACAGAGGAGCTGAGTTCAGTTCCCAGCACCCATGTCAAGTGTCTCGTGACCTCCTGTCACTCCAGCTCCTGCAAATCTGACATCCTTAGTGCCCATGGGTGATTGGATCCTGCTGCATTTAAACCTCTAGGAAATTTACAGCAAGTAATATTTCTTAGCAAACCACAGTCTCAAATATCATACTCATGTGCAGTGTCCCTTGCCATATACAGAATTAGAAAATCAAAACAAGTCATCAAAAAAGTTTAAGATCATTTTCAGCTACATAATGAATTCAAGGCCACTATAGGACTCATCATATCTCTAATAAAACACACATGCATACATTCACATACCACACACACACAGACACACACATACCCCAAAATCCTAACAATGAAAAAAACCACACACATGTGTACAGGCACATAACAAACACATAAACACACGCACAAATGTAAAAACCCTAACAACTAAAGAAATAAAACAGTAAACTTTGGACTCCTTTCTTCTCGAGATGAAGTATCACTCTGAGTCTCAAACTGGCCAAAAGTTACTTGGTAGCCCAGGCTGGCCTCAAACTTGTTGTAATCCTCCTACAAGTGTTGGGATTGTAGGTATGAGCCGCCAAGCCTGGCTTAAACTTTGGATTTTGCATATGTATGTGCATATGTTTATGTGTGTATATCTGTGGGTGCATGGATTCATGTCTGTATGCACGGATTCACATGATGTGTGTGTTTGCATGTGGGAGGTGAGAGGGCAATCTGTGGGCCCACTCACCTTTGTTTTTTTGAGACAGGATCTCCCATTGGCTGGGAGCTTGCTGAGTAGGAGAGGCTCGTATTCTGACCAGTGACCCTCAGGGATGCTCCTGTTTCTGTCCCTAGCACTGGACTTTCAAGCAGGTGCTACCATGCCCAGCTTTTCCACATAGGTCCTGGGATTAACCAAACTCAGGTCCCCATGCTGTGCAGCCTTTCATCCACAGAGCCACCTCCCCAAACCCACGGACCTTTTAGTGATTGGATCCTGCTGCATTTAAACCTCTAGGAAATTTATAGCAAGTAATATTTCTTAGCAAACCACAGTCTCAAATATCAACCATTATTACTTTGGCTTTTGCTAATATCTAGTTCTTTTTTTTGAGTTCCACAACTGTACACGGTGTCATAATTGCTGTCATTATATTGAACAATAACACATTTCTTAGAATTTAAAAAATACAGGTTACATAAATACCTTGTTGTGGATCGCGAAACAAGGGGGCTGAGGTGCGATCCAGTTCATGGAGTTCAGCTAGCGCTGGTCACACCCTGGGTTCCATTCCCAGCGCTGCATAAACAGGTGTGCTGGTACACACCTCACACTCCTAACACTGGGTAGGCTGGGGTAAAACCACAAGTTCAAGGTTGCCCTCAGCTACATGGTTGGAGGCCAGCCTGGGCTACATGACATAAATAGGAAAACCAAACCAAACCACTGAAGGTTTCCAGAGACTTACATTCCCTAAGAATCATTCTTTAGGAATACAACCTAGTAAGAATTTCCCACAAGGGCCCTGCAAGCTGCCAAGAGGTTGGATCTGCCCACAATTCTGACACAGAGTTCCTTAACGTTCCCTTTTTCTTCTTCTTTCCTCTTTCTTTTGGATGCTGGCCTAAGCCTGAGGACCAGTGCTCAGGTCCTCTGGCTTCTTCCCTCTTCAGTTTTTCCCTCCCTACAACATGGCTGAGCTCCTTATTGAATAACTTCAATGGCATGCCTGCCCACCTTCCTTCTCCGTTCTCTCTCTGCTGGTAGCTGGCAAGATTTAGTTTGCCTGCTCTGTGGTTTGGCATTCTCTTCAAGTCTGTTAAGATTGTTGTCTAGCTTCTCTTTGAAAAAAAAAAACAGCTCAAAATTAAAGATTTTTAGTCTTAGTCTCCCAGGGGGTGAACCTGCTATATGTAATTGCACTGTCAACATCCTGATGCCTGGAGAGAATTTTTCTTTTCTTTTTCTTTTTTTTTAGTTTTTAAAACAATGTAATAAATGAAAAAAAAATTTGTGTGTGTGTATGCCTACCTACATGGGTTTATGTGCATGCATCACGTGTGTTCGGCTGGAGGGTGTTGGATCCTCTGAAACTGGAGTTGAGGAACCTGATGTTGTTGCTGAGACTCGAACCCAGGTCCTCTGTGAGAGTGGTAAGCACTCTTAGCCACTGAACCATCTCTCCAGCCCTTGAGAGAAGCATGTAACACCCACACTCTTGTACCTAATTTTTCCACGAAAAGCTTTAATGGCACATTACACTTAGAAGTAGATTTTATTTCAGTAACGGCCTTTGCTTTCGCTTGTAAAGCAATTTTCTCAGCCATCAAAAATAAAAAGCATAGAAAACCATGATGACAGGGTCAAGTGATGACATCCCTCGCTGACTTTTGATGAAGAACACCTGGAAACGAGGAGTCAGGAGCAGCGACAAAGCGCTAGACAGATAAGACCTTGGGGCGGGCACTGAAGTTTGATGTCAGCTTGTTCCATTTTCCTTACAAGGGTTGAACTTTAGTTACAAATTGGGCATTTTTCATGTAAAGCATTTTCTGTGAAAATGTTCTACAACTTCTCAGCCAACCTTCTGAGGCTTGGTGGCTCATGACTGTCACCTCAGTGCTGAGAAGACAGAGACAGGAGGATCAGAAGGTAAAGGCTAGCCTTAGCTACACAGTCAGTTCAAGGCTAGCCTTAGCTACATGGCAAGTGCAAAGCCAGTCTAGGCAACAAGAGACCTTGACTCAACAAAACCAAGCAGCGGAACAAGAATAAATGGAACCAAACAGCCAGAGCACAGATCTATTGATATGACACATGGGCAGTGATATTTTCCGAGTGCTCACCATCAGACACTTTTCAGATGAGCAGGTGTGTGACAGAAATAGCCAAGTTCAATGGCGATGCAAATATTAAACACAGTGACCCACAGTGGTTTTGGTCCTCACCATAGCTCCTGAGTCTTGAAGCAACAGCGAGGGACAGTGGTCCATGAACACACACCACACACACACACACACACACACACACACACACACACTTACACAACACAGATGTGGCTACATGTAGTTCTATCAGAATATGTACAGTTCATATGAGGGTAGACTCCTAGGACTATCAGATCACTGCTGTTATGGTAGGCATGGTGACTACAGAGGCTACGTGAAAGTGACGAGACTCGGAGTAAAGAAAACATGTCTTTCCCATGGCTGCACCTGTGTGCTGGCTCACAAGAACAAAGGACACATGTGGAATCCCATGTCTCTTTCTTACATCAGGACTTGACACAACAGGCTCCTGGCGAAGGCTGGGTTCATGGCAGGGACACGGAATGGAGAGATTATTTGGGATCCAAGAAGGAAGCAGGGAGTCTGTACTGAGCAATGACAAGGACATTCAGATCCAGTGGCGAGAAGACACAGAAGGAGGAAATGAAGCTGAAAATGAAGACCTAACCTGGTTACCCACCACCAACCTAAAAGAAGAGACAGGGAGGCTGAGAACGCTCAGCCCCCATTTCATTATTCTTTCAATTACTGGACCGCTTGAGCTGAGAGAACACCAACCGCTATGCTATCTGGGAAGGGCATACCATCTGGCTGACGGTGACGAATTTTATAATCACCTACATGTTTACTTTGAGGTTGGGCACACTGAGAGGCACGAGGGCTTTCCATGGGCTTTGGCAACTGTCTCTGGGTTTGCAAACTGGAGAGAAATGCTAAAGCATTTTTAGTCCACCAGCTCTCTAAAGCTAAAGGACGCCGGTGTCCAGCAATCACAAATGAGTTCTTTGAAGAAGGAAGAATACAAAGACTTCTGACAGGCATTTAGTGTTTTATTTTGCCAACATCCTATGGATGCTAGCCGCATCCGCACGGCATGGTGATTGCTTGCCCACCCGTTGTCTCTACATTCTGATGATACGCCTCAGCTTCAACTACCCAAGGACCCATCTGGAAGCTTCTGGCACAGTCACATCTGTCTTCAAAGAGTCATTTTTCTCTCCCTGCATTAAGTGGCCATGATGAAAGCATGGGCAGATATCTTCTCAGGGTTTCATGGAGAATGCAGTTGAGATCACCTCAAGCTGTAGCAAGGAATTTTAGCAACGTCTTGGGAGTCCTAAAACACTCCAAAGAACACTCCTTCATTGCTGGTGGGAGTGCAAGCTGGTACAGACCCCTTTGGATATAAGTAGGACATTTCTCAGAAAATTAGGAAACAACCTTCCTCAAGACCCAGCAATACCACTTT
>LOEQ01001001.1:78609-93808 GCA_001685075.1 Bramus lutescens | reverse complement strand
CACAATCCCAGAGAACCCAGACAACAATGAGGACCCTAAGAGAGGCATACATGGCTCTAATCGACATGGGAAGTAGAAAAAAACCAAGATCTCCTAAGTAAATTGGGAACATTGGGAGCATGGGGACCAGGGGAGAGAGTTGAAGGGGAGGGGAGAGGAAAGGGGGGAGCAGAGAAAAATGTATAGCTCAATAAATCAATAAAAAAATTTAAAAAAAGAAAAAAAAAACACCCCAAAGGCTAGATCAACCATTATCTGCCCATCAGACCCTAGTGACAACCATCCTTAATTAGAACCCACTTTCGCTGTGAATAATAGCCCAATCATTACAGGGTTCCATAGTTTTTCTTAAGGGCGGAAAGCCAGCCTTAACATGAACACAAACGGGGTGTCCTGGTCCACTGAGTCAGGAGAAGGGATGCTGGGTACGGCCTCCCTCTCTTTACTCTTAGTTCACCTCAGGTGGGGCTGCTAAGGGTCATCCTGTGCCTCACTTGATTCTTACCCGTCTTTGCCCATGGAACCGAACTCCTCCTCCTCCTGCACTCCAGTGTTCTACGGACCACATTTCTACGGAACACATCCACAGGAGGCCTGTGGGTGGCTGAGGAGCCAGAGAGATCTGTCGGTTGCTCACCCCGTTTTCGCTCATCCGCCTCCTCTCTGATATTTTCTGTCATTACCATGGAGATGCTCTTAAGGGCATTTAATGGGGTTAAAGAAGCCTTCCTCCCTGCCAATCCCCTGCAAGAATGGCTGTAGGGTTATTTTCCTGAATTGTTGCTTTTACCACACACATGCAAAAATAGTTTCAGTAATTTTTGACTTAAGAACATTAATCGGAACTTATTTTAAAAACCCCCACCAATTCCAAATATCTACATATTTTTCCATCTGGCACGTGGGATACATTTTTATAGCTTTATATGAAATTACAGTGACTGAAGTGGCTGCATGTACACATTTCTCAATTATTTTTGGTTGATATCTATCTATTCTTTGGGGACTGTTTTCAAGAGCTGTCATCATCTGGGAGTGAGGGTGTAGCCTTTTTCTTTGTTTTTTTGATTCTGTCCTTTACTTCCATCTCTGCTGTCATTATTTTGGTAAGACTTTCTCGCACCCACGTTTAACCACCCCCTCCAATGTCAGGGTCACTCTTTCCTCTCTCATCTCCGAAGTCCTTCTTTCTTGCTGCCCGTCCTTGTGTGTGTCACAGTCAACCAAGAAGAAGCAATGCCATACAATTGCTGCATTCTTGGTACCTATGGAGCAAACTGACAGCCAATGGCTGTAGACTTATAGTTTTCACGTGTGGGGCTGAGAAACTGTCATGGTTCATTTTAACGGTCACCTTGATGAGATCTAAAATCATGGGAGACAGGTCTCTCTGGGCATGCCTGTGGGGACTGTCTTCATTAGGTTAGCTGAGGTACAAAGGCCTGCCTACTGTGGTGGTACCATTCCCTAGGATGAGATCTCCAACTGTATAGAAAGGAGAAAGTGAGCTGAGCACAAGTTCTCAGTTTTATGGCTTTGTGTAGGTGCAATGTGACCAGCTGCTTCAAGCCCTGCTGCTGTGACCTCTGTGCTGGGATAGCCTGTAGCCTCCGCCGGAGAGCCAGAAGAAACTCTCCATCTCTTAAGTTGTTTTACTATGGCAAAAGAAAAGGAATAAAGACAGTCCCCTTGGAAATAGCCAAGAAGACCTAGCTAATTCAAATCCCGTGCTTTTTCTTGGTTTAAGGTTACTTTATTCCATAGATCACAGGACTCCAAATTTCTCTTTTTAATTCTCTCCTCTCTTCCCCCCCCCCGTGTGTGTAAATACTTGTATTCGTGTACACAGAGAGGCCAGAAGTTGATGCTCATCTTCCTAAGTTGAGCTCCACCTTGTATCTTGACACAGAGCCCATCACTGAACTCAGAGCCCACAGATTCAGCAAGCCTGGCTGGTCAGCGAGGTCCAGAAATCTGTCTGCCTCCACCATCTCCCCACTGCTGGGATCACAGACCTGGGTCACCACTCCTAGCATTAGGTAGGTGGGTGGGTGCTGGGAGTGCAGACCCAGGTCCTCATGCTTATAGGGCAGGCAAGTGACAAAATGAGTCCTTTCTCCAGCCCTGCTTTCAAAGTTTTTAAAGCATATATTAATGATGCATAAGATGGGTCTCACTATGACATTATATATCTACATGCATATTTATGTATATATGATGTACTTTGATCAGATTCCTCCTCGTAACCCTTTCTTGTCCCCCACCCCTTCCTGCCACTCTCCTTGATTTTACCAAATAACGAACTCTGTTTTAATTAACTTTAACTGTCACCTTGACACAGCTTAGAGTTACCAGAGAAGGGAGTCTCAACTGAGAGACTGCCCAGATCACACGGTCATGGGGCATATCTATAAGTGATCATCTTTATTGTTAATTGATGTAGGTAGACCCAGCGCACTGTCAGCATCACCATTCCCTGGGAAAGTTGTCTTAGATTGTACAAGAAAGCCAGCTCTTACTAAGCATGGGCCTGCGATTAAGACATGAAGGAGCATTTGCCATGGATTTTAGGTCAAGTTTCTGCCATGATATCCCTCAATGGTGGATTGTAAACTGGAAGTGTGAGCCAAATAAACCATTTCCACCCCTAGGTTGCTTTTGGTCAGAATGGTTTTTATCATAGCAACAGAATGAAACTGTACAGACTCCCTGATCGGTACGGCAGACTGCTTGGTTTTGTCCACCACACACCTCTAAGGAGAGGTAGCTTGTCATTCTTACTGTTTGTCTCTTCACTACTCAGTAAGGAGACAGGGTGCCCTGTGTGTGAGGCCTGGGCCCAGTCAAATTGACACCCAAAATTAACCATCACAGAGGGAGACCGACAGAGCCACGGTCATAACAACTCAATTATATACAACACGTTAGATGTTAAAAGCCATTGGGTGTGAGGAGAAGTAGTTCAGTTTAGAAATATACACGGGATGGGATGGGGAATGGGTTAGCTCAGTGGGCAGGGTGCTTGCCTAGCAAGCATGAGGCCCCTGGGTCCCATCCTTAGCGCTGCACAAACTGGGTGTAAAGGTGCTGAAATTCCAAAACTTAGGCAATGGGGGCAGGAGGATCAAAAGTTCAAGGTCATTCTCAGTTACATAATGAATTAGAAGGCAACGTGGGCTATGTGGGGAGGGGAGGAGGGGAGGAAAAGGGAGAGGAGGAAGAGAAAAGGAGAGGAAGGGAGAGAGATGGCAGGAGGGAGGGAGAAGAGGGAGATGGAGGAGGATCCAGTGGCTTACAACAGGATGGACTTCAGATTCCCCTGAGAATGTGACAGCCAAATAACTTATGTGGAATTGACTACGTGGGTGCCTGTGGGAAGAGCTTCCGGTCAGAGGAAACAGCCACCGTGAAGAAGCTAAGACTGGCAATTGCCTCCTGTGTTCCAGAAATAGTGTGGCTGGCATGAAACAAGTGGGGGAAAGTGGTGGCAGGGAACGTGAGGTCCGGGAAGACAAGGCGAGCAGCAGAAGCGTATCTCTGGACTGTTGAAAGGAGTCTGGCTTGCATCCCAAACAGAAGGGAATCGGCACCGTTTTCAGCACAATGACAGGGATGACTTTCTTTCCCAAGAACTTAGACTGTGGGGGAAAGGGGGAGCAGGGAGATCATCTCAGAGACCACCACAATTCCTGGGGTTGGAGTGAGCGTTGTAGAGAGGGGAGAAGTGGGGTCCAGGTTGGATACCGTATCAGAGTAAATGCACAGTGGGGAGTGACTCATCTCTCTGACTGAGCAACCAGGAGGAGGCTGTCACCGTTGGCCAAGAAGGGGGAATGGCAGGAGGACCAGGTTTAAGCAGAAGGATAAGGAGAGCAAATTTAGACACATTGCCTACCTTCAACTGTCATCATATTTGACAAAATACTGGGATGCTGTGTGGACCATTTAAGTTGAGGTGCAAAGTTCAACATTGCAAAAGAGCAATACAGAGTAAATAAATTAGTCATTTGACATGTTAGATGTTAGAAGATGGAGGCATAAGCCACCAGCATCATTTGCAATAAACGTCACTATCTGCTGTGTTCCCTCTATCTTATTCTCTCCTGCCAATCTTCTAGTATTTGCTAGTATTACTTTCTTTTTATGTTTTTATATCTCTTTTTTAATTGAGACCTATATCTCCACTGCTTTCCCCTCCCAACTTAAAATGCCCATGGGAAATAAAGACCCCAGAGAGTCCATTTAGGGTTGCCGGTATCCGTATGTGCACAGGTGTAGGACCATTTACAGGAGCCAGGACAGTCACCCAGGAGCCACATTCCTGAGGAAAACTAACTCTTTCTCCCCGACAGCCATCAGCTGCCAATAGCTCCTCAGCCTGCAGCGGGGACTCTCTGAGTCCATGCTCACTTAGTCTGGGCTGGTGTCTTGGCTGGTTTGATCCTGTGCAGGTTCCGTGTGTGCAGTCCCGGCAGCTGTGAGTTCATGTGTGCCATGGGGCTGTCATGTCAGGCAAACCCCGCTTTGCTGTAGATCTTTCCTTCCCTGCTCCTACAGTCTTTCCACCCTCTCTCCGGTGATGATCACTGAGTCTGCTGGGAGAAGGGAGGTGGTACAGATGCCCTGCTTAGAGCTGGACACCCTGAAGTTGCTTATTCTTTCATTGTTGACCAGTTGTGGGTCTCAGTGTTAATCACCATCTTCACACAGAGAAGCTTCTCCGATGACGGACTTTGCTTGGGCACATCTGGAATTTTCAACTCACTACACCCGAGACATAAATTGTTCTATGCGCCTTCCTCCCGTCATCAGAGTTCTCGAGTGATTCAGTACAGCACATCAACGTATTAGTTGTCCAGTGTTTAGTACATCTCAGCTTCACTTTGGTCTAACAGACATATAAGCGGGCTATGTGGTCAGTGTAATTCAGTTCTAATCCAGGATGCTGCGGTGTATAAACTTCCTGTTCCTCACATGCAAGGATGGTACTCTTGGGCACTATCCATCATGGGTAGGCTCGGTGACACTTCTCTCTTGCATGTGGACTACGCACAGTCACCCCCGCTGGCCAGCAGCAGAGGTTTGAGAGATCGATTGCCTGAGTTTATGGGTACAGTGTGTGGCTGGTGGTAAATTTATTTTTATTAAATTCCCAGGTCAGTTATTCATTATCTCCTGAAACTAGCAGGCTTATACAGAGATAAATCTTTAAACTTGGCTTCAGCAGTACTTTATTTTAACTACCTGAGGCAATGGACAGAGGTGCAGCATTTAAGACGGTTGGCTGGTTGAGCCAGCCATGTTATATGAGCAGTAGTTTGGGACACAGCTTACATTTTTATAGTAAACACAGTGTCCTGGAGCAGATGACAGAATGGATGGATGGATGAATGAACAGAAACGAATGCTGATGTGCTATATTAAAATGAAGCTCCTAGAAAGTCAGATATGAATGATCTAGGGAGCAGAAATACACCCATTGTAGAAAACTGGCTTTCCTTTCCCAGCAGCTGCCAATTACAAACTGTTTCTTGGTAAGGGGTAGGACTTTGTGTCCAGGTCTCCTTTTCAGTGCTGGGGAGGATCTTGGAGGAGTTGGGAGAGGAGAAAAGGATCAAAATATATTGTATGAAAAATTTAATTAAAAAAAGAAATAGCCCACCTATAAAAAGCAACATTTTATTTCATTTTAATGTACATTGTTAAAACTCACGAGTGTTTCGGTTTCCTTTCTGTTGCTCCAATAAAATAACCCAAAGAACCTGTGACTTGGCAGATCCTGGCCCAGAGGAGAACTGCTGTTACTGCACTAAACAGACACAGCATTAGATCAACTGCCCACAGATCAGGGCATCCATTTCCCAATCTGGGGCAAAGAAGCTTCTTTTCGTAGGATATGGTGATTAGCACAGAGACTCACGATGGTGCAGAGACCAAGAGACTGTCGTGTGCTCAACTCTAAATGGGGCATGCCAATGCTTGGTCACAGCCAACCAGGAAGCTGCGTCTTAGCTTCAGACTTGCAGTCATACCCACAGTCACAGAAAATGATGCAACTCAAGATAGGACAGGCGGCGGCAGGTGTGTTGGCAGCTTGGGGTGTAGCTCTGTAGAGCTTGTTCTGCATGCCCGGTCACCTCTCACCTCAGTCACTGAGTTTGGGTTGTGACTCTGAGATAATACCATGCATATGGCAGAAGGGACATGCAGCAGCAAGGCTACGTGCTCCTCACCCTCTTCTCTGGACCGCCAGAGGTACGGTCAGAGGCCAAGAGCGCTAATTCGTCATGCAAACTGCACCAGAACTAAGGCAAATCGGGGTTATCTAGAGATGTTGCGATGCAATCAACACTGCTTCGCCACAGAAAGGCAAAGTCTTAGAGTGACTGTAGTTTATTGGTTTCACTGTTTTCGAGCAGGGGAAACAGAGGCTTAGGCAGATTTATCATTTCCCTTTCCCTCCCTCTCTCTCTCCTCCTCTTTCTCTCTCTCATCTTTTCTTCTTTCCATCTGCTGGGATCAAATCCAGGGTCTTGCCCATGCTAGGCAAAGGCTCTATTGCTGACCTACATCCTAGCTTGACATTTCATTTTTAAGATTAATTGTAGCTTGTAATATGCATATTTTCATTAAACAGGGCATAAGACTCACTGAAGTATTATGACTCGCCACATTAACTGCAATGCCCATATTCCTGGCTCTGAGCTCCATACAGAAGAAGGTGACAGCCTTGTAAAGGAACATTCACCACGGTGCTCTTTGGTTGATCCACAGAAAGTGGGGGGATAAGGACACTGGTCTAGAGAGAGGGACAGATGGGACAACTCAAAGGGGCAACAGTGTTTATTCTTTGAGGATGAGAGGAAGTCTGAGGGAAAAAGGTTTCCAGGCTGAGAGGACTGTAGACACTTTCTACAGATTAAGAACCCCTTGAGGTTAAGGTCAGCCTGGTCTACAGAGAAAGTTCCAGGGCTGACTCCAAAGCTACAGAGAAATCCTGTCTCAGAAAAACAAAACAAAACAAAACAAAAGAGCCCCTTGAGGGTCTTCTGAGGATGAGGCTGTAAAACCAGACAGGGATGTGATCTTGGGGATCCCCGTTGTGTCATCAAGAAATATGGAGTCACCGAGGAGCCCTGTGTGGGTTGGTTAGACGTTTAGGGTAACTAACTGAGCAGGCAGGGGACATTTACTGACAGCTCCAAGTCAGAGGCAAAGACCAGTCAAGGAGGTTTGACTGAGGAAGGCAATGACAAGGATAAGGAGGAGAAGGGACAGATTTGGGGGCATGTAAGGGACAAGGGACAGAGATCCCTGTATACATGACAAAGCCAGATTCTGTTTCTTTTCTGCTGTCTTCAGCATATAATAAACACATACACAAACGAGCAACACAAAATGAATTCAGCAGGTTATGCATACGCATACGTATAGGTGTGTGTGTGTGTGCGCATGTGTGTATGTGTGTGTGAACCACAGTAACTAAAGAACAGGTCAATAATTTGATAGGGAGTTGGGGGAATCTGGGAGAAGTTGGGAGGGGGAAAGGCATGGATGGACATGATGCAAATACAGTACTCTTGTATTATATTCTTGAAATAAATTTAAATAAAAAAGAGACTACGAAAAAAGAATGGGGGGTGGGAGCTGAAGAGATGATTCAGCAGTTAGGAGTGCTTAGTAAGCCACAATGAGGGCTAGAGTTCAGGGCCCAGCACCCAGGCATCTGGTCCATGCCTGCAACCCCAGTCCTAAGGGGCCTTGAGATGGAAGAAGCTCTGGTGTTTGCTGGCTTTCAGTCTATCAGAGAAAATGTGAGCCCCAGGCCCAGGGAGAGACCCTGCCTAAAGAAGCAGGCAGAGAGAGAAACAGGAAGACACCTAGGGTTTTTTCTGCTCTCCATGCTTGCACAGGTGAGCACAGGCCTAGACTTGTGTGCATACAGACATGCTCACATAAGTCAATCTAGAAGACGCACAAATATTATAAAACATAAGAATGAAGTACTGGGCTAATGCACACAGCACGGTAGAGGGAGCCAGGGGAGTATTCCAAGGTGCCTTATTTGGAGGTTGCTACCAAACATTGCAGCTGCCATCTGCTAAGGAAATCAAAGGAACCTGTTAGCTCCAGAAGCTGAAGAGAGGTGGTGTGCATGCCCAGCAGCAGCTCAAGGGCTGGAGTGACCATGAGACTGCAAAGCATGCTGGGAAGTCCACAGACGTGTAATGCAGCTTTTTCTTTGGGTGGGGGACACCTTTCCTCAACCTTTTCCTATTTTCAAATATATATAGCATTATGCATTGTCCTCACTCAGCCCCTCTCCAACTCCCCTGACTTCTCCTTTCTCCCTTTCCCCCAGATGGTTAACTCTTCTGCTGTGTGTGTGTGTGTGTGTGTGTGCGCGCGTGTGTACAGGAAGAGGCATATGCAAGTGTGTGCATATGTGTCTGTGATCATTTGTTGGTTAGAGACTGACACAGGCTGTCTCAGCCATTCCCTGCCTTATTTATTCAATTTTATATGTATATGTATGTACAGGGTAGGTGTACACATGTTTCCATAAGTGGGTACACATATGGGTAGCATTTGCACATGTATGAAGATCAGAGGTCAGGGTATGGATCAGTAGTAGTGTAGCTGAAATATATAGCAGTTATTTTTTCTTTTTTTTTGAGAAACCTCTGTATTTATTTTCATAGTGAATACAAAAGTTTACAATCCCACTACTGTGAGATAATGCTCTTGTATACTGTAAAGATTTGTCACTTGTATTAGTTTAACAAAACGCTGATTGGTCAGTAGCCAGGCAGGAAGTATAGGTGTGGCAACCAGACTAAGAGAATTCTAAGAGGAAAGGCAGAGACTCAGTCACCAGCCAGGCACAGAGGAAGCAAGAGGAGAATGCCTCACTGAGAAAAAGTACCAAGCTGCGTGGCTAAACATAGAAAAGAATTATGGGTTAATTTAAATTGTAAGAGCTAGTTAGTAATAAGCCTGAGCGATAGACCAAACAGCTTATAATTATAAGCCTCTGTGTGTTTCTTTGGGACTGAATGGCTGTGGGACTGGGTGGGACAGAAACTTGCGTCTACACCCACCAGCAGTGAATAAGGCTTCCATTTCCTTACATCTCTACTTTTACCTGATCTTAATGAGAACGATGGTCGGTTAGGTCTTTGGGTTATGGGTGAGAGGAAAGACATCCTTGGTCTCTCAGATATCAGGCAACTGTTTTCAATTGCTTGTTAAGGAACATGTGAGTATTTTTATGATGTCTTTCATCATGCTTAAATATAAAATTTTTATCTATGCTTCTTTCCTGAACATATTCAAATTGATCTTAAATTAAGAGTCCACTGGAGCTTAAATTACAACGTCTGGGAGTTTCACGTCCTGTTCTTTTGTAAGATTCTTCTGGCTTCTTGGCTTTCAGAACACATTTGGCTACAAACTTAGGAACTGTGCAGGAGGGATTTTTAAGTTTTAGAACTTGAGCGCCAAGAGTCCAGTCACTCACATATTCCCAGCAGCAGTGAATGAAGCTCATCTTTCCCCACTCCCTTGCCCCTGGGGACGATATGGTAGCCTGAACTACAGGAGCACAAAGTTGGCCTTACCTTTTCCTCCTCCCCTCCCTTTTTAGATGCTGCCTGAGAGATGAAGGCTTGTAGCAGGCTCTGCTTTCTGACAATGCAGGGAAAGAGCACCCAATGTTGGCTGGCACTGCAATGCTCATTTTAAAATGACTTTCCTGATAATTACTAATCCTTTCGTTATCAATGAGCCCTTCTCCACGGATAGTGGAAAGCATCTCAGAGCAGGAGGGGGTTTACAGAAGGGCAAGGTGAGTGGGTGGGAGGTAGGCATCTGCGTCACAGCAAAGGGTGCCACCATGGGTGCTGGGAGGGTGAGGCTCACTCACCATATCCACTGGGTCCCTGGCCTGGCCCAAGACTGGTTCTCAAAACCTGCTTTCTTGGGATGGTGTGTTGCTTAGTGTTAGTGACTTTTCTCATCACTGTGACCAAATACCTGGGAAGAAACAATATAATGGAGGAAGAAGCTATTTTGACCCTGGGTTGAGAAAACGCAGCTCCTCCCAGGCAGGGAAGGCATGGCCACAAGAGGGCAAGAAAATGGTGAAATGGTTCCCCATCAGGGGGCTGAGAGGACAGGAGAAGTGGAGTAGGGCTGGGGTACAAAGCCTAAGTCCATTCCACAGTGATTCACTTACCCCAGCAAAGCTCCACCTCTTAAAGTTCCACAATATACCAAAACAGAACCACCAGCTGTTCAAACATGCGCCTATTGGGAACCTTTCATATTCCAACCGCCGCTGTCGCCAAGACCAGCTGGGGCAAGTGGGTGGCATCAGTAACCAGATGCCTGGGTTCTAGTCTAGAAGAAGCCCAGTGGACCACTGCCGGTCTCTGGGCACATTCTGTAATTGAACATCTGTGGATGTTGATCTCTCCATCTGTCTGTGGAGTGTAACATTACTACCTAGCAGGACGTTGTAGAAATGAACTTACAGGTGATAAGAGAATTATGAGATCTCTGCATTTAAAATTAAAAGTTCCTCATAAAAAAGTTCCTCATAAATGTCCACATACGATGCCAACAGTATTTCTATCAGCACTCAGGGTGGGGGATGATGACAAAAATCCCTCCCCAGGACTGAGGATCCATTACTAGTTCTATCTGCTGTTCTGCCCTTTTGGATGGGCAGAGAGAAAACTGGACAATACCATTTGACTTCTGCATGTTGGATTCATCTCAGAGGCTGTCCAGGGTATACTAATACAGGACGATTTCTGAAGACAGAGGAGAAAACGGCATCTTTGACTAGGGAAAGTGTATGGTCAAAGAAGCAACAGGATGTGAATCCCAAGACGGTGGCACAGGGTGCCCACCATCTGTAATCAAATAGCTCCAGGTGCCCCAGGCAGGTGCTGACCACTCCAGAAACTATTTTGCAGTGGGGTTCTGATGCGAGACACCTTCCTGCTCAGTCCCTTGTACTTCACCTGCATGGACTCAGCCCACACCAACACTGCCCCCAGAATTCACACCACAACACGTAGGCTCAGACCCATTTGTATTCCACTTGAACTTCCAATCTGTAAGCCACCCGGGGACTGCGTCAGGTAGAGACGAAGCGGGAGGTGTTTACAAATGGGCAATGAAATGCGATATTTATCCTGTCGGTTGAAACGAGCCTGACAGATGTAGTTTTTTGTTTAAATTAAAGTTGTGAGGCGGTATCACATTACCCTGGGCGGTGCCGCCAGATGCATAGTGTGCGTGTGACAAAGAGGCAGCCTGTGGTCATTTGAGCCAGGCTGTGACTTCCAACAATTCCATACAGAAGCACTCGTTAGAAGCGGTGACCTGAGAGGAAGCCCTGCCCAAGTTAAACACACAGAACCAGGCTTGTCACACTCATGAAACTGAGGTAGAAACTGCTGGTGCCTGTCTTTCCCCGGCCACAGACATCATCACGATCATAGAAGAGTTCCAGGGCACAGAAGTGAAGTGAGTCAATCAGCCTTGTAGTGAGAACGACCCTGAATTCCTGATCCCCCTGTCTCCCAAGTTCCAGGTAACACCACCATGGTGGCTTACTTTTTATTTTAATCCACAACAGTGGTTCTTGTCTCAGACCACTGGACCATGATCCACATACACAGTCTGGGCATGCATCCTCTTCTCTACAATTTCTCACTGGGTGTACACAAGTTCAAGGAGGGGCCAGAGGGAAGACTCCATGGGGCTGCTTTCCTGAGCAAGCACCTCAGTTTTTGTTGTCTTCAGGATGCTCCTGTGTATAGGTTTTGACTGTCAACACTTTTTATATTATTGATCAATGGGTTGGTGGCTCCTGCTCTAAAAATAATATTGCCAACATAATAGATACAGAAATCTCAAAAAGGCCCTTATGGGGCCAGAACTGCATGTAAATACACTATACCAGAGGGTCCTGGGCACTCATTCTTTCATGCATTTCCCTTTTGAATGTGTTCTTGCCTCTTTTGCACAGGGCCTAAGAACAGCGCTATCTGGCTGCCACAGACAATTTCCATCCAGTTGTATCCTCTGCCATCACCTTCTCTGGACCCTGCATAACACGGCATATTTTCCTGCAATGTGACCAGCTTCTCACCAGCAACCTCTCCTTTGCATTTATGTGCTCACTTGTGCACAATGCATCTCAGGGAAGATGTTCACGAGGCTGTCTATGAATACAGGAAAGGCAGTAACAGTGAGGGGGGAAAAGGAATTAAAAATTAGAACTGGATGTTATATGCCCTGGACTGATAAGAGTGAAATTTATCAGTGGGAACACTTTCCTGGGTCATCAGTTACAAGATCACTGAAAGACAGGAACAGCAACCCATAGCTCACACACCGTGACAGGTTTCATAACCAGTGAACCAGTCTGACAAATAAAATGCCAGCCTTTGACAGCTCGAATCCTTAAAGCAAGATGAACAAGCGGCCCTGAGCTACTCACCTGAATGAACAGCTAATGCCAACAGTTTCCAGACAGGAAGGAGCCTGCCACTATGGAGGGATATGTGGTAACATGAACATGGACAACTGGTACAAATCAGGTCATCTATGTCCACAGATCGTGATGGGAAAATGTTCCCTGATAAAATTAGTATTGTGGGTTGAATTACTCCCCTGTCCTCAAGTTCTTATGTTGACAGCTTAACCCCAGGCATCTCAGGACATGGCCTTGGAAACAGAGAACACCGATACTATCAGTTGGGAGATGAACACGTTGGAGGACAATGGGCCACTGATCCTACGTGGCTGTGGCTATGGTTTTGATCTTCTCTTCTGTAATTCCCACTGAAATATAATTATGTTCTAACAATATCAAAGGTAGGACCTCATAAAAGTTATTAAAGCATGTGGACCCCGCCCTTGTGAATGGATAAATGCTATTATTCTGGGAGAGGATTCATTACAAGTTTAGTCTCTGGTGCTTGTATCTAACATAAGTGATGCCTTCTGCTCTGCTGCAACCTAATCAGAAGGCCTCCACCAGATGTCCTGGACAGTCCAGTGCTCAGAAATGTATAGATAAACTTATGCTCACTGTGCGTCCTCATTCTCAGGAATTTGGTTATATCAGTACAAATGGTCTAAGACAAGCACTGTGCTTCCAAAAAGGGGAGATCTGGACACAGAAACATGTATCTATCAGGAAATGCTGGGTAAACTTCAAGGGAGAGATCAGAGATAGATGTGTTTATAAGCCAAGGAACACCACACTTCCAGCAAACAACTAGAAGGCTGGAAGACAGCCCTGGAGCAGAGAGTCTTCCTGGTACCATTTGGGATTTCTAGATCCCAGAACTATGGGAGGAGAGATTTCCAACACGTGAGCCACTCTGCTGGTGCCTGTTACAGCAATGTTACATGTGGGCCACTCTGCTGATGGTGTCTGCTGCAGCAATGTTACATGTGGGTCACTCTGCTTGTGGTGCCTACTATAGCAATGTTACATGTGGGTCACTCTGCTTGTGGTGCCTACTATAGCAATGTTACACGTGGGACCCTCTGCTTGTGGTGCCTACTATAGCAATGTTACATGTGGGTCACTCTGCTTGTGGTGCCTACTATAGCTATGTTACACGTGGGACTCTCTGCTTGTGGTGCCTACTATAGCAATGTTACACGTGGGACCCTCTGCTTGTGGTGCCTACTATAGCAATGTTACACGTGGGACCCTCTGCTTGTGGTGCCTACTATAGCAATGTTACATGTGGGCCACTCTGCTTGTGGTGCCTACTATAGCAATGTTACACATGGGACTCTCTGCTTGTGGTGCCTACTATAGCAATGTTACATGTGGGACCCTCTGCTTGTGGTGCCTACTATAGCAATGTTACATGTGGGACCCTCTGCTCATGGTGCCTGCTATAGTAGAGTTAAAGAAGTAATATCTTAAGACATGGAGGGAGGAACCCCAGCCTTTCAGTTTTTTCTTCTAAAAGGTCTTTATTTATATCCTAGGCTATCCTAGAACTTACAATCCCCCAGCCTCACTTTTCCAACCACTGGGATTACAGGTGGTTAGCACTGGTCCTGGTTACTACTCCAAGCTTTAAAAGACATGGGTACCAAGGGTGTCATGAAAGAATTGTGCTGAGTACAAACTTAGAGAAAGAACAGAAAGTGAGCTATAGAGTGAACGGAAACAGAACTTTGGCTTAGACAATAGGAGAGCCCAGAGAAACGCTCTTAACTGCTTCTCATATTAAAAAAATACAACAGCAACAAAGCCATCAAAAGGAAAATTGCATTTAACGATGTGAGGATAATACTTTAATTAGACTTCTTTCCTAAGACTTTGGAGCCAAAGACTTTTGGACACAACTCTCAACTAAGTTAAGAGACAGCACTTGGCCTGTGACCACCGTGTGTGTTTGGAGACAGAGGAGATGCTTTTAAGACTAAAGCAACGGGCCACCTAAAACATCAGACTGGTCACCAAGATGTCGTCTTACTGTCATGGTGGATAATTATTACACTGTGCAGAAATGCAAGAATAGCTTGGGCCAGTGAGATAGCCCTGCAGGTAACAGCGCTTGCCTGACAATTGAGCTTGATCCCTGGCTTCCTCAGGCATGTGACCTCCGTAACACACACAAACACATACACACACACTTTTAAAATTAAAAAACTAAAGGTATCTTTGTGAAGTAAATAAATTTCAGTATTAAGCAAAGATCAATATGGCATAAGGAGCAAGACTAGTAAGTTAGGAGAACGCCAGAGGACCTTGGATGATGAGGAATGAGATGCCCTCCTTTTGTTTCTGAGAAGAGAGTTGGTTTTATTAGTGAAAATAAATTTAAGCAATTAAAATGTTTCTTCCCTTGAAATACATCAATACGAACAAGAGAACAAGATGCCACCTAAAATTACCTTTGATCTAACTCAGAAGGAAATGAAAACTAACATCTACCACAGGACTCACAGAACAGAAAAGAGACAATTCAGACAAGAGGAAGTGGGATACGGACAAATAAGGTCTCAAGAGGTTAATGTGGGACCAACGAGATGGCCCAGTAGGTAAAAGTGCTTGTCTGACAGACCTGCAGACCCGAGTTCAATCCCTAGATCCCCATGGTGGAAGGAGAGACTCTGAAAGTTGTCAACACACACACACACACACACA
>LOEQ01001001.1:56606-78571 GCA_001685075.1 Bramus lutescens | reverse complement strand
CACACACACACACACACACACACACACACCCTTAGAAATCAACGTGAACAGTCCCAATTTAATGATTCCAAAGAAAGGAAAGTCATGGAACAAAAATAAAGTCAACAATCTCTTTTTAAAAAAAATGTACCAAGTCATTTTTTTCTAGATGAGTTGGGGAAGGTCTGAGATTTAACCCACTTACATGATACCAGAGGATAAACACTCCAGGCTCTCCCATCTGCAATTTCCCTTTGTGAATTCTGCCTGTCTTGCAAGGCCAGGCTTAAGAGGCCCCTTCCCTGTGACCTCTTGTGCAGCTCCCCTAGCCCCCAGCTCCCTCGGGTCCCTACCACCTCAGCATTTATGACAAAGCACTCAACACAGTGCACACGGTTTGTGGGGATCTCCAAGCACAGCTAACAAAACGTGCCTAGCAAAAGGAAAATGTTGACCAGGAGGAGAAAGGTGGATGTTCCACCTGCCACCCCTTCACCCAGCAAGATGTATATGGTCAGAGAACTTAGGTTGCTTGGAGAGGCTGGCATACTGGGCCTGCGGCAAACAGGAGACCGCAAGGAACTGCCCACATCACCCTCTGTGGTCTGGAAGCTTCTTCCCACAGGCTGTGGGAATTAGCAGCAGGACTGGGGCTTAGTTGTATTTTCTGCTTGTTTGCTTTGTTTGGTGATGGCTGCTGAAAGAACTGGGGACAGACTGAGGAGAGGGAGCTTGGAGGCCGGGGCAGACAAAGGTCTCTCCACGGCCGTGTTTGCCAATGGGAGGTGGCGTGTTCTTTCTATGGGCTTCATGTCACTACTAAAACAAGCAAGTTTGCATTGCCTTCATTTCACGCAACAAAACAGCAGCCATCGCTTCCTTTTCTCCCCCTGCTCTGGTGCCCTTCCTCTCTCCTCTCCCTTCTCCACACTTTCCTTCTTTTCTCTCCGACTTCCTTCTTATTTCCTTCATTCTTTGCTCTCTTTCTACTTCGTTTCTTCCTTTCTTCCTTTCAGGACAAGGGTAAACTGGAATAAAGGGAAGGTTTTGGGGTTCCAAGGAGCTCTAGGCCTTAGCACCATCAGGACACAGGGTATCAATGTAGGAGTGAAAGAAAAAGGAGTCGGGGCCCGGGGAATACTAGTGCAAGCATCAGGGTTTCGTAACTAGAGAGAACAAGCAAAGATGAGAACGGAGGGTGACCGAGGGCTGTGTGTGATTTTTACACCAACAACACATGAGGTTCCCTTGGGACACGGTAGCTTAAAGTGAAGAAGCCCCTCTACCTGGACACACACAGTGGGCATCAGCAGGGGAGTGACTACCCCTGTGGGAAGGGATGGAACAGATCAGGGAGAGACCAGGTCTGCTAGGGCCTTCTCTGGTGGCAAGCTACGAAATCTTAAAGGAATATGCACTGCGAAGGTGGGAAGAAGATGGAGGAAAAACTGATCAGAATAGACCATGTGGAACTATTTTACTACAGAAGAAAAAAAAAACCTTGAGGAAACTGGTGGTGCAGGGAGAAGTTCTCCAAGGAGGTCGCTTCCTGACTGGAGATGCCATGTGACCAGCCTCCGCTAGCCCCTGTCCCCACATCTTCCCCACCACAATAGACATTACGTCCAAACTTTCAGCTCAAGGAAGTCCTTTCTCCCTGAAGTTTTCTTCAGAGAGTACTTACTTTATCAGAGCAACAAGCAAAGCAAATACAACACGTGGTTTGGGCCCCACTGTAAGCCCCGAGCACAGGGCAGGCATTCATCGCTTGGAAGGACGGTAACCATCACCCTCTATTCTACGGGCCCTCCATGATGCTTCTGGGATTCTGCCCACAATTCTTATTGTATCTGACAATGGTGAAACGGATTGAATGCCAGGGAAAACAGGTAAGCCTAAAGAGTCGATGGGAGAGAAACTACTCAGTTTAGGATAACCTGACTCCAAACAACGTGGACGCCTAAGCAAAGGCGATGAAAGCAGAGGGCTGACATGCTGCAGGAGTGTGGGCAGCCCTTCAGAACCACTGTCTTAATCATTAACGCCTACACATTGCTCTTCCTGCCTTGGAGGCCGATGGACAAAGACGCAAAGAGGCAAACAAGGGCAGAATGCTCTGTGGCACATAGGGTTGGCTCAGGCCTTCCTCCTTTGTCTTCCTGTAAGTCATAGGGATACAACCAACGCTTGCCTGCCTGCCATCGCTCTGGCCTGGCTCTTATTGTGTAAGCTTTGAGAGGTAGAAAACGAGGAAGTCCTGAGCCCAGAGAGCCTTACCCAAGGCCTTCCTGGGAGAGATCTCTCGATATTGAGATTCTGTGGTGGCTACTTTTGAGCAGGCTAACTCAGTCTCAGATACAGCATGAGAGAACTACAGAATGGTTTTTTGATGTCTCTATTTAGGCTAGAGAGATGCTAGCCAGGGACTGAAAATAAGAGTATGCAGCTAGCCATAGAGTTAGCTGCACACCTATCATGCTCATTACTGGGAAGCTGAGGCAGGAGAATCATTTGAGCTCAGGAGTTTGAGATTCCCTGGGACAACATGCCTAGCCCCTCCCCCTAAAAAAAAACACAGGAGTTCTAACTTTTGCAGAAAAAGAAATTTGAAGATTCTGATGATCAATGGAATTTTTACAGAAAGCCTTTTGGGATTTTGAAGGTAATATTTTAATAATATTAAATTATTGTTACTATTATATGTGTGTGTGTGGTGGAGGTCAAAAAAGGTTTCAGGTCCCTCAGAGCTGGAGTTAGAGATATTTGTGGAACATTTAGGTTGTTACATGGGTACTTGGATTTGAACTCTGGTCCTCACAGTTGTAGCAAGGAACCTTAAACGGGGAGTCCTCTTTTCCATCCTAAACTATTACTTACATGTTTCAGATGGGAAACTTATGATATGCAGATTTTTTTTTCTTTTTCAATTTTCACTGTATGGGGATTGGTTCAGTCTATTCTGAGGGCTGAATTACAGCAGGGACCACAGACTGCTCTTGATTTGCTTGCAAGCCTGACCAAGAGAAACAGAACAAGAAAAGTCACAGCAGCTGCAGAGGGGAAATCGTGGCAGGTCACTGACATGTAGCACGTGGGAAGAAGGGAAAAACAAGAGTGTGACCCCGGAAACCTGGCCATGGAGACACCAGAAGCTTGTACGTGAGCAGAGCCCCCCAGACGCATTGAAGGGCAGGTCCAGGCAGAGCATCCCATCATCACATTTTACCTCAAAAGAAGTCAGCACTAGTGCAAGAAGAGCTTGCAACGAGGGTCCCGTAACTGCCTAGAAATGAGTAAGTCACAGGTCTTCTGTTAGGGGTGATTCAGACTTTTAAACCGTTTTGTATGAGTGTGTGTCAGAGAGAAGATGAATGTGGGAGAGAGAGATCAGGTCCGCATGCCACAGACCGTGTGCGGAGGTCAGAGGATAACCTCAACGTCAGTCCTTACCTTCTGCCCTGTGTGTGCCAGCGTCCCTTTGTTGTTCTCCACTGTACACAGCGGATGAGCTGGCTCACAAGTTTCTAGGGCTTCTCCTGTCTCCACCTTCCATCTGCCCCGGGAGCACCAGTATCACAGATGTTTGCTGCTGTGCCTGGTTTTATGTAGGGCCTTGGGGTTCAACCTCTGATCCTCAACCTTGCATGGCAAGCAGTTTATTCTTGAAATCACCTCTCCAGCTCACGACTTTCCATGAGCTGATATGCAGATGCAATATATCAGGACCTCCAATAGCCAGCCTGATTAGTGTATTTATAACCGTGTCTAGGACTTGGAGCCACCTTCCCTATTTTAAGTCGTTATAAAAGTTTGATTGTATCTTAGCTTTTATGATGGAGAGTCGGCCTGCTCTGGGCTTTGTTTCCAGCTGGCAAAATAAAATTTCAAATTATAGCTCTCCCCCTATGGGAGAAGATAATCCAATTTATGACTTTCCAAGAAGAATCCTGTCCACATTCAACTCTAGGACACTCATCCAAAGAAAATGATGGGACCCCCGTTGTTCGACTCGCTGAAATCCAATTTTGTGCGATGTGCTGCCCATTATTCCGTATAGAGCGCCCATCTGCACAGGGATGGGGTAAATGTTGGAGTTCTGTGCTGTCGTTTCTGTAGTTCAGACTGCACCATTACCTGCTCCGGAGGCCGGATATGGGATACTGACAGCAATTTCGCTGTCACAAGAAAGCTTCGTTTTTCACAATTTACATGAAGACTCCTCTCAGGGAAGAAACCCTTTAATTGGCACCCCCCCCCGTATCATTTAAATATCAGGCCAGCTGGATCCCCACAGCCCCTGTGAATTTAATCAGCGAGCTCTTCTCAGATCCTATAGTCCATAATCACCCAGGGCTTGAGCTGCATCTGTCGCCCAAATCTGGCTGTGACCGTTTGTCATCGTTAGTGCTTCACGTCTAGAACTGCGTCATCCCACAGCACCTCGGACACTCTCAGTTTGTAAAAGGGTCTTAAGGGAAACACCGTCTTTGAGTTTAAGTACCACAGGATTACTTTCCTCCTAATTCTCCCTTACCTAAATTCCTGTTAGCAAAATTCTTTCGAGGCTCAAATTATGTGACCGCCTATGCAGCTCCTATTTTCCTAGCTGTATTCCAATGTGATATTTCAGTCCTTACCAAATATACCTCCTAACACCAGTTTTTCTTTCTCTCTCTCTCTCTCTCTCTCTCTCTCTCTCTCTCTGTGAGTAACAGACAACCGGATGATACTAAATAAAAATGTCACTTTGCTCTGCTCCCCTGCATGAGCCACTGTGGTTTATTAACCCAGCTTTTATTTTTTAAACCAATCAAACGTGACCAGGAACCTGAGTCATCTTTGTATTAAACTTGGCAACAAATAAAACATTACCAGGACTACAGTGTGTCATAACAACAAAGACACATTAGCTTGTAGGTCCTTGAAGCTCTTAGCGTGCCTTGTTGAGGAGATAGAAAATGTGCACAGAGCGGCTAACAATGGGATGTTTCCCAGATGACAAATGAACAAGTCATTTGTGTGGTCACAGGCAGCGTTAACTACCTAGCTGCCAAGAAAGTCTACCATAAAAGAGAATCAAAAGGTAAATAGGACCTGGAGATATGACTTAGTCCATAAAATGTTTATAGTACCTGAGTTTGGATTCCCAGCAACCTTCATAAAGGCTAGGTGTGGTGCCATACATCTGTAACCCTAGAACTGGAGGCAGGGGAGAGACAGGAGGGTCCCTGAAGCCCACTGGCTAGCTAGTTTAGCATAACCAGGGAGCTGCCAGGGTCAGTGATCAACCCTGCATCAAAAAACAAGGTGTAGGGCTAGAGAAGGCCCCGTGAATAAAATGATAGGCCTGCAAACATGAAGACCTAAGGTGGGCGGGTGTACAAGTTGGGGGTGTGTGGCAGTGTGCCTGCAGTCCCAGTGCTCAGGAGGCAAAGATGAGGACCCCCAGGGACAACTGGTTAGCTGGACTAGCTGAATTCAAACGTTCAGGTTCTGCAAGAAACCTTGCCACAGAAGATGGAGAGGCATGGAAGAGGTCATCTGATACCAAACTCTGGCTTTTGGGGCCTTCATGTGCATTCCCATACATGTGCTTCCCCATACATGCTTACACATATATACAAAGGCACTGACTCTTCACACAGATGCATACTCATACAAAAATAAAAATAAGATGGAGAGTGACTGGGGAAGAAAGCTGATGGTAACCTCTGGATTCCACATGTATGCACACACATATACACATGCATCTACACAAACATACACACAAAGGACATTAATATGTTTCTTAATGTATGAGAGTACTGCTGGTGGATATGGTGGGGTTTGAAGCATATATAGGTAGTATCATCAAGATAACTGCAAAGCACAGGAATTTGTTTAAAAAAACTGTCTTATATTTAATTTATTTGGCACATGTGCACATGTGCTACTAGTTTTTAGAAGACAGTTTGCTTGAATCAATTCTCTCCGTCCATCACTCGGGTTCCAGGGATTGAACTCGGGTCATTAGGTTCAGAAGCAAGTGCTTAACTCACTGAGCTATCTCGTCATCCCAATACACAGGAATTCACGAACCATGAAAAATCAAATGGCTAACATCCTTTAACCACAAACAACAGTAATCACACAACGAAATAAAGCGATGAGCAGCTGCCGGGTGCTCTGACCACTATGGAGCAGGCACCCAATAGCTGCCCCCCCCAAGAGAAAAAAATTCACAGGGGTGAGGAAATTAAAGCAGCTGGAGTCTGAACAGGGCCTTGCAAAGTTGGGGAGCAACTGCTTACAGGGACATCTGCCTCAGAAGTGTCCCAGATATGGAGATAGGACTCCCACAGCAGCAAATCCACCAAACCTGACCAAAACATCTTTTTCCCATTTTTAGTTTACAAAAGGGAACAATAACAGTTGAGGGGAATTCTCTAGGTGTTTGCCACCAGAAGCTAAATATTAAGCTATGCTGGAGGAAGACACACAGGGACTAAAAAGGGAAAGAATTAATAAGTTCTCTCTCTCTTTCTCTCTCCCTCTCAAAATTTCTTTTAACTGTTTTGAGAAGTTCTTGATCTCTCTCAAACGAATGGACAAGAGAATTCTCTAGCATCCAAGTCAGGAAATAAGTTTTAAAAATGTGTAAAGGTACTTCGGTTTTTATTCTCTTGGCAAGGTTGGCTTGCTCATTTTTAGAACGTAGGTGTAAAACTCTCTGGAAGGCACAGTACATCTCAATGAGATGCATGTACAGAAGTTTGTCTCATTCTGAAGACAATTAGGTGAAGTTTATTTGTATAATTATTTGTAATTTTAGTACTCAGAGAAGATGCATTTCCAATTAAGAGCTGATGATGTACCTTAAAAACACGGTACAGTGAACCACTGGCGGGGCCCTCCCTTGTTGGTGTACACAAACACCAATATCAAGTGGTGGTTTGGTCATGTGATCCAGCCCCCAGCTCCTACAAATATAGAACATGACCATAAAAAGTAACGGACTGTGCCCTGGCTAACTAATTTATGACAGCAGATCCAGATCGGAATGCCAGCTGGAATTCCCTTCTCCTTGCTGGCAAGGATCACATACACAGTTTTGCACAGACGATAGGAGCTCTGTCCAGAAAAGACGGCTTTGGTTATGGCTTGCTGAAGCAGGAGCCAAGAATGCATCTGAAGAAAAGGCCCCAGCAGGCTCTTCCAGGGTGTTTAAAATTTGGTAAATGAGTCAGCAACTTCTTTTCAAATTTGATTTTTGATTCAAGTCTTAAGAGAGAGATCTTGCAACTCTTCCAGCTTTTCATATCGGATTTACAATGGCAGGCAAGAGGCCGTTTAGCTTTTCATTAAAGAATGATAAATAGCCAATAATTATTTTTTATGAAGAATTCAAAATGATTTCGACAGAGAACAAAAAAAAGATAATGAAAAATGACTTAGTCAAATAAATACAGTCTTATCCTTTATGTAGCATTTATCACCAAGGCTGTCTGGAATTCTAACAAATTTAGGATGAGACAGTAGATAAAACAAAGGAAGGCATCTTTCTCAGTGAACCTTCACCCCTCAGATAATCTCCCAGATCCCCAGTGTGTGATAATCACCTCACTTCCTTTGGAAAGCCATTCATTATCTGATTTGGGTCTTACACAAAGAGAGATGAGCTAATGTGTGCCTTATCAGATTAAAAACAACAACCAAAAAGCCGCCCCTGAATGACAGTTCAGCGGGACAGGATCTTACCAAATCCTTTTTGCCTCCACAACCCCGATCTTCCAAATAGCTATAAAGCTACCAGCCTCAGCCAGAGCTCACAGCCCATCACCGCTTTATGCTGCTAAAGCAAACAGTCTGGGCAGGAGACTGTCAGCATCCTCTCTTTTCGGATCAGCCTCCCCACTGCATCCTGATAAGCCAGTGATTAGCTTTCCTTTTGGGATTCAGTCCTGCCTGCTTAGCTTCAGACTGTCAACTGCAGCGGACCCTGATAATATCATACAACTGACGCCTCTCTTTCCTTCCAGGGTGTTTTATTCTGCATGAACCGGCATCTATACCGATGCAGGAAGCAGCTTTCAATGCTAGCCAGGGTGCAGTTATCAAGGTCATTTTTGGGCCATGTGTAGCAACAGTCATATGAAAAAGCAGAGGCTTCCTTTTGCCTCATTTCTCTATCTGTAACATGAAACTGCCCGTCAGGCTGCTGGTTATAAAAACCAACCTGCCAGGCAGAGTGGAACCAACCTGCTAAACCAGGCATAGTGGTGCATGCCTATAATCCCAGCACTGGGGAGGCTGAGGCAGGGGAACTGCCATGACTTAGAAGCCAAATCGATGTATATAGTGAGCACCAGGCCAGCCAAAGATGCACAGCGAGACTATTTCACACCAAACCAAAACCAAGTAACATCCAGCCCTCTCTCAGGAAGACATGGAATTTTGACCTTCTGCATGTGTATTTTATTTAGCTTAAGCTTAAGTGTTTCTCCAGAAATTAAAAATATGCTTTACTGCCTGTAGGTGCCTTTGAGTTGGTCCTGAAGGGAACCAACCTATTTAGTAGCAACAGTGAGAGCAGAAATGTGTACATATTTATGAAATGAGCATATTGAGTCAATTTGGAAAAGAATCACCAGTTGGATTCAGAGGTGCTATTCCTCAGAATGATCCATTCAGACCGCTGGGAAAAAAATGACTCTGGAAAGAAAACGCAATCAAGCATGATAGCACAGGTAAAACATGGACATGTTTCACTTTTTTATTTCCCTAACAGTTTTTTCTTCTGTTTTAAAGATAAATTTTTAAAAAAGTATTAAAAAATCCATTAAAATCTGGGTGGGTAGACGACTCATTCAGTCAAGTGTCTGCTGTGCAAACACGAGGACCTGATTTCGGATTCCCCAGCACTCATGGAAAAGTCAGGTGCAGTGTTCTGCATCTGCAATCCCAGTGTTGAGGGAGTAGAGACAGGAAGATCCCTGAGGGCTTGCGGAGGCGGGTGGAGGCTGCGGCCTACCTAGCACAGTCAGGAAGCATAGGAAGCAACAGGTTCAGTGAGAAACTCTCAGAAACAAACCAAAACAAAAGAAAAAAACTGCAAAGAGAGAGATTTTAGGAGGCTACTGGATGCCAATCTATGGTCTCCAGAGCTTCCTCCATCCCAATCCATTAAAAAAAAAATCCCAATTTTAATCATTGCACGGTGTTCTCTGTCACAAGGGCCCTGAGAGCAGAGCTTAGCGTAACTAACCATGGTTAAGTCCTTCAAGAAGATTAAGCAGAGATGCTGCGACATTTTCTGGGCATGAACTCAAGAAACACTTAGGAGTTTGGCTTTGTGCAATCATTTGCTTTTCCCTTACGATGTCCAGACCTGCCACTAACATCAAGTAATTTACCCCAGACATGCTCTGAGATCAAAGCCACATGACTACTGGACATTACAAAATAGTGTACAATAATGTGACTTTTTATGGCCCCGGTGAACCTCGGGCAAACAAGGACGGACTCACTACACGTGAAAGAAGCTACCAGTTATTCGTACACACACAACTCTGTTCATATGCAAATGTAATCAACACATTCAATTGATGAATTTTTAAAGCAGTGATGGTTCATTTTCATTGTCAACTAGATTTGGAGTCACCTAGGAGACACAATGTTGAGAGCATACGTGAAGGAATGGAAAGATTTAAGTGAGGAGGGGAGACCCAGCCTAAATGTGGGCTGCAACATCCCACGGGTTGGGACCCCAGGTTGAATAAGGAGAAAGCAGTTGGGTAGTTGGTGGTGGCACACGCCTTTCATCTCAGCATTCGGGAGGCAGAGGCAGGTGGATCTTTGAGTTTGAGGCCAGCCTGGCCTACAGAGTGAGTTCCCCAGAACAATCGGGGCTACAAAGAGAAGCCCTGTCTTGAAAAACCAAACCAAACAAAGCAAGCAAGAAGGGGAAAACGAGCTGTGAAGCAGCTTTCATCTCTCTGCTCCCTAACTGCAGGCTCAATGTGACCAGCCGCCTCCCACACCCACAGTGGCGCCTTCCCTGCCAGGATGCACTGCACTCTGTACTCAGAGGCAAAAACAAATCCTTCCTTCTGTTCTTCAGGTGCTTCTGTTAAGTATTTTGTTATGGAAATGAGAAAAAGCAACTAATAGCAAAATCTTTCTTTGGATGGCTGGGGAAACGAAGTACTACTAGCTTGGAAAATCCTTATGAGTCTGGAAAACCAATATATGTGCTCTGAGAGAGATTTCTCTACAGCCAGATCAAGTGACCCACTCTGGTAGTCTTAGATGCTGGGAAAAGTTGTGAATTCTTCCTTTTATAAATACTAATGGATTAAATTTTCTAGCGTTTCTTGCAGCCTCATTTAGCCATGAGACTAAATGAAGGTGACATATGCTGCTTCCAGGCCTGGCCCACTAAGATGTTTTTAGAAGGAAGCTTGCATTGTCTTTCCTTAGTCAGTGCTGAGGATCTAACCATGGCAGAGTACTCAAGAGAGCAGGCGGCCACTCTCTGAACGACCAAAGGCTGAGCTGTGGCAAACACCAGAGTGGAACTTCTATAAGAAGGAAATGGGTACTCCTGGGACCCTTTAGGATTTGGGGAATGTCTTGCTACAACAGTTGGGCTATACGGACTAGTCCTAGACTCTCTCTAAGTCACCTGACCCTTTCATGTTTTTTCTCATCTAATCCTCATGACTCTAGGGATTATTATTCGTATTTCAAAGATAGGAAAACATGGCTTAGAAGCATTAATTGCCATACCCGAGGCAGGCTACTGGAAAAGCTTGGCTAGAGTGCCTCAGTGGAAACATCTGGTGGGTTTAGCCTGGCTAATTCTCCAGTAGTTACTTAGAAAAAGACAGAAGATTCTTGACATTGAAGGCACAGGAACACTTTGTTATTCTCGTATTTGGATTAGTGGAGTTAATGTGTACTAGACCTGGGACTCAAGTCAGGGTGGGGTAAAGTCATAAGGTGCTGTTCTTGAATACCATTACAAATTTCGAGCTGGGTGTGTGTGGTACCATTTGGGAACCCAGAACTAGGGAAGTGGAGGCAGGAGAATTAAGAGTTCAAGGCTGATTTGACTGCATAGCAAGTTCAGAATTAGTTTGGGATATATAAGAGTGTATCAAGAAATGCACACGCAAGTACACACACACACACACACACACTCTTCATTTCCTTAATTGATAGATCAGAACACAAAAATGATACACCATTACGAGATAAAATGTGATGCTTCAATACATATATACATTACAATATACATTATATGATGGTTAAATGAAGATAAATGCATCTACCTTTGCAAACATTTGCCATTTGTTGTTAAATCTTTTCAAATCCCAGGCATATTTATACTTCCTAGAGTTCTGTAGCTTCTATGAGCCTAAATAATTAGCTGGAGGTCCTAAGGCTATTGCCTGCAAGAACTTGCTTGGTTTAAAATGGGTGAATATTAACAAATTTGAAGAGAGTTCCAAGCACTGGCAAATCTTTACGAAGGTGTGCTTGGCAGAAGCTGTGCTGAGGGGTGAACATTCAGAGACAAGAAGCACCTGACCCAAAGCTCTGAGCCTCCTTAGCAGATGCTGTGCTGAGGGGTGAACATCCAGAGACAAGAAGCACCTGACCCAAAGCTCTGAGCCTTGTTTCAAAGCTCTGAGCCTCCTTAGCAGATGCTGTGCTGAGGGGTGAACATCCAGAGACAAGAAGCACCTGACCCAAAGCTCTGAGCCTCCTTTCAAAGCTCTGAGCCTCCTTAGCAGAAGCTACGCTGAGGGGTGCACATCCAGAGACAAGAAGCAGCCGGTCCGAAGCTCTGAGCCTCCTTTTGTTGCTCACTTTTTTAGGCTGTGCTCACAGTGGAAGGAAAGAATGGGTCCTAAATTCCTGCTCTCTGTAGAGTGGGGACTGTTCCATCTTAACGTGGAAGGCCAAGGAATGGTGCTGCAGCTCAGAGGTGGGGTGCGAGCCTGGGATGTGTGAGGCCTTGGTTCAATCCTTGGCACTGGTGATGAGTACAAGTTCAAATAAAGACGAGAGACAAGACAGAAGAGCTGCACACACATACACACATGCACACATACTCATGCGCACATGCACATGTGCACACACACACACAGTATTTATAGAGAAGAAACCATGGTCTCTCTTGGTTAGTAGCTCCTGTCTTGCTTTCCGTCCTCTCTCCTCTCATGGTCCAGTTTAGTCTGCTGGCCATGTTCAGCCTGGACTCTTCCCCCTGCCTGCTTTTCCCAATTATATCTACAATAAAAATCTTCTCCATACTTTAAGAGTCATCAAGTCCTCCCTCCTTTTATTTCATTCACTTCAACCACCAGCAAGTTCTCCAGGTGATTAGAAGCAGCTGGAAGTGACATGCTCAAGGCCCTGAAATGAATTTGAGCTCAAGGCAGAACGGGGAGGGCAAGGCGTACAACACAGGTCAGCCTGGGCCAGCAGGCTCCCTGTTACTCTGGGACACTTTAGAACTGTGGGTTCCTGGGACACACTCCAGACTTACTGACCTGGAAAGTCTACAAACGAGGCCCAGCTGTAATCTAACAACCCTTCAGGGGATTCTCACTATACCAAAGCTTTGAGAGACTCTGCTGGATGTCAGGGAGAGGGGAAGTCATAGCAGTCTTCTCTCTCCCTCCTGGAACAAGGAAGAAATCACAGCACAAAGGGACAGATATGGCATGGGTCCCATGAGAAGGTGCCATTTTTACTGCGGCAATACTCTATGAAATTACCTGACGTGAGTGAGAAGGAAACACGGAACACACAACAAACCTGCTTAGGAGTTTATTAGAGGGGTGTGTGTACAGGCCTGGGGAATTGGTGTACAGAGAGAGAGGAAGATGGCATGTCCAGCTTTTTAAAAGCTGCCTAGTGCATGCGCAAAGGGGGTTGGCATGACTACATATTACGCAGAGGATGCAGATGAGGTTTAGCTGAGTCATACGTGGATGGAACCATGAATGCGCACACATGGGTCATGTGGGGCCCTTTAACATTCAGGCAATTGCCTGAGGGTCTGTGTAAACACGCATGGCTCTAGAACCCAGAAATGCAGCCTTATTTGTGGTTGAATAATTACACCCTATGCTTCTAGAACGCACACTGGGAAGTGGAAAGACCAATGCCCAGCCTCACACTGCTTTCCCCACTGTGATGTGACCTCCTGAATCTGCCTTTCTGTCAGATGAAGTTCCAGAATGGTGCTCTCGGTTAAGAAGAAAGGGAGTAGAGGAAGGGGTCAGACAGAGGTGTTGTGACCACACAACAACAACAACAAAGCAAACCAAACCAAAACATCAGCTTTCCATTTTACCGACCGATCCTGTTGGGCTTTGCTGCACCAGGAGTCAGAGAGCCAAAGCTCCTGGAACACCTCAATGCACACACCTTCCTTGAAACCATCTTTCTACCTTTTACCAAGAAGGCAACAGAGTAAGAAGGGAAAGTGTAGATGCTATATACAGGACACAAAGCCAGTTTCCTTGACCATGGCTCGCCTTGGAATGTCAAAGTCCCACTGCATCAGCTCATGTGAACATACAAATCCCTTGCTTTCGCTCTAAGTAAACCTAGGGCCTCGCTCACGCTAAATGCATGCTCTGCCGCCGAGCTACACCCAAGACTCATCCCTCGCTCACCAGGTCTAGTCATCATCTCATATTTACAGAGTGAGTTTCTTCAGTGCAAAGTAACAAGGCCAATGGAAAGAATTCTTGTTCTAAGTTTCGAGCACCCATGGAGTGGAGTACCAGGGAGGAAAGTCTGTTCTTGCTTCACCTTGGACTCAATGGAAACCACACATCCCACCTCAGTCAAAGGCTAAGGCAAGAGTCTAGAAAGCACTTCTTGAGTTGAGAGGCCAAGGAGTAAAAGTCATCTAGATCGGAACCTGGAAGACTGCATGCTTGCAGAACCATCTGGGTTTTGCTGTAGCTTCTTTTACACAGAAGGCAGAGGCATGCCCATCTCAGAGGGGTTTACAGCTCTGTTTACAAGTGAGAATCACTCATAGAGCCCTTGTACTAAAGCCGTGGCCATTCCTCAGACCAATTAAGTAGGAAGTGGTTGGGATGGGACCCATGCATTGGTGCTTGTGATGTCTCATCCTCAAGGTCAATTTGACAACATTAGGAATCACCCAGGTGACACATCTCTGGGTGTGTCCGTGAGGGTGTTTCTAGAGAGATCTAACTGAGCAGGGAAGACTCACTCGGAATGTGGTGACACTATTCTATGGGCTGGGATCCCAGATAGAATTTTTAAGAAGAGAAAGGTAACTGACACCGGTATTTGTCTCTTTTCCTTCCCCACTGTGAATACAAGTGACCACCTGCCTCATGCTCTCGCCACCAGGCCTTCCCTGCCACAACGGACTGTACCCTCAGACCAGGAGCCCAAAGAAACCCTTCCTTCCTTAAGTGGCCTTTGTCATGCATTTTGTGATGAGAAAAGAACAATTAAACATTTTCCTTTTTTAAAAAAGAAATTAAAAAAAAAAGCACTGGAGAACTTCACAGGTTCAAACCAGGCAACATCCCAGCAACTACCAAGGGACCTGGACAAAGTACCACTCCTCACCAAGAAGCTGTTTGTAACTGACTCCTGCTGGAAAAGGGAAAACCCATGTTCTCCAGTGGAGGGTCCCATGCTAGCTTTGTATGCGTTTGTTTTGGTACTTTTTGTGTTATTGATTTTGTTTTGATTTACATTTTTATTTTGAGAGACAGCGAGCTAGGGGAGAGTGAGAGAGAGCGAGAACATGAAGTTGGGTGAGCGGAGAGAAGCAGGGGATCTGAAAAGTGTTAGGGAGAGAATAGGATCAAAATATATTGCACAAAATAATTAAGTTGATTTTTTTAATGAAAAAATTTTCAGGTTACTGCATAACCCATCCCTTGGAAAGCGAGGCAGGGAAGAACTTTCTAGAGAGGGTTGAGGGTCTTGGCTGCTACTAGGAAGGAACCTGCTGTTGTCCTCTGAAGGCCAAGTCCTTGATCCCCAGTGCAACTCTTTCCATTTTAGGAATTTGCTTTAGAAGTCAAAAGAAATGATCACCTACTTTGCCATAAGGATATTCAATTGTTCTTCTTTACTGATATAATTGTTATCAAATTGAAGATACAAGATAATCAGAAGAACAATTGCTCCTTTCTCGTGTCCTGGTGGCTGTTAATAGGTCTACATTTTACTGTACAATTTCACTATTTCATAATGGGCCTGGTGACAATGTTATTAAGAGTCGCTGCTGAAGGAAATGTGGGCATTTCCTTGATACCAGGTGGGCAGTCTGACTGCTGGTGGTAGGGCCTGGGTTTAGAGCATGGGGAAGGTTGTATTTACATGATGTACTGGAAAATAGAAAAGACCCTGTGACCGCCAATTTTCTTAGCATCTGCTCTTGCCTTTCACTCATTCGTGCATTAAGATTTACTCTGGGCATCACACAGAACCATTAAGACAGATTAAAGGTTATCAAAATTTCTACGTGGAGGGTACTGTTACAGTGAGCAGGCAAATCCCCTAATATCTCTGTGTGTCTGTTGGAGACTGGAGAACACACTGTGTATTGCTTTTCTCAGGTATTAATCACTTTGTTTTGGAGACTGCTTTTCATTGCCCTAGAGTTTGTAGATCAGGCTAGCCTGGCTGGCCAGTGAGTCCTGGCTATCCTCCTGTCTCAGCTTCTCAGAGCTAAGATTATAAGTGTCTAATACCACAATCATTTTTTTTCATGGGTTCTGGGGACTTGCAAGGCAAGCACTTTACCTACTGAGTTATTTTCCCAGTCCTTCTGAGAGAGGTTAACCCACATTCCTGTGGCAGAGAAAGGCAAGGTGGGATACACACAGGTCCTTACAGACCCACAAAGTTTCTAACTAGTATATTATAGCCAGGGCATCACTCAGGAGCTTACTGAATGGCACTGAGTCCCTATTCAAGACCCAGTGAGTCAGAAACTGCTTCCAAGTTCCCTAGCCATGGCCAGCACAGGGCACTAGGAAGCACCAAGTCAGCACATCGTGCTACTTAGGATGCAAAAGCCACCAAAGTCAGACTAAGGATTTCCAGGGAATCAAAGACCAGCAACCCGATAATAAGGCAATGCAAATTTGGAACCAAATTAGGGCCAATTTTTTCTTCATGGTGAAAATAGGAAAGAACAAGACACAGATGTCACAGGTAAGCTGCTCTTTAAAGTGGCGATGTCATTGTCATTGTATGTGCTTGGCCATAATTATAATTTATCAACAATGAGAAGATATATTATAGGGACTTTTGTCATTGCAATAGGTATAATACACACACACAGATACACACATAAACTTGTCACTATATATATGACATTTGTCACCAAGGCTATAAAGATAGGGGAGATACTGCATTATGGTCTAGATAGAGGCAGCATTAAAGAAATGATGCTTCTGGTTTCCTTTGATGTCTCCCCCTGCCCTCTCCTAGGCAGTCCTGTTTGTTATGATGCCCTCTTACCTCCTGGGGTTGTTGGTACTGAGAGGCCATGAGAAGGAAAGCCCGCTGGGCCTGGAAAGCACTGTGTACCATTTCTGCCTGCAAACAAAAGAAGGCAGCAGTTTCAGCGTTTGGGCTCTAGACAAGTATCGGACATATCGCTCATCCATGCACTCCACCTCAGCAGTGACATAACCACGAAGCATGCAAACATATGTTCACACAAGACCTGTAAATGCATAATAAATCACACCTTCATTATTCATAATAGCTAAGATGTGGGAACAACCAAATGTCCATCAACTCATAAACAGATTTTTAAAAAATGACTTAGCCACGAGATGGTGTATTATTATGTTGCTTTTAAAACAAAGTGCTGTCACAGGCGGTGACATAGGCAAGGCTTCAAAACATTATGCTGAGTGACTGGAGCCAGTCACAAAAGAGTGTGCCTGGGTGATCTCATTTACAAGAAATGTCCAGAATAGGCAGCTCTATAGAGATAGTAGGATAATGGGTGGCAGGGGCTCAGGGGAGGAGGAATGGGGAGGAAACTGCTGACAGACCACAGATGACTTCTTTTGTGCTTGGTGAAAATGTTCTGCCGTTAAGGCTGGGGTGATGATGCTGTAGGTCAAGTGTGCCGCACAGGCAGGAGGACCAGGGTCAGGCTCGCAGAACACATGAGAAAAGGCCAGGCATGGTGGTGCTCACTTGAAATCCCAGACATGGAGATGGGCAGATCTCTGAGGCTCACCAGCCAGCCTAGCCTATTTGTTGAGCTCTAGGCCTGTGAGATCTTGTCTCAAAAAGCAAGTTGAATGGCTCCTGGGAAACTATACCTGAAGTTGACCTCTGGCCTCCATAGGTACCCTCATCCATATAAACACCCAGCCAATTGCATCTCCCTCTCCCCCCCCCCACATGCACGCACGCACACACACATGCAAGGACGGGGGTTGTTCCTCAATTAGACAGAGTTGATGGGTTTCACATCTTCCTGTCTACATTAAAAACCTCAGAATAATACTCTCTATAAGTGTGACTATTAGGATATATGATTTGTATCTCAAGTTAAAAGGCTTGATTCATGGCTGGGCATGGGAATATACACTTTAAATCCCAGTACTTAGAAGCAGAGGTAGGTGGATCTCTATGGGTTTGAGACCAACCTGATATACATAGAAAGTAAGCTTCAGGTCACCCAGGGTTACACAGTGAGATGCTGCCTTAAAAAAACTCAGCCATCAAAGTTTTCAAAACGTATCTCACTGGGACCTGATCATCTGGATCCACCCCTACCTCCACTCCTAACACAAAGGACTTGTATAGGTGGGAATGTCCTGGAATACATAGTCACTTTTTTTCTCATCTTCTATTCATAATTAAATAGTTCTAATTAAGTATAGTAAGAAAAATAATTTTAAATATCTAACATCTACAATTAACCTTAGCTAGCTACTTAGTGTATTATGTCTATGTTTTAAGAAAAGCTGTATCACTGTTATAGTAAATGAAAGCAACTAACGTGTGGTGTTATATGTGTATGCGGGGTGTGTGTGTGTGGGTGGGTGCATGTGTACATATGTGTATGTGCGTGTGAAGGCCCAAGGTGAATGTTGGGTGTCTTCTCTATTGCTCTTTATTTGACTCATCAATTGAGATGGGCTGGCTGACCAATAATTTTCAAGGATTTATCTCTCAGCTTCTAACTTGCACCTCTCCTCCAACAGGGCTAGGGATGCAGGCGTAGCTGCTATGTGCAGCTTTTCAGCTAGGTTCTGGGGATGGAAACCCAGGCCCTCAGTTTGCATGGTAGGCACATTATTGACTGAACCATTGCCCCTGCCTCGGATTATTTTTTTTTCTTTTTTTATTTTAAGTCAAGATGTTTCAACAATTGAAGTTTTAACAAAAATACCAGACAACTTTTACCACCTGGGCTGTCTTCACAGCCCTGATTCCATTTTCTGAGAGCATTGCTTTGGAACTGAGCCCAGCTGGGTGATTTTCTTCCCTGAAGGAAACTTGCTTATTCTGATTGGAAGAGTAACTTCTTCATTCTTGTGGTTTAAGAGCCTAACTGGGACATGTTTGCATTTTGAACCTCCTATATTATATTTCTTAGGGTATATTTGCCTCTTTTCCCTTTTCCAGAAGTTTTGTTATAGCACGTTTCAAGTCTTTTCTTCCATTTGTGAGAGTCTGCATCCAAGGACTCTGACGAAAGTCCTCAGGGGATAATACTGGAGTGTCTTTGTGTCTTCTGGATTCTCTCTTTTATTTCCTGGTCTGCTATTTGAGCTCACTGGGATCATACGAACAGTGTCCCTCCCCGCTCCCCACTGACAATAGATACAGTTCCAACAAGTCTTATATACTTATTGTTTCTTTGTTAGTTTTTTTTTTTGAGACAGGGTTTCTCTGTGTGGCCCTGGCTGTCCTGGAACTCACTCTGTAGCCCAGGCTAGCCTCAAACTCATAGATCTACCTGCCACTGTCTCCCCTGTTCTGGGATTAAAGGCATGTATTACCATGTCTGACATTTATTTAAAAATACTGTTTTTAACATGCATATCATTTCTTCACTCTCTGCCTTTTATTTCCTCTGCATGGCTTCATCACCTAGCTTTAAAAAGCTCTCAAAAATTGATTTGCTATCCTTGTCGATGTCTTAGAGTGTCTTATACTTTGATCAAGTCACCATGGGACCTTGTTTCTGTGCCCTAGTTAATTTTCTTCAAGGGGGCTAAAGCTTGGATCAGGACTGTCTCGTCTATTGCATGTGTGAAGGGCTGGCTCCCTAGTTTGAATGGATGCTGAATAAATGGTGGGGTCCAATGGGAGGCTTTTAGGTTATTGGTCCTTGAAGAGGATTCTGGTACCTCAACCTCTTATAGCTCTGATCTATCAGAAACTCTACTTAATTTGTTAGATATTTCACTACAGTAAGGGAAATGAACACAAAACATGAGCCTGTGCCCTTCTACTTTGCATGCTGTGCCACCATGCTGGTTCTTTTGATCTTGCTCATTATTTTGTGTGTACACTGATACTTAAAACCTTCTCCTAAAACATGAGTCTCTCACAGCCATATTGGAGATCAGTGTGTTTTCCTCTCTAAGCAGCGGTTAGGAAGCAAAATCTTTCTGTTCTACCTCTTTTTCTGGGGCATGGTATGCTATGGTTTAGAAGTAAATATCTCTCATAGGAGCATGTGTTTGAATATATAGGCCTGGTGGGGCTGTTTGGTGAGGTGGGGATTAGCTAGAAAAAGTAGGTCTTTGTAAAATGGGCCCCGAGGTTGACAGCCTACTGCATCTTGGCTTCCTTGTAGGCCTGCTATCACTGCTGTGAGCTGCTCTCGTTTGCACAATTTCCCCACCACGATGGGGTACATCCCCAAATGCTTGGTCGAAACAAGTCCTTCTTCCTTAAGCCACTTCTTGTCAGACATTTGGTCACAGTTAAGAGAAAAATAATGGATGCATGATAGCAAGGAGCCCTCAGAAGGAGATGCTCAGTGGAGGTAGTGTCTAGTTGTTAGAGGTTTGGGGTATTTCTCATCCTGGGTATTTGGTCCATAACCTAGACCAAGACTCACTCCCTCTACCTGGGACATATGCCATTCGGATGGTGTAGTGCCCTCGGTTTTAGGTAATTTCTCCAGAGTAGAACCCAGACACAGAGCTTACACATTTACAGAGAGAGACAGCCTATGGTGTTTTTTTTTTAAAGTCGGGAGCATAGCCTCCCAACCCCTGGCATCCATCCCAGCCTCCCTGACCTGGGAGTTGCATTGCTCTAGACTCCAAATCCCAGCATGCCACAGGGTATTTAAGTGGGTTCCCAGAGGAGAAACACATGGTTCCAGGTTTGCATGGGCTCCCTGCTGCCCTGTCTCCGCCAGCTGCTCCGCCACCCGAGAGCATCTTACTCAATAAAACAATATGCATTTTGATTCGGTTTGATTTGACCTAATTGGACTATTTTTGTGCCAGCAGAGCTGCCCTTTTCTTAATTTTTCTTAACAGTTTTCTCTTCTCCCGTTTCATATTCTTCTTCTGATACTTTCATTTCATCTAAGGCAAATCTCTATGGGTTGGGAAGAGTTCATATGTCAGTTACCGACATTGTTTTAGATTATAGACTTTTTGCTGTGATTATTAGAGAAGACCTTTTATTAACAGGGTCTCAGGCTGCAGCAGCATATTTTGGAATTCACTGTAGCCCAGGCTAGTCTGAAACCTGAAGCATTCCTCTCCCAACGGTTGGGATGACAGGCACGCAGCCCCACGCCTGACTTTGGATTTTGGTTTTTGGAATAATTTTGTATTCACAGTGAGATTGAATTCAGAGTAGAATTCCCTCATGCTACCCACTCCTACCCCTACATACACACAGTCTCTCCCACTTGAGAGAGTTCCCTCTCATTTGCAAGATTCCCCTCCCTCATTCCTTTTGGTTTTTCCGCTTATTTGTGGAATTAGACAAACACTTTGCCTGAAGGAAACCTCTCTGAAAAGAGTGGTTCAGAGTCTTATGTGGTTTTGAGTTACACTAATGCTAATATTCTTTTTGTTTGCTAATTTCTTCTTTAACCTGCTCCGGTTAGTTTCCTGTCTGTTCACGGCAGTTTCTATCTCTGCTGAATTGGATTTGACTTCTTGATAGAAAAGGCGGGAATCGATTTCATACCTTTTCAAAATGCATTGCTAGAATAGTAATGGAAAGATTAAGTTAATTTCATTCTAATTACATATGACTCTTTTCTAAGCTGGGAGGGTGAATATATTAACCAAACTGGCAATGGTAAATCTCTGTTATCCTAGCCATTATTTTGATGTCTCGCAATTTTTACAAACCTTCAGTTTTTTTTAATTTTTACCATAATTCTCATCTAAGGATTTTCTTCCACCAAGAAAATGTTTGTGTTCAAATCAAAATTGATAGGCCACTTATTTCAAAAACCACAGATTCAACCCTTCACTAACATCAGACCAAGGCTTGTAAATGTTTTCTGTAAGTCGTTTGGAAGTTCACTGCTGTCCCTTCTCTTTGTCTTAGTCATCTCATGGCTGAGGCTAAGTTGTTTAAAAATCTCATGTATCTCAGCAAAGAGTAGAATATTAAAATTTCACTAGCCTGGAAGCCATTATGACTCACAAATACGAAACTTTGAGCTGAGATGCCCTTCCATCAAAACATGTTTTCAGGGCTTCAAAAAGACTCCTGCTGCTGTCTAATGACCACGTTTCTCAAAAAGGACTACCAAATGCAACTTTCCATGGCTCGGCTACAAATAAAATACCTGCACTTCTCTTGGCAACGGTAACACAGAGGTACCATCCCCATCTGTGACAAGCAACAGACTGACTTCCAGTTGCCATGGTAACAGTGATTCTGGATGGCTGGCCCAACTTTGACAGTTGAACCGGCAGCTCAGAGGTGGCATTAACTCTCTCTCTCTCTCTCTCTCTCTC
>LOEQ01001001.1:31720-56576 GCA_001685075.1 Bramus lutescens | reverse complement strand
TCTCTCTCTCTCTCTCTCTCTCTCTCTCTCTCTCTCTCTCTGTGTGTGTTTGTAGTCATCCCACAATAAACACTGTCATTAGCCTTTCCTACTTTTCCCAGTAACAACTTTGAGCCTGCTGCTAATGAAGTAGTTTGTTGGCAGGTCTGAATAAGGACGAAGGGCAATTTCATTAATTAGTCCCTTCCTGCAAATGGCCTTTTGCTCCACAATTAGGGTTGAGGTGGGGTGGAGATCTGTTTCAGATCTTTCTTTTGACTTATGTAGAAAATGCTTTCGTGGTGACTTAAGGTCCTTCTCTCACTTCTCTGGAACTCTGGGCACAGTTAGCAAACTCGAAGGCACACTCGCTTAGAATCCCGTCGGTTTTAAATGTATTCACACATTTGAGATATTCTGACCCATTTGCTTCTTTCTTCTGGAAAGTTCTGTTAGTTCCCCTCACCAGACAGCAGGCGACTTAGGGGTAATTTTTCTGAACCTGCTGAGTCTAGTAACTGGAAAGGGGACCATTTGGCTCACTCAGGCTGTTGGACACACTGTGAAAGAAAAAGTCAAACGTAGGGACTTTGGGGAATGACAAACGACCAAAGGTTTAAGGGTTTTTGCTGACTTTGCCTATTATGTTTGTGTGGGGCTTTGGGAGCCCTTGAGGGACCTTTGAAGGAGACAGGTTCTGTGATCTTTGGGCACGGAAACACGTATCTCTCTGTCTGTGAGTACATGTGAGCAGAGAGGATATGGGTCATTCTGCTAAAGCCAAAGCATGATATTTTATTTGAAGTCTATCATCGTGAGCACCCTGGCAGCTGGGGCTCTCAAGGCAGCTAGTGGATCCTGTTCTGTGGTTGCAGGAGAAAGCAAAGGAGCGTGAATCCCTGGGATCTGTTTAAAGCGAGTTTGGGGGCAGGCAAGCAGACAGCAGCTAAACACGACTTATTTTCATCTAATCCTCTTGGGAGAGGGCTGGCGCCCTGGGGAAGCCCAGCTGATCTCTGAGTGCTCATCAGGGCTTTGTAGAGTTTCTCTGGAAAAGCTCCAGGCTGCAGAGTCCCATGCTCGTAGTCAAATAAACAGACACAATTTGGGGAAAGGGCAGGGGCAAGACTTGGAAGACAAAAGAGAATCTAGCCAGGATGCAGTGCTGAAGGCATTTCTAGAACCTTCTTTTCCAGAACCCAAAGGGAAAAGACCCTCTGACTGCTATGATCAAGGACAAGGTACAGGGTAGCTGTTCCCTCAGGGATGTGACCAGGTCCTAGGCAGGCCACCAAGAGTGCAATCCCCACTGGCTTCCCTAAGTCATCTGACAAATGTTTTACATGCATAATTAGAAACACTGCATTTTAGGGCTATTCATTCTTCAGTCCCTTCTGGTCTTCCCTGAGGAAATCCCTTGAGTTTGAGCCAGTGAAGAGGTAAAGAGGGGATATGACAGACGGATGGGAGGCAAGGACAGATTTCACCTGTTTCATGATTTTGTTTGAAGCAAACCTTGAGGTCGTGAACATGAACTTTAGCATACAAAACCCCATGATGGAAGACATCCGGGTTGACATGTTACCAACCTCAGGAAAGGCTTAAGCCAGAGTTTCTGTGTCTCCAATGGGCATGAGAATCAGGGGGTTAGCTAAATCTCTCCTGAGTGCTCAGGCTTACTCAGAGTCCCTGAATCAATTCTACAACTGGTCCCAGGTACCATGCTCTTCCTGTGCCACACAGGAAAACCACTGGCTTAAATGGTATCCAAACACCTTTTTTCTTGCACGTCCATTTCATTTTCATCAGTAGCTAAAGTGGCAAGATAACTCAGCTGGCACCCACTTTGGAACCATGTGCTTAGTCTGTCCAAGGGGAGACATGTCACTCAACCCTTGAGGAAGGATAAAGGTGTTTGCCTAGAGTCAACAGACAATAAGCAAGAAAGTGGAGACGAGAATTCCTTCATCCATCCCTCCCTTTCTTTTAAAAAACAGGTTCTCACTATATAGTCCAGGATGCCCTAGAACTCACTACGTACACCAGGCTTTCCTCAAATTCACAGAGAGAGAGAGAGATCTGACCGCCTCTGCCTCCTGAATACAAGGATACTATTACTATGCCTAGCTAAGAATTTCTTTATTTCTTTGAAAATGTTTTTATTGATGTGTTTATATGTGAGTAGGTGTGTGTGTGTGTTGTGCACATACATGCACGGTCTGGTGTATATGTGTGTATAATGTAATAAATCACACGAGTGTGCAGACATTGTGTGCATGCACATCCAGGAGGTGGAGACTCAGGTGTCATCCTTCAATCCATCTTTCCCTCACTCACTTGGGAGAGGGTCTCCCACTGAACCTAAAATTTATTATGTGCTCAGGTTGACTTGCCAGAAAGCTTCTGCAATTTGCTTGTCTCTGTCAATGCAGGGGTTACAGACAAACACAGCCATGCCTGGCTCTTTACATGGGCCTTGTGGATTTGAACACAGGTTCTCATGATTGCATGGCAAACACTCTTACCCACTGAGCCACCTCCCCAGTTCTGGTATTAGTATTTCTAATTTCTGATTCCTTCTTAGTTCCCAAGGGAGGGGCCTGAAGTACAGAAAACTGACAAGTTTGGCAAACATGAATGCAGTCAGCATAGGTCCGGGGGCTGGGTATAATCGTGTCAGGCTAACAGTGGTCCTGAAAATTACCAGCAAGACTAACTTCAGGTTTTCCAGAACTTCTGTAACGGAAGAGGACACACAGACACAGACTAAGCCAGTGTTGGGAAATCTCACCTCTCAGAAGTATCTGTAAGAGCTCTGTATGAGTAATTGACACTCTGTGCTGAGAGCGAGACAGCCTCATAATGGGAAAGCGTCATAAGGAGTGAAAGGAAAGACAATGAAAGCCTGGGGGAAACCGGGGAAACAGTGCTGGGAGCTCAAGCCAAGAGCCAAGGAGGGAATACCGTATGTTATCTCTGCATGAAGCTCTCCTCACATCGAGCCTCTCAGAACCATGTCAAAGGTTCTTGTTTCTTGTAAGGGGTTTGGATAGAGTCCAGAATGCTGCCTGGCCTCCAGAGCCTTGCAGTCACACCTTCGTCAACACTAGGGCTATGACTCCTTGTCAAACAATCTCTGTCCCAGTCAGAGTCCAAGAATCTTTTTTTTTTTTTAAGTTAAAGAGTTTGGGACAAGAAACATGCCCACACATTCTAAGCCTGCCTTTCACACCCTTTTCAACTCTTTGAGAAAGAAATTAAGAGCCAGGGAGACTAGTGAAGTGCCTAACATGGTGAGCAACTGTCAGATCTGAGTTAAGCCTATGAATAGAGCTACTGTCCTCTCTTTAGCGGGCACTAGTTTTTGTTGTCACATTGTGGAGACATGTCTCCACTGTTCCCTAGATGATGAAAGTCCCCAAAGAGTCAAGAATTCAGTTTTTCTTTTCTGTCTTCTTCAGTGAGCCATGAGGACTTACATGTAGCAAATGACTGACAGTTACTTACTTTCTGCTTGATATGAACTCCGCTTCCTGTGGTTTAGATTAGTTCATAGGAAATTAAGTCTGGAAGCCAACTTCATGGTGAAGACTCAAAAAACAAAAGATGGAGATGATGCCCATTCTTAAAATCTGGGCAGAAATGAACTCCACAGTTGTCTTTGGCACCCAGGTAACACCAACAATATAAGTAAGTTGAGAAGCACTTTCTATCTATCTTTGAATAGAGATGTTCTTCAAGATGCCCAAAGTGCCTCACAGCCCTCAAGGCGGTGTCTTGCCTGTTTCTCTCAACCCCCTTCACGTGTCTCCTCCAGAGTCCCACCACCCTCTTTAAATCTCCAACCCTACCCCATTTACCACCAGACACACGACAGATACCAGATGCTTTCTATCCTTCCAACTATCACAATCAAGAGTTTAGGTATCTGCCTTCTCCTACTACTTTATTTGGGGGTGGGAGCAGGGTCTCCTGTAGCTCAGGATGGCCTCAAACTCTTCACCAGGGGATGATCTTGAACATCCGAGCTTCCTGTTTCCACTTCCTAGTTGCTGGGATTATAGATATGCTGGGGACTCAAACCTGCGGCTTCAAGCATGTTGCATCAGAATCTACCAATCTCAGCCACATTTCCCGAAACATGGCAAAGCTTATTTAATTTCTGTTTTCAGACAACACTATAGGATATCCATCCTGGTTTCATTTTTTGGCGACAGAACAGCTCCTGGCGATATGTGAGTGGGGGGCTGTGAGCAAGGTGGGTAGTATGATGAAGGTGGAAATGCAGTTATGGGGGGAGGGCATGCCAGTGATGTGGGAGGGCCACTTACCTACCATGATAAGCACGGTCTTTACTGGCATTTTTTTTTAAAAATAGCCAAGCTCTCTAATGATGTGTTTCTCTTCAGTACATGAGGTTTTGATTCTCTCTGCTCACTGTTGTCAGGCTTATCTGGGGATGATTAGAGGTGCTTACAAGGCGTGAGCAGAGGCTAAGGCAACACCCCAACATGTATGATACCTCTACAGTATCATAGCAAAAAATAAACTCAGAAGTACAGAATGTTTCTTTGTTGCGACTTTTGGTTCTCATGGACTTTTGCATCATAAGTCATCTCTGTTGTCCCACTGCCAGTAAGAAAGGGCGCAAAGAAGCTAGAACTACCATCCTCAAAGGAACTTACACATACGCTGGTGCTGAAAGTTGTGCCTGGGGCAGGTCAGAAGCTAAAGCTTAAGACACCAGATTGATTTTAAATGGCTGGAACTGCCATAGGGGAAGAGTGTCCCTGGCCCGATCACTTTCATCACATCTTTACACAACCCAGGGCCTGGGATGCCTGGGCCCTGTAGGACTTGGCATATGTTACTTGTACCTACACAGTCAGTAAAGATTATAGTGTGAATCCATCTTTTTAAATGATTTATTTGTATTGTTTGTAATTTTGTGTATATACATATGTCTCTCTCTGTGTGTGTGTGTGTGTGTGTGTGTGTGTCTGTGTGCATGAGTGCAGGTGCCTGTGGAGGATGGAAGAAGGCATGGGCTCTCTAGCAGTTCAAGTTACAGGCATTGTGAGGCTCCTCACATGGGTGCAGGGAACCAAGCTCATTGCAAGAGCAATGTTGGCTCCTAACCCCTGATCTATCACTCCAGTCCTGTGTGATTCTATCTTAGAAGAAGAAAACGTGATTATGCAATGAATGTTTTGTTTGTTTGGTTTTGAGAGAAGGGCTCACCACGCAATCCTGGTTGGACTAGGACTCACTATGTAGACCAAGTTGGCCTCAAACTCACGAGATGTGCCTGTTTGCCATCCGGATTTGGGATTATAAGCATGCATCATGATGCTCAGAATAGTGAATGGTTTTTAAGATTTTTGAAAAACATCCTTATGAATGATATCAATAACTCATGATACTTATGGAAGCTATCTTTAGGAGCTGGGATTATAAGTGGTTTCTTTTCTTCCTGTATCAGTTGTCATGTTTTTCCATATCAGATTGTTTAAAAAGTTATTAGGAAAAGATATAATTAAATAAAATAGAGACTTATTATTTAATTTCACAATAAAAATGTTAGGGTTTTTTTGTGGTCAGGTGTGGTGGCATACATCTTTCATCTTAGCACTTGGGAGGCAGACACAGGAGGAACTCAGTTTGAGGCCAGCTTGGTTTTCAATAATGAGTTCCAGGACAGTCAGGACTACATATAAAGACTCTGTCTCAAAAACCAAACAAAAATGAAATGAAAGTTCTTTGAGGGGTTAGAAAGATGGCTCATCACTGACTGTTCTTCCAGAGGACCAGGGTTCAATTCCCAGCACCCACATGATGGCTCACAACTGTCTGTACCTCCAGTTTCAGGGAATTTTATGCCCAAGCAGGAAAAGCATGCATACATATAAAAGTAATAAAATATATATGTGCTTCTTTGAGCACCTCTGTGTACCTATCAACCAAGTCAAGTATAAATCAGGAGACACTGAAGAATCAACTTGCTTCCATCTTAGGCTTAAAAGCCATCTTGTAGTAAAGACAAACTAGGTTTATTCCTGTTTGATTAAACTTTTGTTTCCCAAGGATTGGGCTATGCTCCACCTGTAATCTTAGCTACAAATGGTTCTATACTGCCTCTTCCAGGACTGGCATTTGTTTAAAAAAGATAATAATCATCTTGCAATCCTACCTTTGCTTCAAGAGGGTTGTTATGGTTACCTTGTTATGACTACTTGTTGTTATGATCACTTTGCAATCATGTCTTTGTTTCAGGAGGTAATTATGACCGACTTGTTATGCTTATGTTATGGTCCTGTAACCCTGTCTATTTTGCCTATCAAATCCCTCATTTGGAAACCCCCTACTGCTGTATAATATTTCTTTTGTGTTCTGACAAATAAAGCTTGCCTAGAGATCAGAGGGCAGAATTAGCCACTAGTTAACCACAGAGACCAGGCAGTGGTGGCATACACCTTTAATTCCAGCACTTGCAAGGAAGCAGGAAGATCAGAAATTCAAGGCCACCCTGGAGTACACGAGACTGAACCAGTCTAAAAGAGAAACAGAGTAAAGTGCTGGTGGCTCATACCTTTGATCCCAGCACTTAGGATCTCATGCCTTTGATTCCAGTATTTGGGAGGCACACACCTTTAATCCCAGCACTAGGGAGGTAGAGACAGTAATAAACGGTGAATCTCCTTGATTCAGCCTGAAGATTCATAGAGACAGGATCCTGGCCATTTGGTCTGAAGTTTCCAGTGGCTGGCTGCTCTTCTTCTCTGATCTGTCAGCTTTCACCCTTGATATCTGGGTTTCTATTGTTAAGACTAAATAGATTCACACTTCACCCTACCCTTGAGCTACAAAAGCCTTGTTTTCTTCATATCCAGCGCTGACCTCTCAAACCCAGTCTTGGGGGGGGGCAGCCCATGTACATGAATAAAAATTGTTCTTTAATTAACTGTTTCCTTTAATTAATTTGGCCAAGATTATTTGGATTGGTGGTCTTTCTCATCCCATCTCTGGGATTAGCAGAGAAAAATTCATGCAAGTGAGTAATAAGCAATAAAGTACTTGCTGTAAGCACATAACAAGCATCTAGTCTAGACAGGAAAGAGCTGTTGGGATCATCAAAGATAGATGAGAGGCAAGCTACTCTATTTTGTCAGTTTGACAAAGCTCAAGATGAGAACAGAGAGGACAATGCATTTGTGATGGTTCAGCTCCATTGTAACCTAACTAGACTTGGAGTCACCTAGGGGACACACTGGGGATGCCTGCAAAGGTGTGTCCAGAGAGTTTTAACTGGGGAAGAAAGGCCTACCTAGCATATGGGTGTCACCATTCCCTAGGTTGGGGTCCTAGGCTGAGTAGGAGGGAGAAAGCATGGAGATGTAGCGCAGTGATAGAGTTCTTGTCCAGAGTGTACAAGGCTCTGGGTTCAATCCCCAACACCACAAAAGGAGCACAAAAACAGAAAACAAAAAAATGAAACAACTAAGAGAAAGCAACCTAAGCATCAGCATTCACTTCCTCTGCTTTCACACTGGGAATGCAACACGACCACCATGATGGACTGTATTCCCTCCAACTGTGAGCCAAAATAGACCTCTCTTCCATAAGTTGCTTTTGTCAGGTTTTGTCATAGCAGTCTATCAGTAACTAACACAATATTATTTCTAGGTAAATATTTCCTTCTGCCCATATATCACTCCCCCTGGGAAGTGCTGTGGTAGTCAGTCCTTCCCAACTATCATCTCTCTAAATTATTCTCTAACTCTTCAGAACAATGGGGGTTCTAAAAGATTTCCATCTTAGCTACAGCTGCCTTTCTGAAATATCCTGTGTGTATGATAAAATGGAGCTAAAATTTATATCCTGACTGGGGTTGGGGGGTGGGGTTGAAGCGCTAATGTCACACTCCATTTACTTAAAAAAATATGTTGGCTATGAGCCATTAAATCATAAAGATGAGTTAATTTAAAGACCTGGCTTGTCAAATACAATTGAGTCATGGTCATCTGCAGGCTTTGCCTATGTCAAAGCATATATCAAAAGGCAATTACTTTCTATTAGGTAATTGTTACAAAATTAATATTTTTACTGCCTTTACAGGTTGCTGAGTTTCTTTCCCTCCAGTTCTGGTCCCAGTGGCAGAGGAAGGAGGCATACCTACTGAGTGGGGCTGAACAGTTGTACTGTAGCCTAGAAAGGAAAGCTGAGTAGGTTGACCAAGTGTGTCGGTATTAGACTGCTGAGGACACTTTATTGAGGAAAAAAAAGATCATTCAGGCACTGATAATAAATGAGGGTTATTCTTCATTAATGGGACTGTTGCCTTGGCAACTTCTAGTTCACAGAAGTATTTATAACAACCCACTGAATGGTTTTGACACTAAGGAATGGCTCTCATGTGTCTTTTTCTGTACCCATGTCTGGAATCTTCTTGGACATGTCTCTGCTGCATTTCTGGTCTCAGTTAGGGTGACCTCAGTATTCTGACAAGCACACCCCAAATGTGTTGTATCCAACTCCAGAAGGGAAATTTAAACACATTTCTTGGTACATGGAAGAGATAGATCAAAGGAAGGTAGCATGGATAAATGACTACTTTGGAAATAAGCATGGTTTACATGAGTTGTTTTTCATTTTCCTGAATATCCAGCAGAATTTGTAACATATTTTAAGCATGGAACATCTTGAATATTAATGTGCATTCATATCATGCATTGTTTTCCTAAAACCTTTATTTTCACAGTGCCTAATTATCACCAAACAGCCTAGTGCACTTTGAGTCACGTGAGAGCATGGGTGAGTACAACAGCCTGGGAGAGGCAGGGGAATGGGGCAACTGCAGTAAGGTGTACTTGACACTGGCATGTCATTTCCAATGACAGGAATCGTCTGAGAATACAAGTGTACAATTATAAAATAATGTTTTTGAAAGGATACCCACTGCAATCTGGTCAAATGTCATGAGAGCACAGGGTCACAGTGAGGCTAGCAAGGAGCTAAGGTACGTAGTTTAAGAGGGTCCCTGTTCCTTAGGCCATATCGTAGGCTTGGTTCATGTGTCTCTACCTAGTTGGGGCCTTGCATTCTTATACACACATTAATGTGCCTATACACCCTTGGGACTGTTCAGATCAATTGAGCCTAACCTTTCAACAAAATATTGTAGTCATAACAAATGATAATATAGACAGAACTCAATGTACTGACATGGAAAGAGGCTTTGGGCATATGGTGCCTGCTAAGTAAGTAGATTATGAAGCTGCAGTAGAAACCAGGAAAGAAAGAGTTAAAATTAGTGTTTCTCAGGGTCTGGGAATAGCACAGGAAAGAAGACACCATTGTGTGTTTCAACCCATTTGCTCTTCTGACAGGCAGGAACACTGTTACGAGTTTGTGTTCTAAACAGAACCATGCTACCAATCTAACTTCATTTGCAAACTCAGTCATTGTGTAGTTTGGCCCCTCTCCAAATTCTCTCACTTGTTTCCCTAACACTTACAGAATAAAAATGCCTTATCAACATGTTTAAACGAATTCTTTTGACTTAGGAAGCTAGCATGTCTTCATGGTTGATGACTCTTGGGTCTGTACAAGTAAAAGACATCTGGCTGCTTTAAGGCCACCAAGGAAAATTGGGGACAATTAAACATTCATTCTAAAATGCACTATGGTTCTAAGCATTATCCATTTTACGTTGTGTTATTTAAACCATATTCTCTCTCTCTCTCTGCCCCCCCGTGTGTGTGTGCGTGTGCGTGCACATATGTCTGTGCAGGTACACATGCATATGTGTACACATGTGGAAGCCAGAGGTCATCCTCAGGCGTCATTTCTCAGGCTCTGTCCAGTTTGCATTTTGAACAAGGTGTGACCCAGCACTCTGATAAGGCTAGGCTGGTTGGCCAGCAAGCCCCAGGGATCTTGCCTGTCTCCACCTTCCCCGTTCTAGGATTACAAGTGCCTATCATTGTACTTGGTTTTTTATATGTGTGGTAGGGATAAATCTCATACATGCAAGGTGAGCATTTTTAACAACTGAGTCATCCCTCTAGCCCTCCTTAAACCATATCCTTACCCAACATTCCATGCGCGTCCCTAAGTAGAAGATAAGTTGTGAAGGATCAAGCTTGTGATTGCTTAAAGAGAAGGGAAGGGCCTTTATTTTCAGCTTATTATTAGGAGAGAACAGAGTGATGTAGATGGGAAACTATGAATTCACACAGGCCTGAGTTGCATTGTGGTTAGGGTTTTGCTGCAGAAAAACACTGTGGCGGATATGTATGAAGGAACGCAGCAAAGATCACACCATACAACAGACCTCATGTAAGAGATTTATTGGATGGGGTGAGAAAGGCACCTCTGACTGGGGTCTGAGCAGGGACAGGGTGTGTGTGTGTGTGATGGTGGAGACTTTATAAGGTGTGTGGGACTTGTGATGACAATGGAAATGTGTCGCATTTGGTGGTTGGTGATGTGGATGCTGGCGCTGAGTTGCTGAAGGTGGGCTGGGGGAGCACCTGGTTCCTAACAATGGTCACTGCAAGTTACTCAACCTCCTTAGCCTCATTCATTGCTTTATCTCAAAAGCCACCTACCTTAGAAGATCCTTCCTTCTAAGGACCAAGTTAAATAATGTTTGTTAATAACAATGCAGTGTCCAGATATATAGCAGGCCTCACCAAGGGTTAGACTCCTTGTCAATCACCTACACAGTCTCACTAACACAGTAAAGCAAATTCAAGATAGGTAGATAAAGTTGATGAAGGGGGATGAAGTTGATCTCTAGTGGTTAGAAAACTTAGCTGGGCAGCCAATACTGTTCACTCTACAACCAGATCTACCAGTATCAACCCTCAGATCTTACCATAAACACTTGACTGTGAAAAGTCCCTATGGGGCTGGAGAGATGGCTCAGTGGTTAGGAGCACTGACCGCACCCACATGGCAAACCACAGCAGTCTGTAACTCCAGTTCTAGGGGATCTGCCACCCTCATATAGACATATATGTAGGTAAAACATCAATGCATGTGAAATAAAAAATAAAAATTTAAATAGTTGAATAAGACAAAAAAGACTTTTCTTTTTTTATTTTCAAAAAAGAAGCTAAAAAGAAAAAGCAAGAAAGCAAGGAAGAAGTGAAAAAAGAAAGGAAGGAAGGAAGAAAAAGGAAAGAAAAGGAAAGGAAAGTCCCTTAAAGACAGGCTGCCCAGTTGCGCAGACACCCAGGCACAGGGCAGTCATATGTGCTGGGTGAGGGACCCTTTCTGTGTTCAGTTTCCCTTTCCTTTGTATTGCTGTTGGTGTTCTTAGTAAAGTCCCTTCCAAGGGATACACTGCTCCCAAAATCTATCTTTAGAACTCACTAGTCCTTTCTTCCTTCTCCAATAGCAGTTCTCAATGCTTGTTATAAAATGTACAAAGACACGAACTTTTAGAAAGCCAAAGATTGGAGTAATCCTACCTCCAAGAGATGCCCACGGTCAGCAGTCTAGTAACTATTCTTGTAGACTTTATTTTTAATGAGGCAAATCTTTTTTCCTACATGGATCTTCTCCTACCCACGCTTCCTTTAATCCCACTCTGTTATCTACAGAAAATCTCTTTTCTTGTCTTTTTTGTCCCACTTGTGAGTTCCAAGATCAGCCTCACAATGGTTACCAGGCATCAAAGGCGGTGGTAACTCTACACTCACACAGCGAAGGGAGAGGCGAGTTTGGAAGTGAAAGCTGAAAAGCGCCCAGGCTTCCATTCAGCTGAAAGCATGTAGCTGACTTGCCACAGAAAGCCCCATTTCTTCTCCTTTCTCTAATTAAATGCACAGTCTCCCGGGTGTCAGCGTTCATAATAAATGACCATTTTTCATTCAATGTTATTGTCATTTAACCAAAAGCATGGTGGGAAGGATTCCTTCCTAACATTTTGTCAAACCTAAGTGCTGTCTGGAAAAATATGTTCTGCCTTTTCATCGCTGGTGACAGACATGTTTGTAAAAATTAAAATACTGGAAACATACAATGTAAGTAAACCAGACAAAGTCTCAGTTTTTTTTTCCAAATTAATAAATTTAGAACACTTCAAACTACCCTGGTGGGTTGGTGTAAAACTCTCCAGCATCTTCCAGCTTCCGTATCACTTAGCAAACAGGCTTGGGGTAGCATCGCCTGCACAGTGCATACAGGGTAGCCCTGTCCATGGCTTGGCAACACCATCTGTGGCTTCCACTAGGACTTGGGGCAAATGACACCCAAATTGAATTTTGGCAGGAGGGAAGCATCTAGCTGAAAAGCACAGGACATCTGCATTTGGATGTGCTGAGACAATCTGCGGGGTTTCTGGCTCTCTCCCAGATGCTTAGCATTATAGAAATGCATGCAGCCATGTTCTCAGGAAACCAGGGAGATTTGATTATTGGAAATACACAGGGAAATCCCAGCTAAAAGTTTAGTTTCTTAACCTATGCTTCCAGACTCCAGAGTTCACTCTTGTCTGATAGCTATCCTTTTAAACACTGATTGTGTGTGTGTTAAGCCTCTATAGAGATAAAAAAATTCAACTCTCTCTCTTTTTTTTTTTTAAATAGTTCATTGCTTTAAAAAGTCTGGCTTTGGTCATTTAGTTTTGACTGTTAGTCTAGACTTAGCTTAATTCAAATCACCAGCTACAGCAAATCAACCCATCCATTGATTCAATTACATATCAATAATTTGATTCATTCACCTAAATATTCAGTTTTAGCAAACTCTGCAGGAAACCAACTTTCCTTCCCTCCCTCCNCTCCCTCCCTCCCTCCCTCCCTTCCTTCCTTCCTGGAGCTGTCTTGGAACTCACTCCAGTAGACCAGGCTGGCCTCGAACTCAGAGATCAGCCTGCTTCTGCCTCCTGAATGCTGTGATTGAAGGCATGTGTCACCACGGCCTGGCCCTGCTTCTTGAATCTTGCAGTAACCCCCGTGTTCACCAAGCAGACCTGAAAAGTCACATCTAACTAAAGCGGCTAAAAGTCAAACATTAGTCAAGAAGCGTGGCTCAGGCCTGTACTCTCAGCACTTGGGAGGCTGAGGCAGGAGATCTGTCATGAGTTTGAGGCCAGCCCCTGTTACAGAGTAAGGCCCTTCTTCAAAGAGTTTTATGAAAGAGAATACATTTATACAGCAACCCTACATGAGCAAGAAATGATTAGTTCATTGAATCACTAAGGTATTTACTGGAAGCTTTAAAAGATGCGACTTATAACATGTTGAAAACATTTATACATAAACATATACTTACGAATATACATGTGAACTGTCATGTTTTAAAACGATCCAATTATTGTTAACCTACTATCGAAATACAACTAGGAAGGGAAAACTATAGTCGAGATGGGAGAGGAAAGTCTGCTGTTGCTGTGTGTGCAGTAACGAATCTGCAGACACGTTCTCTTAGCATCAGAGTGATTCACCCACACAACTGACAGACAGTGGCTTTCCTTGTGTGTGCTGAATACGGTGTTCTGAAGAAATTTCTCGAGAATGATGTGTGTGTTTCATGGGGACATAGCAAGATTATCTAAATGAAATTAGAATACAAAGACATCATCTCTTTAGGACAAAGCATGAACACCAAAGTCCTCCAAGCAAGTGAGAGTACCATTCTAAAATCCAGATTAAAAACAACAACTGGGTATGGCTCAGTTGACAGACGGCTTGCCTTTTGAACACAAAGCCCCGGGTTCAATGCCCAGCACTCAATAAAACAGACATGGTAGCATATACCTGCAAACCCAGCACTCAGAAGCTAGTGGCAGGGGGCGAAGAAGGTCAAGGTTAAAAAAATAAAACAGTTCAAGGCAATCCTCGGTTATTAGTTGAGTTTGAGGCCAATCCAGAATACATGAGACCTGGTTTCAAAAACAAAAGCAAAACCAAAAAATAAATAAACAACAACAACAATACCCAAAAGCAAAGTGAATAAAAAAGGCAAACAGTAAATGTTCCAATCACTGGCACTATTGTAGAAAGACGGAAAGAGACAAGAGAGAACGACATGAGGGAACAGCCACGGAAGGGACACTTATTTTTTGTTCCTGGTAGTGGGACATAACTTCTGAAAGAAAATAATCCAATGAGAGGGCATTTTTTTTTCTCAGAGACAGGATTTCCTCTGCGTAGCTTTGGAGCCTGTCCTGGAACCCACTCTGTAGACCAGGTTGGCCTCAAACTCACAGAGATCCGCCCGTCTCTGCCTCCTGAGTGCTGGGATTAAAGATGTGCACCAACATCACCTGGCAGGAGTGGATAATTCTGAGGAGAAAACTCTAGGGAAAAATTTGCTGGTTACCTATAAAGCTTTCTTTTTATGTTAAAAATTCACTGTGTCTACTCATTGCATACACAGGATATTTTCATGTAATGTGTACTGTATGTTGAACATAGTCTCCCCATATCTCCTTTCCTCCTCTCCTCCTGCTCAGCCTCCCCCATCAGTTCCCTTTCTTTCTTTAGACAGCTCAGCTTCCACACATATGCACACGTGGTTTTATGGAGCACAAATGAGAGAAGCATAATCATTTCTTGAAACTGCCTTGATTTATCTAATATGACTATTTACAGTTGCTTTCATTTTCTTTCAACTATCTTTCATCTTCTTTGTGGCTGCAATACACCTCCATTTACGTCCACTGCATTGTCTTGCCATTCCTCTATTGTTGGACACCTAGGTTGCTTCCATAACTCAACCATTGCAAACACTGTTGTAATAAACTTCTGACCTGGGCTGAACTGTCCATACACGCCATTTTTTTTTACAGAGCAATGCCATTTGTCCAACATTAATTTTTCTACTTTCTTCCTAGGTTCACTCAAGGAGGTATCATGTGACACATGTGTACATGTGCACACCTGCATGGATACCTGCCTGGGCATGTTCTGACTTCATCCCTCTGTATGTTGGCTGCTTATTTTGCTTAAGACAGCGCACCCAAAGAGGAATGCGAGAGCCGGGACCAGAACACCCCCATAGGATCCTTGATGGTACAGACTTCAGAACCTGACCTGCGCTCCTCACCCCCACCCCTGCCCCACTGTGAGAAAAAAAAAAGCATATGGCTGGTTTGGGATTTCCTCCACTAGTGTGACATTCTGCTCACTTGATCTCCAGCTCTGTAGAGAACAGGACTGTTCCCAGATTCAGCAGTGCTGGTGAGGATTTGGCTTTGCCTGGTTTATTCAACCAGAGAATTCAGTTGCCTCAAAACAAATCTATTGCTAAAAGCAGTCCTGCCTGCGGGGACTGATTTCATGTGGAGGTTCTTCCTTTCCCAACATAACTCATTAGTTATGAATAGGGTGAAGGAAACAGGGCTTGCTACATTCCCTGCACATTGTTATGACTTTTTAATTAACATGTAATTATACATGAAAAACAATGTAACTGCCATTTTAAAGTTAATTTGAACATATCTCCTTTAAAAGTGACACAGTATGCCAGGAGGTGGTGGCTTACGCCTTTAATCCCAGTATTCAGGAGGCAGAAGCAGTTTGTGGCCAACCTGGTCTACAAAAAGAGTTCCTGGTCAGCCAGGGCTACACAGAGAAACCTTGTCTTGAAAAAATAAACAAACAACCAGAAAAACCACCACCAACAACCAACCAACCAATCAACAAGAAGTAACACAGTTCAAATCTATAGGCCACACCTTAACTAAATGATAGAAAATATCATTTTTATTTGAACAGGAGATTTAATGTAAGAATAAACTATGTGTATAAACTGCCTTAAACATAAAGAGATTTTAAAATGACTTTACTATTTAATAATATAGTAATGATAAAGCTTTGACGTCTACACTCTTCCCAGCCCCTCTCCAAGATCTTGCTGTATAGTTCAGTCCAGCTTTGAATTCTTGATCTTCCTGCCTCAGCCTCCCAAGCTCTGACTCCCATTTGGCTGAAATTGCCATGCTGGGTATGATGTGTAAGCCCAGGCTGCATATGTTATGAAACAAGCTTTATGACTCATAAAGCTTCCTACATTCCTTTGTCAAGCATTTTGAAAGGACCAATAAAATCAGTCCTCTGAAATATAAGACAGGCAAAGAACTAGGGGCTATATTGCTATCAATCATCACGTTAGACATTTATAGAGAAAAGTCATTGCTTGTCTCCATTAACGGATGTCCAAGCCGACCTTTGACACAACTTAATATTGTTGTTGCTTACAAGGAGAAGGAACAAATTTGGACATTAACAGTGATTATACTGGGGCTTGGTGAGGTGGTTCAATGAGTTAAGGTGTCTGCTGCCAAGTCTGATGACCTGGACTCTATCCCTGGACCTCACATGGTGGAAGGAAAAAAAACTTACTCCATAAGCTGTCGTCTGGCCGCCTTATGTTTGCAATGGCATGCAGCCACCCCATATAAATCAATAACTAAATGTCAAAAAGTGATTATCCTGGGCTGTGAAGTAGAGTGCTTGTTTAACATGTGTGAGATCACAGTGGGCATGTACAAATACATGTATATACTCTTGACACATACACACACTTTTTGGATAAGCCATAAACAAACAGCAATAATCACTGGTGAGGAAGTGAAGAAGGGATTTTTATATTGCAGGGAAGAAGCTGGTGGGAGTGCAAGTCAGTCTCTTCCAGCCACTGTAGAAATCATATGGAGGTTGCTCAGAAAATAAACAGAGCTTGGTAGGACTCCGCTATCCCACTCCTGGGTGTGTGATGCGAGTGTCTAAAGCAACACACCATAGGAGGTGGGGAGAAGGGAGTGCATGGGGTGAACAAGGTCAAAGTACACTTTATACTTGAGTAAAATCTCTAACGAAATGCACTATTATGTACAATGAACAGAGTCATTAAAAAGATAAAACTATCAATATCTTATTACCACTGTATTAAAGGTGCTAGAAAAGAAAACACATTAAAGACATAAACACTGGGGCTGGAGAGATGGTGGCTTTACACACCTGACAACCTGAGTCTGATGCCCTGGACCCATGTGGTGGAAAGAGAGAACCCCCCCTCACTTCTCAGTTCCACCATGCATGCACTCTGGTACCCAGACTCCCCAGATGCTTCCCGCTGCTTCAGTGGGTGTCAGAGACCACAAGGGCAGTGGGGTGATGCAGAAGAGGCAAAGCTTAAAGACACGCATGCTATCACAGCCCACGTCCCAACAAGAACGCCCATGGAGACAAAGGCATAATCCTTCCGCCAGGGTTCTGTCCTCTTTGTACGAACATCTCACCCTGGAACACACTTCCAACATGGAGGAATTAAATTTCCTTCATAAGGCTTTTAGGAGACACATTCAGACAATAGCAAAGTGAAAATGAGATGGGCAAGGAAAGTGGTGTGTGCCTTAACACACAGCTTTCCCTTAAATTATATTAATGAATTTATTTTTCATTTATTCAGTGTGTGTGTGTGTGTGTGTGTGTGTGTGTGTCAGTATGCATGTGCCACTTTGCCCATGTGGAGCTCAGTGGACCCTTGAAAGACAGTTCTTTCTTTCCACCATGGGGGTCCCAGGCATTGAACTCAGGTCATTAGGCTTGTTGGCAAATCCTTCTGCCCACTGACCCATCCCACTGGCTCACTCATAAGCTTTTCCTGACTGAATAATAAATACATTATTTATTCAAAAAGTTAAATTAAACCCAGTTACTAAAAACAAAAGAAGAAAAGCACTCAAGGGATAGTTTAGGAAAACCTCCTCCTCTACACTCCTATAGACAATGTTCATTAAATTAATTGCCACCAAAGAGAGGAGGGGGAGGGAAGGAAAGTGGGAGAGACTAGTTGAAAAGGAAGATGTCAGCAGGCGTGGGAAGAAGACAAGAGAAGATATGGGAATGAATGTGGTTAAAGACACCATACGTACACGTATAAAATATCAATACGTAAACTGCTGTGTATACCAGCAGAAAGGTAAAGCAGCAAGGCTTTTCTTAACCTTAGCCATTTACAGAACCAATTTGTTATTCTAGCAGGATATTTGGTGGCAGCTAATTTCTGACAGACAGACAAGGCAATTCTAGTGGTTGGTGGTGCCTGTTAGTCCTTCACCGATACTTTGGTTCTGAGTCCGGTTTCTTATTGGTCATCCCCCGAACTCTGGGTGTCATCTCAAACTGGAATGTTTAACAAGAGATGGGTGGAATTTGCCTAAGAACTTTCTTAAAGTGGAAGGTTTGCAAACTGTATTTGTTACTTTTATCCCCATTGTGCTGCAAATTTTGACAGGAACAACTTCAGGAAGGAAGGAACAGTTGGTTTCATATCACAGTTAGAGGAGATGCAGTCCATCTGGGCAGAGAACCAGAGTGGTGTGTGTGTAAGGCAGCTGGTCACTTTGTGTCTACACACAACGGAGGGAGATTACGGCTGGTGCTCAGTTAACCTTTTAAAAATTCGTCTAGAACTTCAGCCCCTGGGATGGTGCTCTTACATTCAGGGTGGGGCTTCCTTCCCTAGCAAACTTTGCTGTAAACTCCCTCAGAGATATGCCAAATATGTGTCCTATGGTGATTTTAAATCCAGTCAGTGTGGCAATGACGTTTAACCACCATGCGACCTAAGGGTAGCGACCTGACAGGAGGTGGGTTGTGAGTCAGTCTACATCTGGAAGCCAAGTATGCCCTCTTTGCAGAGTTAAAAAGTCTCTATGTTCTTGGAAAGAAATGACAAGAGGCTGGCATGAGAGTGCTCCTGAATTCTGTACCTCCGGAGCCAGCAGCATGGTGATGACTGGACGGGACTGAATTGTGTGACAGAGAGGAAGTGAAGACCCTGGAGGGCTCCATTTCCCGTGGACACTGCTCTGAGGTGATGCACAGAAGCCATGAGGTAGGAGGGCTTCTGCCTCTTCCCAGCCCTGTGCCCGCCTTGCATTCTGCCACCTTGTTTTCTTCTCATGAGGAGAAAGGTCGCAGGAGCCATAGCTGCCCAAAAAGTCAGAGCAGGCATCAGCTAAAGTGCCAGAGGGGACTCTGGGATCAGATTCCCAGCTGTGCTGCAAATCTCGGCTGTCCTTTAATCCGCCCCCACATTAATCATTTTCTCTAGGGTATAGATTCTTTTCTATGGAAAATGGACAGACAGGTGGAAGGAGGGAAGGAAGTGAGAGAAAGAGAGGGAGAGAGAAAAGGAGAGCAGCAGGAGGAAAAAGGAGAAAAAGGAGGAAGAAAAGAAATTGGAGAACCGAGAAAGGAAGGATGGAAAGGAGGGAGGGAAAATGAAAAAAAAACAGAGAGGAGTGGAGGAGGGGAAGGGAAGAGAGGGAGGAAGAAAGGAAAAGAGAAACAGAATGAGGGAGGGATAAAAGAAGACATAATTTGAATGATATCCAAATGTTTTCTTGTTTGAAAGTTGGGGCTGTCACTAACAGCTGAGGCTGTAGGGATAGTGAGGCTGGATTCATAGCATGTGGGAGCCCCGGAATCAGAATTCCTGTCGAGATCATGTTTGGCCATCTTGTGATTGCTAAAACACCTTCCTAAAAGCAAGTGTTTAAATTAATTACAACAACAAGCAGGAAAACAGAAGTCAACCAGAAGATCAACATGGCTGAAGAATAGGGCAAGGGAGGCCACTTTGCTTCCCTTGGAATCTCTCTGCTAGTCAGCATGGCACGACATGAACCAGCCATTCCAGAGATTAATTAAGTAGACTCTCAGCGTGTGATACAGTGATGAGAGGCATCAATGGTGAGCCTTCATGGGTGTGTATCTGTAATCCCAGCACTCGGGGGGACAGGAGTTCAAAGCCAGGCTTAGCTACATAGCAAATTTGAGGTCAACATGTACCACATGACCCCCTGTCTCAAAACACCACCCCAACAACCATCAAGGGAGGCTGTCCAATAACTGTCTAAAAATATTTATCCTATAAAGTCAGGGAATACAAAGACAGCATTGCTCACAGTGTGTCAACATCATATGTGTGGGCTATGCTTAGTTTAATTTTACTGTCTTTTTGTTAAAATTGTGAGTCTCTCATTTTATGAAACAATCAATATGAGCGTTTTCTTTTAAATTCATTTTAATCAAGAAAAGGAAATAAATATTCCAGACCGAGGAAATGTTCAAGGACTCAGGACTTCCAGCTGTCGCTGGCAGCTGCTTTGCAACTATCAAGTCACTCAGCAACAGGCTCATGACTAGTTCCGTAAGCTGGGAAAAACAATGCCACTGATTTGGGGGTTTGTTTGTTAATATGAGGTCTCTCATAGCCCATGCTGGCCTCACCCCCCCACCCCCTCACACACACACTATGTAGAGCCTCCTGCCTCCAACTCCAACTCCAAAGTGCTGGGGACCCGTTGTAGGCATCTGCGACCATATGAGGTTTATATGGTGAGGAGGCACCGATCTTCCAACTGAGCTATATCTCTAGCTCTACAAAAGAAACAAAGAACACAACACAACACAGCATACAAGTCACTCCAATCCATTGCTAATGGGCCGTGACTTCCAAGACCTCGTTGGTGATATATGGGCTCTGTAGAGGACCCCTTCGTTTCAGGGCCAAAACCATGTTTACCTTAAAGATCTATCATAAAATTATGCATTGTTTATTCTTCTAAAGGAGGCACCGGCTGTGTCATTGTTCTCTGGTTGGAGAGTAATTTAAATAAGCCCTCTGGTTTATGTTGCACAAGAAGGCTTAGGCAGATCTAATCTTTTCTAAACCTGTTATGTTCTTGGGTTCAGCAGAATGTCCTAATTGTCACCATTAATTCCCCCTTTTTGTGGTCTCTTCTGTCAATAGACTATTGAGTGTTGGGTAAATTAAAGCTGGACCAGCAGCCAGCACATGGAGAGAGACGTTAAATCATTGCCTGCCTGCCTGTACTCATGATTAGTATCTGTGAAATAGCTGCTAAGCCGGGGGACAGGACTGGACATGATGTGTGCTGGCCTCCTTCTCAGGTTTCCATACTGTACAATGAGGTACAGGAGCGTTCCTTTTTCGAGGCAACAGGTGTGTTCTTGGAACAAAGTTCACCCCCCCCCTTTGGCTCGCTGGAGAGGTGGCAGCTGCAGGCTTAACTCTGATGACACAGGGCTCTGTGAGGGTGCAGACCTAAACTGCTCGTTCACATTATTAAAGCAACAGGCAGATGGGCTCCGGCTGCCTGCGCTTTTCTTTGTTACAGAGCTGGGCCTAAGTTTTCAGATGGCAAGCCTCTCTCTTTTATTGCCCCCTGGCTCTCGCTTCCCCTGTGTCTTCTCTTCTTCCTCCCCTCCTTTCCTTCCTTTCTCCTGGGCACCCCTCTCCTCTCCAGTCCTCCCCTTCCCCCTGGTTCTCTTGCAGTCTTCCCTTCTATTAAAAATAAGCACGGCACTTGTAAGACACTGCATATTAATTACTGAGAACATATTTTCATTAGAGTCACACTGTTTACAAGCTGATGAGTGGGGAGGAGAGAACCCTTCATTTAAATCCAGTTATACATACACCTCACTTTATTCTCAAAGGAATTCAAAGGGACTCTTCACCACGCAACTGGAGGGCTCACTCTGCAAAGCCGCCCTTTCTGAAAAACACAAACTCGAGTACTGATTTCTAAGCCTCCCTGTTCTCCGACTCAGGTGTCTACCGAGGGTTTTGTGAGATGTTATTAGCCAGAGATCAGATGTACTGTCCTACCCCAGAAACAAAGTCAGCAACTGAAGGTCACAAGTCGGGAATCACCAAGACAGCATCACTCAAGAATTTCTTCGTATACATGTGTATTTAGCTTCCACGTAGACTGTGCCAGCAAGTATGAGAAATTCAACACTATCTCACAGTATATAAACCTTCGTAGAAATAAAGACAACCAGATATCAAAGGATCAGTGTATAGACACCAGTGTGGTGTTCACTGTGAATAAGGAACCATGGAAGCGGCTGTCTCAGAAGAGACTTCCCTGAACCGCAGATGGACCGAACCTTCACCCTTTCCACCAATGAGTATTTCAAGAGAAACATTTAAGAACAGCAGAGGGCATCTGTGGCAGACAAATACACTGCCGGGTGACGTTACCAGATCCCTCAGCAAGACCAGTGCTAGGTGTAGAGTAAGCTATCAGTAGAGGAGGTTTTCCTAGCCTCGAACAACTTTATTCAAGCATAGGATTTTCTATAAATCTACGTCAAAAGCGTCTTTGCCAGGATTGTCTGACGGAGAGACATCTAGGGACGAAGAGTTGGTTTTCTATCCTCTGAGAAAGAGCCCTGAAAAGTAGCCCGATGCTTCACTTATCCTGAAGTTTCTAACTGGCCTGATTGGTGTTTTTGCTGTGAATGTAAACAGTGACTAACTGCTGGGGAGTAAAACTGTCTGTAGCCAGCAGATCAGACACACATCCTTAACGATCTCTTCCAATCGGGAATTTCCAGATTCTAGGATTTTTTTCCTTTCTCCCAGGCTGTACTTGGAAAAAAAAAGTCATGAGAAGATGACATAAGAAAGTTGCATTTGTGTGTGTGTGTGTGTGTGTGTAAGAGAGGGGATCAGAGTGGCGGAAGAGATATTAAGAACGTGGAGAGAGAGCAGTGGAATAAATATTGTGACGTGAGAGCAGAAAGTAGGGACAGTCTGAGGAAGGGAGCCTGCCCGAGGGACAGGGGTCCTGGAGGAGGACAGCGGAGGGGGACAAACTGGAACACAGTGGAGTGGCCACAGGTATGAAAATGTCACAATGAAACACATTACTTTGCATAATGACATAAGAACACAGTAAGAAAATGGGTTGGTGAGAAACCCCAGCTAGTAAAGGGCTGACTTCACCAACACATTGGATCCCTGGTACCCGTGTTAAACGCCAGCCATGTGCACAGTTGGAAACCCAGTGCTGGGAAAGGAGCAACAGGATGACCCCTGGGGCTTGCCTGCTGGCCTGCCTGCCCGCCTGGTCCACTCAGTAAGCATCAGGCCCCAGGGAGACCCTGTCTCAAAACCAAGGTGGATTTCACCTGAAGAAAGACAGCTGGGGTTGACCTCTGGCCCCACATACGTGCGCACATAGCTGCATGTGCAGCCACAAACTCATGAGCCAGCACACATGAGAATAAAATGGTGTGAGCACGTTGCCATCTTAGCCATTTCTAGCCAAGTAATTTAGTGCCGTTATAGTCATGCTGCCATGGATTTCTAGATTTTGGAACTAGAAAGGTCACACCCATTAGACAACTCTTCATTGCCTCCCATCCCTGCCTCTGGTGACCCCATCTTAGTCTCTGTGTCTGTCAGTTTTGCCTCTCTGGATGTCTCATATAGATGGACTCATGCAGCGGACTCCTTTCTGTGTCTCGTTTATTTCCCTTAGCCCAACGTCCTCAGTGTTCACCCATCTTATAGCATATGCCAGGATTTTCTTTTCTGGAAGCGGAATAACATCCCACTGCACCTAGACAACCCATTTCCTTGATGCATTTGCCTGCCCAAAGGTACTTCAGCTGCTTTTACCTCTTGGCTGTTGTGGCTCACGCTGTTCTGAACTCGGGGGTACAAAGGCCACTTTGAAAGTCTGCTTACATCGCTTTGTGGTATGTGCTTGAATGAGAGCTCATACGTTTACTCCACTGCCAATCCATTTTTTCTAACGGGTGCGCCATTTTCCCTTCCCCCCAATAGAACATGGGGGCTTCGATTTTACTGCATCCATGCCCACACTTTCTATTTTCTGATGACAGAAACATCCCAGCAGGTGTTAGTAATAGCCTCAGTCTGACCCTGAGGAAAAAGGGTGCCTGAGTCAATTCTGCTGGGGGGAGCTTTTTGTACAGTGACAGGAATTCACCCTAATCCCTCTGTTCAGTGCCTTCTGTAGCTTCCTGTCACACCAAGCATACACAGAAGTCCTTTACTGTGACTAACAGGTCCTATCCGGCTCTGGTTCCAAGCTACCTCTCTCCCTAATTCACCTCCCCAGCAGCTGGTTGCTTTGCAGGGAGCAGTATGTTCCAGCATCCTCAGGGTTTTGCTCTAACCCTCTCCTCTATCTGGACCACCCTGCTCCATAACCATCCCTCTCACTCCTTCTCTCTACTAAGATCCCTGCTCAAATATCACCTCCTGAGATACGGCCCCTAAATCAACAACCCCAATTCCGAAACTTTCCACATCATTGTCTATTCCCTTAATTTTTAGATCACACCTATACTACCTCAGTTGGTTATATAGTTATGCATGTCTTTTATTCCCCAAAGGTAAAAACTTCTGAGGTGGGGGTGGGGCAGGACTCTCTTGTCTCATTCATCCCTGATCTCCTGGCTTCTAGAACAGTATCTACTTGATGCTTGACTCTTGTAGGGCAGATACGTAAATGACTGCACAAGTGAAGGGATAAGTAACCACGGAGACATTATGACGCCATCGGGATCGTCTGAGGGGCAAGGAAATACTCACATGGGTCTCTACATCCCCAGCAAGGACTCTGCTGTTCCTTAAGAACTCAGCCACCATACTGTTCACCAGCTTGTCAAAGGCTTCCACAGATGGTGCCACGCCTGCCGAAGAGAATGGCTCTGTTACTCCCGGGTGGTCTCGAGGAAAGCTGGGACTGGCTTGCCACAGGTCATGTGAAAGTCGAATATCCTCACCACTATACTTATTCAGCCCGGCATTCTTCCACGCGCCCCATGTCTACTCAGGAAAATCTTCTCTGCCCAGTTTCCTCAGCATCATTAATTCTCTCCTGTGACCGTTACCTTGATTATCAGCTCAAGCGGACTTAGAACCACCAAATGGACACACCTCCGTGCATGTCTGTGAGGGAGCTTCCAGAGACGGTAAACTGTTAAGATGCCCCTAAATGTGATGGTATGGCTGGTGTCCTGCACTGAAGGAAGGGGAGACAGCCAGTTTCATCTCTCTG
>LOEQ01001000.1:423226-442188 GCA_001685075.1 Bramus lutescens | reverse complement strand
AGGAGGGGAGGAGGTGGAAATTTTTAATAATAATAAAGAAAATGGAAAAAATCAAAAAAATCAAATAAATGAAAATAGCTCCTCAGCCAGGATGCTGGACAAGGAGTTTTCTTCAAGAATCCAGCCCCAGATGGGCTGCCTATTGTTTAGTGAATGACCCGATCTACAGCCACCCACATACTTGAACCTCTAAGTGATTTTTTAAAAGAGTAGGTGAAATTGGGAGGCATTGGAAGATAGAGAGTAGGTGCTGGATTTGGATAAAGCTTCATATTTGGTTAAAGGTTCATATTAATATATGAAATTCTCAAATGATAAACTAACTAGATGATAGACAGACAAATAGATACATAGACTATGCCATGAGCCTGGGCAGACTATAAACTGTAGGAAAAAGAGAAGAATCAAACAGGCAGAGAGCACTCCTTTGCAGGAATTCTGTGCATGTGTGATCTGTTCTTTTTCTTTCATTCTTCACTATCATATTCAGATATAATTCTACAAAAGACTATCTGTGCTTTTCAGATGTTGCAACGAAAACTGAAAAATATTGAAATGCCAAAGTCTAAATCAGTCTGGAAGCTGTCGCCTAGTTTCTGCCTACATGAATATGGTGTCAAATTCCTGGGGCTCCAGAGAAAGTCCACAGCTGCCTTCAGGAGCCCACTCCAGGATCTACTAGCCTTTGCTGTGTGGAAAGACATTCAGTGCATCTTAACTAAATCCCTCTGATTACACTTTAAAGTCTCTGTCCTCTTATCTTAGTCTCCTTGAGTTGAAGGACAGCTGGTTTCTGTCCTTTGCAAAATAAGGCACTCTATGCTTGGAGATTTCTTTTAAGTCCTCTTCTTCAAGCTAAACTGTCTCAATTAATTGACACTTTTCTTCTATAAAATCTCCTTCTAAATGCTCCTTACTCCTATTTAAATCATTCAGAACGTGACACAGTCCTCACTGAAGAATAGGAAGAACAAAATATATAAGATCAGAGTAAAGGAAACATAATTAGGAGAGCCAGCTCGAATGTCAAAATTCTACAGTCCCATCAACACTGTTAACAGTTATTTTCTGAAGCTAGGACCTTTTTAAGTTAATTAACAAATACACAGTAGTTATGAATTTGATGATCACAGATAATTGCACTAAACAATTGGCCAAATACTGTTTATCTTCCAGAACCAACAAAATACGCAAAGAAACAGAACAAATGGTAAATGCCACTAACTTCACCTGTGTGAATATTTGACAATGGTTAAATATTCCAATTCAGTGACAGATGGAGAAAAAGTCGGCTGTAGAACAATGGTCAAATTACAAAGAGCCATGACAATTACCCTTGCATTTCTAAATTTAAGCAGATGTATTTGACAGAGAATGGTTAATGTCATACCAGCAGTTTGCTGTAAAGCATGAAGTTGTGACAGTGTTGAAACTGAGATGCGGTATTGACGTTCTGCGGTAGAATAAGGTGCTTAGGCTCTGTAGTGGCTGCTTTCTTGAGCCCTGCGCACGCACCCTGCTCCTCTTGATCTTCCTTCGGTGGTCAGCATGCATGTGTGTGTCAGCAGCGCTGCAGGCCCTAAGCTTTTTGGTTTCAGAGCCTCTTGCACTCTTAAATATTACTGAGGACCTGAAAAACCTTTGACTCACATGGTTCTAGCTGTTGATATTTACCTTGTTATCAATGCAAACTGAGGATTTGGTGTCGTAAAATGTTTTCTAGTAATTGGCAGGAAGTTAACAGTATTATACTGGTAATAAAGAATATGTTGAATATAAAACAGGTTTGCTTTAAACTTCGTATTCTTTGACTTTCCACCCATGTGTTCCCCGTAGCTTGCTCATTCCTCTCATTCCCCATTTCATCTCCCTTCAGGGCCCACCCCTCATCTCATCTCCCTCCTAACTTAACAGCTTCCTTTTATAATTTTTTGACTTTTTCTTATCATTTTAACCCCTCCAGTTCAGTTAATGCTGTCCATATGCACATGAGCATGGAATCACTCACAGTGGCCCCACAGGCATAATGAAAAAATGACTTCAGGGTTGGAGAGATGGCTCAGTGGTTAAGGAGCATGGGCTACTCTTCCTGAGGACCCAGGTTCAACTCCCAGCACCCATATGAGCATTCCCAGCTGTCTGTAACTCCAATCCCAGAGGAGCTGATGTCCTCCTCTAGCCTCCCTGGGCACTAGGCACCTTGTGACTAATATGTCTGTATGTCTGTGTGCAGGCACACGATCGAGAAAACCACCCATACTCATTTAAAGATTGTTAGTGAAAAAGAAGAGAAAAGAACAGAGATTCTTCCTCCCCCAGTGGCCATCTATTGCCGGTAGTGCCTCATTCCTGGTGGGGCCTTCAGAGTCCCTCCTACTCTCATACTAGAATTTTTTTAATGGTTTTTTTTTTTCTGACCAACGTGCAAACATTTAAAACAAATCACCATGAAAAAGTAATCCTGGACATAAAAGACAAAAGGAAATTTAAACTACTCCACTGTTGTTCTAGTTTGTTCTAACTCTATATTTAGTCTGAGAGTGCAGGGGAGATGGGTACACACACGGAGGGACAACAAACAAAACAACAACAAAAGCAAAACCCCAAGCAAAACCCGAAGCCCTGAAGTGTTGTTTTTTAAAGGGAATCTAACTGGAGTGGAATTTCTGCTGCTGCCTCCCTCCCCCACACTGATTTTGGACGCCACCTGCCCCTAATTGTGCCAGACCCTCACCTCACATCCTCCTCTCACGGATCTGTCATTCACAACCGTTTACTCGGGCCTCCCTCGTAAAGAGTCATGCGCCTGTTTTCATAGTTCCCTGTCATACTTCTGGTTTTGGTTTAGGGTTGCTTTGTTTTGTTCTGTTGGTTTTTCGAAACAGGGTTTCTTGGTAGCTTTGTTGTTTTTGTATCCTGAAGCAGTCCGCCCCAGCCCTGCCTGCGTTCACTATGTTTGGGCCAGACAAAGGCCAGTTTGTGCCCCTGGAGAGCTGGTAAGTACCCTGCCCTATTGTGAGTGCGTGTGGGTCCCCATGAGCATGAGAGAACCTAAATTCTCAACTCGTTTGATCTTGTATAGGTAACCACTGCTTCTGTGAGCTCACGTGTGCAATAGCTATGATGTCCAGAGGACACTGCTTCACAAAACAACTGTATTTTACAAATCAAAAACACAGCGAGGAGTGGACTGTCCTATCTTTTTGCAAATCTGTTTAATGTCTGGTTCCCTGAAAACAGCTCTTCCAAATGCCTGCCTCTGCCTTCAGTCTCTAGCAGTATCGCACAGCACAGAACTTTTGGAAAACACTAATGTAGACCCAAGAAAGGGGGATATATTTTCTTTTTGAATGCTTTATTAACATGTGTGTGTGTGTGTGTGGAAATGCAGGTGCATGTGTGTGTGTGCAAATGCAGGTGCATGTGTGTGTATGCGCATGTGGAGGCCAGCAGACAAACTGAGTTGTTCCTTCCCAGGTGTTGTCTACCTTTTCTGTGTATGCGTGTGATGTGTGTGATGTTTGTGCTTATTACTATGGGAGTAAGCATATGTGTTTGTGGGTGTGTGTACATGTGTACATGTTGGGGACAGGATCACTCTCGACCTTTGCTTGTGAGTCTTTCAATCCGAAGATCATCACTTCAACTAAGCTGCCTAGCCAATGAACTTCAGAGTTCTGCCTGTCCCCACCTCCCCACTACCCCAGTGCTGAGTCCCAGGAGGCCACCCTAGCCCCAGCTCCTTATGTAGGTTCTAGGGATCTGGACTTAGTCATTATGTTTGCAAGGCAGACACTTAACAACTGAGCCACCTCCTCAGCCCCACCATGTTTTGACACAGTGTGACCAGAAAGCTTCAGGGGTCCACCTACCTCTTCCTCCCCAGCACAGGTATTACAATCATACATACCATCCCTGCCTTATTTTATGTGGGTTCTTGGGATTGGACAAGTATCATCATGCTCTCTCCCTGGGCTTTATTAGTGTGTATTAATTATACACATTATGACATTGTTATTTGATCAAATTCACCCCTATTAAAATCTCATGCCCCACTCCTCCTCTTGCTGATCCATTTCCTCTTTCAAAATACCCCTCTTTCTACTTTTTTCATGCCTTTTATGGGGGTGAGGTGATGCAGTGAATTTTAATGGAGTTGTGCAGCATGGAAGGATGGTTATTTGTGGAAACATGGGCAGTTACCAGTGGCTACAACACTGAAGAAATTGTCTTTCCTTCTCCCAGCAACTATTAACTGCCAATAGTTCCTCAGGGAGGGGTGGGGGCTTGTGAGCCCTTCCCCTAGCAACTCTTAACTCCTTATATATCCTCAAGATGGAAGGGGGTCATGAACCCCATACACACTCCATGATGAAATGTTAATAATCCCAGTTTTGTACAAGTAAAGGAAACAAGAAATATACAGAGTGGGAAGAATGAAAGAGAGAGAGATTTTACAAAGAAAATAATTCTATGCTGTTAGCATGAAAATAGTTTTATTTTATATATCCCCTAAAATGATCGGGTGAATTCCCCACTTTGAGAACCACTGTTAGACAAGTTTAGGGACTGAAATTATTTCTAGAAAATCATAATAAGTAAAGACAAAGCCTATGGGTCAAGTGGAAAGCCAACAACTTGTGTTCGTTAAACATCTTGTGCTTTAAACCACTGGCCAATAAAACCTAGCAAGATGGCCCCAGCATCACCAAATACCATTTAAGCATCATCTTCATTGCTCCTCAGGAGTTAGTGCTTACTAAGTAAACAGAAAGCATCCACCTTGGCTTCCAGCCTCTCATCAGATTACTGTATTCTTGTGCTTTTCATACCTTTCCTTCTTTGTAGAAGCCTAAACAAAGACGGCCTCTTGTGGAAGATTAGTTAAAGATATGTTAGGTTTGTTTATGCTTTGGAATATTTGTTTAATGATGCAAAGATGTGTTGCATTCTTTTATGCTGCATTTGTTTAACTCTGTAAAACTATGTTATTCATCTGCATAAAACATTTGATTGGTCTAATAAAAAGCTGAACAGCTAATAGCTAGGCAGGAGAGAGAAACAGGCGGGGGTGCCAGGTACAATAAATAGGAGGAGAAATCTAGGCTTGATAAGAATGAGAAAGGGAGGAGAGAGAAAAGGAGGAGAGGAAGACACCAGGGACCAGCCACCCACCCACACGATCAGCCACCGAGTAAGAACGGAAGAAAGACATACGGAATAAAGAAAGGTAAAAAGCTCAGAGCCAAACTGTAGAAGGAAGAGAAATGGGTTGATTCAAGTTAGACAAGCTGGCTAGAAACAAGCCAAGCCAAAGCTGGGCTTTCACAAGTAAGAATAAGTCTCTGTGTGTTTATTTGGGAGCTGGAGAGCAGGTCCCCAAATAATAAAAAACCAATACAACAACCACAAGAATCTGTGGTGGTTTTAATGAGAATGGCCCCCAGGGACTCATATCTTTGAATATTTGATTCTCAGTTGTGGAACTATTTGGAAAGAATTGGAAGGCATAGCCTTGGTATAGGTGTGTCAGTGGGGGTGGGTTTCAAAAGTCCACAAGAAGCCAAGTCTCTCCCTCCCTATCCCCCCTCTTCTCTTCNTCTCCTCTCCTCTCCTCTCCTCTCCTCTCCTCTCCTCTCCTCCTCTCCTCTCCTTTCCTCTCTCTCTCCATCCCTTCCTCCCTTCCTTTCTCACTGCCTGCAGGTCACAGTATAGCTCCCAGCTCCTTCTCCAGCACCATGCTGTCATGCCTGCCACCATGTTTCCCACCAAAATAATCGTGGACTAAGCCATTGAAACTGTAGGCAAGCCACCAACTAAATGTTTTCTGTTATAAATTGCCTTGGTCATGTCTCTTCACGGCAATATAACAGTAACTATGACAGTATCATATGTGGCAAGGAAGGATTTAATTTGTATGGCCATTCAGAGTTTTTATACTGTCCTAGGGAAATTCATATAACTTGATCTTTTCTGAGACTCAAATCTTATCTTCTCAGAGGAGGCTACAAACATTAGTTAGAATATGTAACTCTCTATCTCAGGAAAAAATAATAGTAAGCATGCCACTCTCCTACAGTCCAAGATATGTTTCAAAATTCATGTTTGTTTGAACAAAATAAACATTTCATTTTACCCTTTATACTAATTTTCTTTTACTCCTTTATACTAATCTATTAGATGAAACTTGTATGCTATAAGTGGGCAGTGTTTTAATTTCTAGAATGATAAGACAAGAAAAATACCACTAATCTCACAAAAGAAGACAGTTAGCTGGGCAGTGGTGGCACATGTCTCTAATTCTAACACTCGGGAGGCAGAGGCAGATCGATCTCTGAGAGTTCAAAGCCAGCCTGGTCTTCAGAGCAAGTTCCAGGGCAGCCAGGGCTGTTACACTATGAAATCCTGTCTCAGGAAAAAAAAACAGTTATTTGGTATTTGAGAAATATTTTATTTATTCATTGCTGACTGTATATAATAAAGATGTCAGACAAGAATAATTTGCCCAATCCAGGTCTGTGAACAAAGCCATATTCATCTTATGGGATGACAGAGCAATTTCTACAAAATTCAACTGGAATGTATGTATATATACATATGTATGTATGTTTGCATTATGTATATGTGTATATGTGTGTTTCACCCTTTGTAACTGGAAGGAGAATCCCATTTAATTTTATCTTACAGTAGAATATGTATTATAACCAAATGTGCTTTATAAATGCAAAAGCAACAAATGCAGATTGTTTTGTTTTGTTTTGTTTTGTTTTTTAGTAAAGGGAGCCCTGGGGTTTGCCTTTGGATAAGATATCACCAGGGACATTTTTTTTTACAGTCAGTAAAATACTAAAATAGCAAGTGTCAAGGTATTGTATATCCACCCAGTTGGTAAAATAAGCCAGTTAATTTGGCAGGTAAGCATTAAGTAATCACGCTGTCACAATCAGGTGAGTATCAAAGGGAGAAAGACTAAGACTGAACAAAGGCGGAAAAATAAAATAAGTGGCAGATTATCAAATAAGTAAATAAAAATGAGAATGTCTCAATGCTCCATTGTATCCTTCATAAACAGTTCAAGCCTGCAGGACTTTTTCCTCTGTCTTGTAAGTCTGGAGAGCAATGTGGGGTGAGGAAACCATGGCCTGTCAGCTTCTGCGCTGTGTTGTTGAGAGGTGTTTTTGAAGGTTTCTGGGAAGAAAGGCCTGGTCCCTTTAAGAATTAAAATCTGGTCTCTGGCAACCACAGAGTTGCAGAATAGCTAAGGAGCCTGGTTCTCCATACATTAGCTTTTCCCCTTAAAGGAGGGAGCTGAATTAGAAGCATAGCTGCCAGGAAACGCTTGAATAGAGACCATTTAAGCAGGTTTTTATTCAGGCCTAGGGAAACTCACAACTTGGCCTTTTTCTCGCTTCTCAAAACAGAATATGTATGTGTAAATGCGCAGAAAGCTCCCCTGGTCTGGGAGGTAAAGATGGAACCTTATTTGTCTATGAGCACCAGTGTTTTACACAGATCCAGGCACATGAGAGGCCCTCTGATGCATGTCGGGAGTAACAAAAGACAGCATAATGTCTTTAGACCTATTCACTTGCAGTTGGTTCTCTTTTTTGAAAAAAAAAAATATTTCAAGCTTTTCCTGAAATTAAACTCAAGTTCCTCTTCATGAAAATAGACTGGGGAGTCAGAATACAATTAGATAAAACCGGACTGCTGAGACTAAGATGTGGCAAGCTTCTATCTGACAGGTAAGGAAACTGAGGCACACCAAAGTTTACTGGTTGGAATAAGGTAACCTAACTAGTTGATGACAGAGTCTAGGGCATTGGTTCTCAACCTTCCTAATGCTGCGACCCTTTAATACAGTTCCTCATGTTGTGCTGACCCTGTCATAATATTATTTTCATTGCTTACTTCATAACTGTAATTTTACTATTGTTATGAGTCATAATGTTAATATCTAATATGAAAGATATCTGATATGGGATCCCCCAAGGGCTCCTGACCCATGGATTGAGAACAGCTGCTTTCAAATAACTTAGACTTCTTACCTTCTTATGTCCCATCAAGAAGACCTGGGATAAGCCTGCATCAATAGATGGGTTTTTAAAACTCCAAAAGCACTCTCCAAAACATGTGTGTAAAAATCTATGTGCATTGAATCTTTTGGAGAGAGGGTTTGAACTCGTTGCCTGATTTTATTTGTAGAGCAATATAGACTGAATTCTGGGCCCCCAGTGTATTAGACATGTGCTGTGCCACTGAGTCACACCCACAGCCCTGTCCCTTGATTTTCAAAAGGTATGTAACTCCAAAACTAGTAGGAATTACAATCCCCAAAAGGTAGGGAGCGCTTGTCACTGGCTGCTGCTGCTCCTGTGCTGTGAAAACGGTCAAGGTTTTGAGGGAGTGCTCCTCTGAGGGTCAGTAGAGGACTCAGAAGGCAAATGTGCACACTGGCAACCAGACAACCTGAGTTTGAGCGCTGCAACCCATGTACTGATGGAAGGAGAGAGTCAACTCTACAAAGTTGCTCTCTGACCTCTACCTGTGTGTGTGCGTGCACACACACACACACGCACACACACACACACACACACACACACACGTCCATTTTTATGGGCTGAGAAATAAATCAGAGAAACATCATCGTTTATAATAGCCACCAATAACATAAAACACCTTGGAACAACTCTAACCAAACAAGTGGAGATCATGGGAGAGGTTAGAAGGAGAGAGGGGAGGAAGGGAGGAGAGCATAGAAAAACATATAGTTCAATAAAAGCAAACAATATAAAAAATAATCAATTTTATTTAAAAATAAAAATTAAAAAATAAAAATAAATAAATGAAACAAGTAGATTTTTTAGAAAATGGTTCCAGGGCTGGAGAGTGGTTAAGAGTGCCTACTGCTCTTACAAATGACCTGAGTTCAGTTCTCGGCACCCACACTAAATGTCCCACGCCACCTGGAGCTCCAGGTGACCGGACATCCTCTCAAGCCTCCACAGACATCTGTACTCAAATGCACATACCCACACACAGATAGACACACACTCACATAAGTAAAAACAAAATAATTTTCTAAATTTAAAAAAAAAACAGTTTCTCTGAGACATCAGCAGGCAGAAACAGTACGACAGAGAGCTATTTCTATTTTTGTTCTTTCCAGGATTTTGACCATTTGAACGGCGTTCATTCACCCAGAGAGCAGATCTGTTAGTCCACTCAAATTCCCACACTAGTCTCCTCTAGAAGTACCCTCGCAGGCACATCCCGAAGCGGCGCTTTCCCAGGTTTCCAGGTATTATTCAAACTAGTCCAGTTGATACCTAAAGCTAGCCATTGCAGTAACTGAGCTAAGGCCGAATGCCAAGATGCTCACTCATGATGTGGTGAACACAGAGGCGCAGGGCTGCAGCAGCAATCCACTCCGTCTCCAGCATAGCTCAATCTGCTCTGTGCACGCCTCACCCTCAACCCATTAAGCTGATGCTCTAGCACCTACATGTAGCATACAGAGAACTGGCAGAAGTCAGTTCTCCCATTCTAGCATGTGGATCCTGGGAATCAAGCTCACATGGTCACACTTTGTGGCAGGCACATTTACCTGCTTAGCCACCTCACTCACCCTATTGAAGCTATTTTTGTTAATAGTAAAAGCACAGACTGAATTCCAGAAGGAAAGCTAGAGTGATCCCATATTTTCATCTGTCCCAAACAATGGTCCCCAGTCTAATTATGGCTTTTCAAGAATAATGACTAATACATAATATTTTACCTTAGGTATACACACACACACACACACACACACACTCACATGCATGCACGCACGCACACAAGCATGTAGAGCTATTATACAGTTTAATCTTACATGGACATTGGGTGAGCTAGTTGAGGCAGTGCTGGAGAGCTCTCCCGGATGACAATGAGGGAAAGCTGGCAGACTGACCAACCCAGCTACTACCCAGGCCCAGAACCAGGGCTGTGAGTTAGCTGACCCCAACATCCACCTCATCTATGAACTGTTAGAGTATGTAAAGTGGACGAACCTTCAGATCCAAAACTGCAGGATTTACACAACACAGGACAACAGGATATCCAAGAGGAGCCCCAGTGAGAGCCCATTATTGGTGGTATAGCAGAAGCCAGAGGCCTCAAACCACACCCCTGGCAATGAACACTTGCAAGTAAAGATGAATGGACTAAAAGGTAAACTATGCGACTCAACGAGCCACACTACAGCTTCTACAAGATTCTTCTTTTGTTTTGTTTTGTTTGGATTCGTTTTTGGTTTTTCTTTTAAATTTGGTTTTGATTTGATTAAATTTGCAAGGGAAAGGGACAGATGCTAGGGAATCAGGAGATAATTGGGATTGGAATACATGATGTGAAATCCACAAAGGATCAATAGATGTAAAGGGATTTTTTTTATTTTTTAAAAAGAAAACACGGAACAACCTAACCGTCAGTCCTGGGGGACTCTGGAAGTAAAATCTAACGTGTACAGTGAAATTTGAAGCAACATAGTAGCTGAAAACACATCAATATGGATTGATATTAATGACATGGTCCCAAGTGAAAGGATTTTAAGTAGAAAATGTGTTTAAAATTAAACTCAAAGCCTCAGTTATATTAGGTAAGTGCTCTATCACTCAACTACATATTCTACAGGGGGACATATAAATTTGAAGATACACATTACAGGGAAGGGAAGGGAAGGGTAAGGAATGTCTGGTAATAAAAGGGAAAGAAGTAGCCAGGCATGGTGGCACACCCAGCACTCAGTAGGCAGAGGTAGTTGGATGAGTTCTAGGCCAGCCTGGTCTACAAAGTGAGTTCCGGAACAGACAGGGCTACCCAGAGAAACCCTGTCTCGAAAAAACCAGAAAAGGGGTTGGTGTGTGTGTGGGTAAGTAAAAAAGACAGGGAAGGAAAAGATAAAGAAAGAATAGAGTCATATGCATTTTAGTGATGACAATATGCTTTATGTTAGGAAAGAGAATCCAATCTTTTAATTAAAAAACAAACAGCACCAACAGATGACTGCTTTAACATTTGCTTGGTGCCAGTACATGCAAGGGCCATTTCAAAACCACAATGTTGGGCTGTAGAGATGGCTCAGTGGTTTAAAGCACTTGCTGCTCTTACAGAAGGATCCAGGTTCAGATCCCCAGAACCTACATTGTGGCTTACAACTATCTGTAACTCTAGTTCTAAGGGATCTGACACCATCTTCTGGCCTCCATAGGCACCAGATACACATGCAGTACAGATATCCATGTAGGCAAAATACTTATTAAAAAAACAAAAACAAAAATTAAATTTAAAAAACTGCAATGTTTGGGGACTACTAAAGTGTATTCTATTTTCAAATAATTGGACTATTCTGTTATACACATTGTCCATTTGACTAAATACCTTTTCCTCCTTGGCTGTAAACACTTCAACTTAAGGAAATTGAAAGGGGGCCTAGAAAGCAAAGAGGAATGGAAAGCATTGCTGATTTTAATATTAACCTATTAATCTTCGCTGAACTGAAGTCAAACCGTGAAAAAGATAATATCTACTGTGGTGCATATTTTAATACAAAACAGGCCAATTACCAATATTTGAATACTTGCATCATTATTTATTCATCATGGACATACAAAAAAATCAGTAAAATACTCAAATAGCAAGTGTCAAGGTATTGTATAACCACCCAGTTGGTAAAATAAGTCAGTTAATTTGGCAGGTAAGCATTAAGTAATCACGCTGTCAGAATCGGGTGAGTATCTAACAGAGAAAGACTAAGACTGAACAAAGGAGGGGGAATTTATAGAAAGGAAATAAGAAGGGGGCCAAAAATAGGCATAAGGAGCAAGGAGCAAATAAATACAGTGTGACAGGTTCAACAGTAGGGATGGATGTCTTGCTTCCATCACAAGGAGATTATCCTGGAAATAAGGGTAGACATTACAAAGTGACGCCAATGGACAAGATTTCAGGTGGGGATTGTTCATAGGGCAATTATGGACTAAAATGGGCTTTCAATGTCAGCTTTCTCCATCTTACATCTCATTGTGCTAGTTGTCTACAGCATGTTAGGCAACACATATAACACACTCATATGCATACAGCACCTGCCCTACCTCTCAAATGCCTAGGATTTGGAAAACCTTTTCTATTGGGGGGGGTTCACATAATAGATCTAAGCATTGAAGTCCTGCGATACCATTGCTAATGAAAAGTTCCTTTCTTGCTTGACTATTCATTGTCCTCTCAGTTCATACTTTCATTTTTCTGTATTATGTCTGCTGCCTAATATGAGGGAGGAAATCACTGAATTATCTGTTAACTGAGTTAATTCTGTAGCAGGACACTTGCAGTCCAATGGGTCCTCGGCTTGCTGGTTCCTCATCTCTAAAACCTCCATTTACTTCATGTAAAGGTACCCTAGTCTGACAGCAACTTTGTGTCTGTGTCTTAATGGTCTTCTCCCTAAGACACAGAGGAGAAGGGAAGTTACATTCCCAGAGGTTTCCTCATGGCCTCCACCTCTCTCTTTCTCTTCCTCCTACAACCAGTAAAACAGTGAGTCCTGTTAGCTACATACTCCAGCTACACACAGAATTCATAGCTCAGCCTGATTCCAGTCACTTTGCTGCAAAATAACATCATTTTTTCACCTGCCTGGTTGGGGATAAACTCCAAATGGGTCCTGAATTCAGACCTTGAGCCACCACATACTTCCTGCTCCAGATAGTCCTTCATTTTTAAAGTTTTGTTTTGAACTTATTTTAGACTTATAACTCCGCAGACGAGCGCATGTTGCCATCTCCCCTTCAGCTGGCTACCCTTGCTGCGCATGAGGCAGTAAAGGAACTCCAGGGAAGAATGGCTAGCAGAGCCCAAAGACAAGATGGAAAGAATGATGGGTGGCCCCACTTAAGGCCTGAAACAGGCTGTGAAGATAAGGGTTGTGGTCAACCGTTGATCAAGACAGAAAGGCAGTGGTAGACTCTGGATGGGCCACCTCAGAGCCCAGAAAACAAAGATACAAGGGACAATGGCTAATAGTAGTCACTCACTGGGTAACACTAAAGCAACTTAAAGACTTCCTCTCCAGGGGAGCATGCATAGAGTGCTGTTACACTTCTTTCCCCAGGGACATCTTTCAGCTTGAGGTGTACTGAAGCAACTATTAACATTTTTACATCTTATACATTTACTTATGACAAACTCAATTCTGGGTAAAACTGGGCTTTTGTGGAAAAAAGTTATGCCTGTTTCCTGGAAGTGGAGGCTACATTGATTTTTTTTTGGTTGGTCTATTTTTCAAGAGTGGGTTCTCGTTGCCTCCTCACTTGCTCTAATTAAATGATAGCCTTCTTGGTCTACCACTGTGTCCTATCTAGATTCTTCCCTTTCAGGAGCACAAGAACTCAGATTGTTGCTGAAATATAGACCAGAGGGAACTAGGAACTTAACTTCCCTATAATATTAGTACTTACATAATCTTAGTTCATTTAGCAAGATGAAGAATTACATGGGGAATCCCTAGCTGAGGTCTGTTTTCACTTAGGATTTGTCGGTTTCACAATGGGACAAAAACAGTATACATTCACTGCAAGCAACACTTTAGCTTTTGACGTTTGACCTTTGCCCAGGCTAATGATATGTCAATATTCTCTCCAGATAGCGGAGAGCAGCAGTGAGCAATGCAGTCATGCCTGGAAACACTGGATTCCCCATAACATACTGTGTTGCAGCTGGAGGTCCAGTTGGTAGGATAAGTTCATCTTGTGCGTACAACATTTTCAATTCACAATGACTTTAAGATATAATCTCACATGGCTACAACACTGCACTTCAGACAAGACTCTGGCTTTCACCTATTTGTCCATTCGCACAGGACACATTTCTGATGCAGGAGCTAATCTAGGGCTGTTATTTCGTTTTAACTGTCAAGTCTGCTCAGTCTCTGCAGCCCTACAATTTATGGTCTTTCCTTGCTTTTCCTGTTCTTGACATTTGTGAAGAATATTTGTCGGAGATTTGCTGAAGGTCTCGTGAGTTGGGTTTGTCTAATTTTTTCATGGTCACATGGAATAAAAGCATTTTTAGGGGCTAGCGAGAGGGCTCACGTAAAGGTGACAACCAACACCACAAAGTTTCCCCTTGACCTCCACACATACTGTGGCATATGTCCCTACCCCACATCATGCATGAACACAATAAATAAATTCAAACAAAAAGGCATTTTAGGCAAAATAAATACAGAAAAGTTATGCTCTTTTCAGTGTATTTCACCGGACATAATGATGTCAGCATGTCTTGTTGGTATATCAATTTTATCACTTGGTTAAGGTGGTACGTGCTAGCTTTCTCCACTCTCTGAACACCATTATTTCCTTTTGATCAATATATATCTTATGTAAAAATGCTGCAAGACCATGCAAGTATCTGGTTCCACACGATGCTCTGCCCAGTGATTTTTTTTAACATCCATTGATGTTTCTTGCTTATAAGAGCTGTTACTGTGATGTGTGTTCAGTGGTGACTAATTGTCAATCACCTTCATTGTTTCCATATCTGTTAACTGTAAATTATTGACCGTAAGAAGAGACATTCCTTCTCACCCATTAATTACTATCACTATAGACTCAAGGGTATGGATTGATTCTGTGGATTCTAATATCTAGCTATCATCATCTATTTTGTTATTCGTGTGTCCCAGATTTAAGTCACTTGGGGAATCTTACAATGCTAGAACATGTGTTCTTTCTAGAGCTTCCTTGCACTTCATGAGCACTCCAGTATTTTCAGAGGCCACTCCGGGCTAATCTTGTTTTTTTCCAGAGCTTGCTCTATAATCAACAGTATCTCCAAGGAAATTTGATTCTTTTCCTTGAATAATGACATATCAATATGTATGCATTCATTAGTGCTGAATTATCATTGTCTAGGCTCCCTCAAAAGACAGACCTGAACAATATATGTATATATACTGTCCTATGTATTCTCAACCACAAAATTATATCTGAATATAGATTAACAATATTAGCTTATGCTGGCCCTCTAATTCCAATACAGGCCATAGTGATCTTTTTAGACATCCCTCTTTTCTTGTATGTCATGCTGACAAAGAAAAACCTATCTCTCATTCCCTATACTCTGTCNATATATAAAGTGGTTCCACATTATTAACACATATTCTTGTGAAAAGCAAACTTATGAACTGGAATATATTTCTTATCTTATACACAGAAACGAACACAGAGAGTCAAGGAAAAGGAAGGCCCAGAGAATTGTGTTCCAAATAAAAAGAGCAAGATTCATCTATAGAAACTGTGCTTAATGGAATGGGTGAGAAGGAGGCACAAATGCTAAAATGTAAGTCAGTTATATAGAATGAATATTTCCATAATCTAATTATGAAAGATGGTACACTGTTAGGTTATACAGCACATTAAAATGTTCTAAGTCAGGAGTGGGAAAGATGGCTTAACAGTAAGAGCACTTGCTACTCTTTCAGAGAACCCAAGTTAGATCCCTAGCACTCAGATCAGGTGGCTCACAACCACATGCAACTGCAGCTTCAGGGGATCTATTACCATTTTCTGGTGTCTAAGGACACCAATGTACATGTAGCATATATACATATAAACAAAATAAATCCTTTAAAATTTTTGCAGGCCAGACATGGTGGCTCATGCATATAATTCAAACACTAGAGAGACTAAAACAGATGAATTGGTACATGTAATGAGTATCAAGCCAGCCAGGGCTCTAAAGACAGATTCCACCTTCAAAAAAGTTTTAAATATAGATTTTAGGTATACTTAAAACTTTTTAAAAAGAGGTAACTGGAGGGTGAGCAGTATGCCAATATGCTGACCTGTCATAAATATTTCATTCTGCATGTGTATATCAAACATCATGCTGTATACTTAAATATATACAATAATAGCAAATTTAAATAAAATATCTAATAAAGGGGCTAGAGAGATTTGTTCAGTGGTTAAAAGCATTTGTTGCTCTTGGAAAGGGACCTAGATTCAGTCCTCAGCACCCACACAGTAACTCACCACTCTCTTTAACTACATTCCAGGGAATTTACCCACCTACATTCTTCTAACTTGTGTAAGCATCAGGGTGCATGTGGTACACACAAAATACACACACACACACAAAAAAAAATAAACCTCAAAACTAAAAAAGAATAAAATAAACTAAAAGACGGCATAAGTAAAAGTACAATAGGACTTATTCGTCAGAGCAGAAAAGTTTCCACCTAGCTCATCTCAAAAGCCATATTAAGTAGGGTTTGAGCAGAAATTAAGTGGTACACACAGGCATGCTTCGTACCATTTGAGGCCAAACTTTGACACATCATTGGCCATCCCTATGTTGGATATTTCACCTTTTATGCTTCTCCATCAGAAAGTTTCCAAGGGTTTCTTGCTTATAACCAAGACAAGAAGAGGATCTTTATCCTAGCTTCTGCTCCAAGCCTTTGGAGAACTGTATCTCTACTCCAGGCAGAAGAGCCTGAGGAGTCCACAGCAATGCAGCGCACAGGCGGTTCCCCAGGAAGCATTTTCCTCTATAGTCCACTCGTCTTGAAAAGAAATCTCAGCTGCTCTCACACCCTACTGTAACTAATGAAATGCACAAGCAACGATGGCTGTGCCAATTCCAAACTAAGAGTTAAGAAGGCCTGGCAGCTTCCACATGTGTGTCACGTCATCCCTAAGCCACCATGTGGGAGTTCAGTTGCCCTGCTGGAAATATCACATGGAGAGGCAACAAAGCAGAAAGAGAACATGAGGCTGTGTAGAAAGCAAGAGGAAGAAGCTTGGCATCCCATTATTCCCAGTTGAATCTTGTCTTCAATCAACTCACCAACTGACTGCAGCCAGACAAGTAAGCACTGGAAAGCTGGCTACCCAACCGACCCTGGTCCAGATAGCAATAGCCTGAGCAAAAGACTAATGGGTATTGATTGAAGGGGGCATGTTTGGGAGTAATAACTAACCAGAACAGTGCCTTCAATCGCACTCTCTCATACCTTGAGAAAAGCTTACTGTTCTAGGGATCTGGACTATCCTAGCAACACGGGTAGAAGTGGGAATGGGAATAGAATTTCAAGTTCAAAAATACAGTAATAAAAGAGTGGTGTTCAAAGCCCACAGCCAGGACGTTTGGGGCAAGAGAAAAGAGTGAGATTTCAAGGGCAATTAAGAAGCCTTCTGTAGCTCTCAAAATTCCTTCCTCCCATAAACAGATACTCAACTGGCTTCAACTCCTTTACCTTGTTCACCTTTGTTGAGGCTTTGCCAGGTTCTAGATGTATGAAGACATAATCTTGAACTTTAACTCCAGTAAAACTACAAACGAGACGTGCTCTAACACTTTTATCTGTGTTTGGTCATTTTCACCTTCAAGAGAAAAAAGAGCCTATAGACCAAACATGACTGAGGGAAGGGAAAAGAGACCTTAAATACATAGTAATTTTGGTCAGGAGAACCTAGAGTTAGCTCAATCCAGCACTTGGGAACATTTGACCAACATACTTCCTCATTTTGTCATGGGCTGTTCCAGCAAAAACTATAGAAACAGGATCAGTCATTTGTCCTGAAGGAGCTGCTAAGCCTCTGCATTCCAGCCTATCTTGAGGGGAGTAAATGTTGAAGAAAGTACGGAAAAAGCTAATTTTTGTACCTCTGACCATGATGACTTTGTAATGTTCTCCTCTCCTTGAAAAATATCAGTTAGGGACCTCTTTCTCCTGAATCTAAAGCTTCATCAGAGAATGGCCTATGAAAATGGAAAGTGTCAGAACCACAGAGGTGATACTAATAATCAAAAAGATTAATTTTTATTAAGCACCTACTATTTATCCTGAATTTTTTTCAAAATACTTAGCAGTGTTTGGAGATGATAAGGGTCTGCCATGTTCCATGGACACCAAATTTATTTAAAAAAAAAACTGTATGTGTACTGTGTACCTTAATAGGAGGCAGAAACCTTAAGAACATTATTTCATTCCAACTTCTGGCATAAAATGCTCAGGGGTCCTTTACATTTTTAAGTTCCCTAACATATTCCATACCTGTAACAACGATTCCTATCATTTCAACACCCACTGTCTCAAAAGTCAGGAAAATGGTCTCATTTCATTGTTAACAACCCCCCAAAAAAGGTGCTACAATGCCCCACAAGTTACAAATTAAGAAACTTGGGATCATCGAAATCTTGGGGGCCAGTGAATAATTGAATCAGCCTTAGGACCTTAGCAGCTACACTTTGTCCTGTCCCTATCCCTAAGTGATGTCTTTCTATCCATCAATTATCCTAAAAAGGGGTACTGCTAAATAGAAGAATTTTAAGTAGGTACTCTTTATCTGCAACCTTAGCTTCAGGGGTTCTGTGAACCCATAAAATCAAATGTCAGAAGCACATGCGTGTACATGTGTGTGTGTGTGTGTGTGTGTGTGTGTGTGTGTGTGTTTCATAAGGAGGTCTACAGCTTTTTTTTCCTTTTCTTTCTATGTTTGAGACAGGGTTTCCATATATAGTCCTGACTAGTCTAGCCTGGAACTTGCTATGTAGATTAGGCTGGCCTCAAACTCACAGAAATCTTCTTACCTCTACCTCCCTAGTGCTGTGATTAAAGGTGTGGACCGCCAATACCAGCACTATATCTTCTAGTGGTCTTCATGGAGTCACTGATTTCAAATAAGACTAAAACGCTAATTAAAAGCAATGCTACACTATAAAACATCATAACCCAGTTCAAACGGAATGATAACAGATCAAAGCAGGGGCTGTCCCAATCTATGTAATGATGAATATCAGTACCTGCTTCCAAAACTCACTGCCTCCACAAAGAGCCTGTCTCTTACTAGAACGGATTTCCGCAAAGCACAGCTGGGTTTCATGAGGGGCCCTAAACTCATTTGGAAGCAGCTACGGGG
>LOEQ01001000.1:291730-301730 GCA_001685075.1 Bramus lutescens | reverse complement strand
GAAACAAACCCTACTTTTATTAATTTAAACCAAACTGCTATTCTGGCAAAATAATGAAAGGTATGAAATTCTCTGAAGCCTAGGTTTGACCTTGTTAAACAGTCTCGGCTTCATTTTGCAGATGGGAGCATGGAACTTCAATAGAGATAGTAGTAGAGGGTGGGTAGAAATGTATAAGCCATAATTCCAAAGAAGAGGGAAAGTTAGGTACTGAGGGGCCTAACTGATTTCACACATGTATGACACCACACAGGTAATCTTTGCCCACTGATAGGATGAGCTGTACAAAGGGCTTACTTAGATGGCATACGTGAATGGCGTTCACTATAGTTATGAATAGTAAAAGTATCACATCATCACATTCTTTTATCTGGTATTTGTGCACTTATGTGCATGTGTGTTAGATATTATAGATACTCCATAATACTGACCATGGAGTTATTCTATTCATATTTCCATCATGAAGTGACTAAATATTTAGTGCTCTGACTGAGTGTCATGCATAATTTGTCATATGGTTAGGAGGGAAATTTAAAAAAAGCATACAACTAACATGTATCTAACATCTAACCTGTATTTCTCACAGGTTAGCACCTGAATTGGAGAGAAACAGCCATAGGTAAGTAAATATATCATTCTTTAACACACAGAAGTTTGAACTGTTGCTTTATCCTAGAAATATTTGCTGAGTGTCTATTACATGTCAGATACTATTCTAAGACCTGGGAATACAGGAATGGACAAACACACACACACACACAGCCTGCCTCCATGGGGCTTAATGTCTGATGTCCCTACATACATGATTGAGACAGAAAAATTTGCAAGCCACCATATGAGCATAAAGAGACATATTCTTGAGAAGAAATGCAGTTCAGAAGACTGAGTTGCTTTTATTATCACCGTAATGCAGCCAATAAATCATTACTTAATTATTTATAGCAGACATTAGAGTTATTTATGTTAATTTTAAAGTCTAAATTCTGAAGAATTGAAGTAGGCTTCAAGTATGTTACTGCCATCCTCTAAATAGCTCATCTATTGGCCTAAAATATGACTCTTTCCAAAGTACATCAAATACAACATCCACAGCTGCCATCTGTCCTATAGCCATTGTAGACATCCCTTTCATTCACAAGCAAAGCCAGCAAAAAGGGGAGGGGATAAATTCCACTTGTGCGATTAAAAAAAAAAAGGTAGAATAGTGAACCCAGTGGTTGAAAAGTGAAGATAAAAAGAAGAAAACAGTAATCTTGCTATAGAAACCAGAGAATTATGTTCCTGCTTTCCCCCTACTTTTTTTTTTTGCTTTCACACTGTACAAACTCTAGCACCCTGAACAACTCACTCTCCTGCTATTTCCAGCACTTTAAAGAAACTTTTCAACATTTCTGCTTGACACATTTTTTCAACAGGGAGGTGAAGACAATAAGTAAACAGGTAGTGAAGGGCTATTTAGAGAGCTGGTCAGTCACAGTAATAATAAAGGGGAAACCCCCACCCGAACAGAATATCCATCCTATGCTCAGCAGCCACTGACGGCACATGACCTCTGACAAACAGTTTTCAGAGTAATTTTAATGCTACTCTGGATTTAACTTGACTAACTGGTAGCAATTGAGCACATCTTTTTTTCTTTCTTTCTTTTTTTTGTGGCAGCAGTTATCTAAAATGCTACAATAACAGCATCAAAAGTAGAATGGTGGAAGATTGGTTTTCCATTGTGCTGCTGAACTGGCATAATGCCCACTTTAAAAGCAATTCGCTGCTCATCACTGAAATCTGGCAGACACGACACTAAATGCCTTGAGGGAAAAAAGGGACTTGAGAAGGGGGAACCTACTCCAACCACCACGCAAGGGAGGGGGAGAGTTCCATAGATGAGGAATCTGAGTGAGAAAAGAAAATTGTCAAATAAAAAGTTTATAGCATTGCATGCAGACTCCCAACAGGCTTACTTAATTTGCTAGAAGATTTTGTCTACAGGTCTGCATTGGTAACAGCCGAACAAAACAAATGCAAAACTTATATTTATGTCTGTCTATTGTTCTGATGAAGCAAAAACCCAGTGAGTTCCATCAATCATATGTCAAACACGTCTTCCCCGTTTTATTTACCACCAAATATAATGAGTAAATATGTGATAATAAAACTCTTCTTTGTACATGGACATATACAATTTTTCCTCCTGCTAAATACAGGTAATGATTTAGGGAGCTTTCAAAATGTCTTTTACTGTCAATAAAACTAATTCTATTCCTATTTTCACGTGGAAAAAAAGCTTTACAAATGAAAATTCAAATTAAAATTTTGATTATAGTGTAGTGTGACAACACCTGTATTTATAATTTTACTGTCAGCTAGCTTGTAGTGTTTAACAATAGCTCGAAGTAGAAAGTAATTGGAATTTGTCTGTAACATGCCAGATGATGGTATTGGGAACTTTGCTACGCTACAGCAAACTCGGTTTGATGGCAAAATAACCTCATGGAGATTTCTACAACTCAGAGGTTGCTGGGGTGTGTGTGTAGGTGCCCCAGTCCTAGATGGGAGGAGAAGAGTTTGTATTTGATGAGAAAACACTGCTCTGATCCTGACTCATGCTCCAAGCCCCTTACCTACCCTGCAGTCTCTCCCACAGTGCAGATGCACTTTAGGTTCTACATTTACTGAGAAAAAGTAAGACCAAGTTAATAAACAACATCAACAATATTCTGTTTTGTGGAATCAAACCAGTAAGGCATTTTAACCATAAACCCAGAAGAAAGAGGAATGGAGAGGGAAGCAAACATCCTTGAGGATAGAAGAGCAATGGAGGTAGCGAAGGACAAAATGTTGACAAAAGCAAAAGGCACAGGCTGATTACTTGTCATCTGTCTAAGACTGCAAAGCCAGGAGCACTAGAGGTGTTTATTGTAATCACTGGTTTTTCAGTAACCACTGATAAATAATATAGGTCCCCTCAAAGATGCCTAAGATTTGCTATTTATCAAACGATTAAGAGAAAACGTACACAACCCACCAATAATTTTACTGAGGCAATATGGAAAAAATTATTTAAAGCAGTGTTCTGCTGTCAACTTGAATATTTCAAAACTTATAAACACACGTTAATCTCCACACACAACTTGCCTTACTCTAGTCTACAAGTGAAAAGCCCATCTTTTTCATTATCCTAAAGACAGAAAAAAAAGAGCCACATACAAAAGAAAAGCAGAATGACAGTGATGTTTTAGTTTACACTAGATATGGCAACACACACAAACTGTCAAAACTATGGAATGAAAAAAGCTGTTATCAAGCAACTGTCAAGAGAGTCCTCTGAGATTTGGAAATCTTGTGTTTATTGTAACTACTGCACATTACACAAAGAAAGAAACATCCCTCTCCTTGCTCTTGCTGCTAAATATCATGCAAGAGAACACAGGCTTCTCCCTTAGTATTTAGATTAATTTTTCTTCCCTGTATAATCCTGTGCTTGACAGAAATTCCCCTCCTCCTAAGGTGTCTACAGTGTGGTCAAGGTTCAGAGAGAAACTTGAAGTTCTATCAAACATTATTTCATTTCAAAAACCATCACCACCTCATTTCATGTTGTTAACTGGTTGTCTATCCTGTAAGAGTGGAATCTCTTAACATCAAAATGCATAGTCTTCACTTGAATGATTTTCTGACTTAGTTCTACAAAGGGAAATACAGAGTTGAAAAGGCATCGACACTTAAAATAAAATGATTTTAATTTGTGACTCCCTTTCCATCTCCCTATTAATGGATATAACAGAGAAACCCGAATTCCTAAAGGAACATTACCATCTAATAGGGAAAGAAATGGAAAAAATGCAGGGTCAAGATCTCTTTTCATAGTGCATGGTATTAGTGGGGTGTAGCTCATTTTCCCATTCCAAACTCAAGAGGCACAATGTCCCTTGTAATCTCACCCGACTTGGTACATTTTATTCCACTTGCCAAAGTGGCTTTTCACCTAACCAGAGGCAGCACCACTCCCAGTATGACTCTTCTTGTTCCAGGGTCCTGTGGAACTGCGTAGCCATATGACAATACCTGGGTAATAGCAGCAGGTGTCCCTTGATTAACATTAAGTGAAAGCACTCTTAAGCTGTTTTCACTTTTATTTTCCATATTTCCTTTACATGCAGGATGTACACTTTGTAAGCAAGTGGACAGCAAAACCCTTACTGTAGTTTAACTGCCTGATGTATGGACCAAATCAAATCAAGATGCATTCTGTTAAAAAAAGAAAGGCTATTTGCAAAAGATGAGCTGATATATAAAACAAGAGTCATAATTTGGGACCAAACAGATTTGACTGAATCTGCTTCTTGCTATTTTGCCAGCATGTATTTTTTGTATAGATGTTGTAACGTCAGTGCTTAAATGGCACATGTATCTTCTCAGTGATATAGGAAAGAAGGAGTCAACATGTTTTACATGGGTCTCAGGTCTAAACAGGTTCTAATGGTTATCCAATGCTTAGAACACACTTACCTATTTTAGGGCTTTAGTAACCTGGTATGACTCAGTCTAAAATAAAATAAGTCACTCAATGTTTAATCTGTGGTAAAAAATGGCCTAACAGGGGCTGGAGAGATGGCTCAGTGGTTAAGAGCACTGACTGTTCTTCCAGAGNCTGACACCTTCACACCAATGCACATAAAATAAAAGTTAAATAAACCATAAAAAATGGCCTAACAGCAATGTCAATTATTTTAAAAATTAAGGTGACTAATAACCAAAATCTAAGTTCTTCTAAAACAGTTAAATCTTTTGTGGCTTTTAATAATCAGCAAGTTATTATTAATATTAAATCTTAATTAAAGTACTGATATGTTTTATCCCTTGTATTTCTTCCAATTTTATGTTAAGTGACCAATCTATATTCATTTCATGCAATGAAAATCATTGTTGTATGCAATTAACTCAATACCAACCAGTTCTCTGTGAATAAAATTTTATTTGAAGTAAACAGTTCAAAATTTTCCAGCATGCACTGGCGAGATGGCTTAGAAGTTAAGACTGCTGGCTGTTCTTCCAGAAGACCCAAGTTTGATTCCTATCACCCATATGGGAATCTAAACTAGTCCAGTTCCAGAGGTGCCTCTATGGGTACCAGGCATGCATATGTTGCACAAATATACATGCAGGCAAAAAAACTTCATAAACATAAAAAAATTAACACCCAGAAGATGGCGCAGCAGGGAGCCTTGTGACAGAAGTTTGATTCCTGGAACCCATGTAAAAAGTGGTGTCATGCATCTGTAACTCTAGTACCCTACTTTGAAATAGAATGCAGAGAGGTTGCAGATCGGCTAACCTGGTGGCAAACAGCAAGGGAGACCCGACTTCAACAAGGTAAAAGGAGAGAGGTGATTTCTAGAAATTGTCTTTCCTGGCTTCTACATACGCACCATGGCATGTATATATTCATCTTCCCCAACATACAACAATGAAATTTCCCTCAGTCAAGTAGAGAGGTGCATATCTATAATCTCAGCATTCAAGAGACTGAGGCTGGGTGGGGGAACATGTAGGCTGGAGGCCAACCTTGGGTACACAGCAAGACTCTGCCTCAAAAAAACCCCCAACTTCCTCATGTATTCCCAAAAATAAAGGAAAAAAAACCACCCACAGCCTGGTGTAATTTTACTCATATTCACAGAAGGACTACCGTATGAGGTCTATATTGACTATACAGTGGGTTTGAAGCTGTCCTGGGCTACATAGCAAGACCCTTTTTTAAAACACCAAAAATAACATTTCCTCACAATGTACCAAATTTCAGTGGGTTTCATGTGATAAAGAGCTATACTTTGGTGAAATTATGGCAAGTGGTCCACTAAAGTTTAGGGACATCTGTAACACATTTGGGGGCACCACTTTGAGTTACTCTAAAATTTACAAACTAGTAGCATTATGTATATTGTAGTTAAGTTTAAAATGTGCTGTAGACCAGACTGAGCTCAAATTCTGACTCTGCCATTGATTTGCTAGGTGGCCTTGGGCAGGTTCTTTAATCTCTCTGTACCTCCAGTTCTCTATTTATAATGGAGGAACAGGAACGACGACATTGAATTCCTAGGTCTGCTGAAAGTTAAAGATAAAACATGGGCCATAATTAGAATAGTGTCTAATGTTTCATAAATTTTAACTATTATTATAAGCATACTCATTATTTTACAGTTTGAATCAAGGGTTTCATGTACAATCTAATGAAAAAGAAAAAAGGTACAAAACTACTTCCCATTAGATTTGACTTGGGAGGAATACATGAACAAAGACCCCTACAAATCTTCTATAGAAATATTTTGAGGCCTTTGGATTGCATGAACATTAAAATGATAATAGAGACAGCCTACAATAAAAATTCAATTTCTGGTTGAAGGAAGCACACTAAATACACATATTTAGCTCTGCAAATGCCTAAATATTCACTGAAATTATACTAAGAAACTTTTTTGGTTTTTTGAGGTAAGGCTTCTCTGTGTAACAGTCCTGACTTTCCTGGAACTCACTCTATAGACCAGGCTGGTCTCGAACACAGAGATCTGTTTGCTTCTGCCTCCTGAATGCTGGAATTACAGGTGCGCGCCACCATGGCCCAACCTACTATAAGGGATTTTTAAAGGCACAATAAACTCCAAAGAGGAGTGAGAATACCAACAGCAACACCCAGTAGAAGGATGCATGGTAAGTTATACAGCAAATCTCACCAGAATTTGAAGCTTCCAGAAGAGATAGCTGGAAGGGGGCTTATCTTATCCCAGAATTTTCCAGGGCTTGTAGAGTGGTGAAGATTGGTTGTAAGCATGACCAAAGTCAGACCCTGGATCTTCACTTCCACACTGTTAGCACAGTCTGAAACAAGGGTCCATTAAGCAACTCTGTCAAAACTGCATTTGAAAGCTTGAGCTCTCAACTCCATCCCATTCCCCTAATGCCAGTAACAGGCTATTCTCTGGTAAATTTGACCAGCTCATGAAAAAAAAGACCTCAAGTTACTGAACGATTACAGTCCTGATATGTATCAGGAACAAGCAAAGCTTGTTATAAATAAAAGGCACCGAGATCATAGGCTAAGGTGATTCATGTTTGTAATCCTAACATTTGATGACAGGCAGGAGGATCAAGAGTTTTAGGTTAACCTTGGCTACACATTTGAGTCCAGCCTTATCTACATGGAACCCTGTTTCAAAAAACAACAAAAAGGGGGAGAGACAGGCTCCCCTCGTCTCTTTTTACATCTCGAGTTATTTTTAGTTTAAAAACAAAACAACAACAAAAATAATTAGGTTACTTTTGTAAAAGGCCTATAATTCCAGCATTTAGGAGGTGTGGACAGGAAGATCAGGAGTTCAAAGCCAGTCTTTGTTACAAGAGATAGTATTTCAAAACAAACAACAACCAACCAACATTACTAAACAAACAAAAAAAGCCTAATTGGATGATAGAATACTGGCCTAGTATTCAAAAGGTCTTGAGTTTGATCCTTAGCACCACAAAATAAAAAAGCAAAACATCTTTACTTATAGAAATTGTGGTAAGGAAATTAGAAAAGATTTGGGAAAATTTCCCAGAACTATAAGGCCCAACTTTCCAATTTGGAAAGAGTCCATCAGGTAGGAAAGCTGTCTTGACAAAGACACACTGCCATGAATGTCTATGTGTTGGGTGCAAAAGAAATTCTACAATTTTCTTATAAAAAGCAAGCAACCAATTAGGACTCAGAAAGGCTTTCAAATTCTCAGTAGCAATATTGAAAAGACCGAACTGTATTTTCAAAATTATGAAAACAAAACAAAAACAATTTCTAACCTATAAAACCGTAACTACTGAATAGGCATCAGAGTAGATGAAAGACAATTCAAGACAAAGTTCCCCAAACTTCATTTGCCATGTATTCTTTCTCAGGGAGCTACTGAAAACATCCTTTATCACTCTCCAAGAGAAAGTAAACAAAAAGAACAACACAGAATCTAGGATATAAGGCCTTCGAAATAAGTGCTGCATGAAGGAAATGCCCAGAGAGTGGTAATAGATCTCCAGGTGAACAGTTAGGCATGAGGTCATGAAGGTGATCAGCTCAGAAGGACCAGCTATGTGTGAACTGGATTAAGGGCAAGGTTAAAAAGGGTGGGAAAGAATTGGTATACGGCTACTAACCTGCCAGAACTGGGCCATATCTGAATGAGGAAGATAAGTATGGGCTTTTAAGTCCTGCAGAGTACAGATAGGTAGAAATGACTGCACAATGCATTTTGTTTCTGTTAGAGATAAAGAGGAAAATACCAAAAGGAACAGCAGCAGGATTTACAGGTGGTTGCTTTTGAAGATAGGAAAAAGATTTTTCTAAACAGCCATGCTTAACTTTTTTTAAAGATTTATTTATTTATTATGTATATAACATTCTGCCTCCATGTATGCCCGCACGCCAGAGGAGGGCGTCTGATCTCAGTACAGATGGTTGTGAGCCACCATGTGGTTACTGCGAATTGAACTCAGGACTTCCGGCAGAGCAGTCAGTGCTCTTAACCTCTGAGCCATCTCTCCAGCCCCATACTTAACTTTTATTTTAAAAAATTTCATACAATATATTCTGACGATGGTTTGCCCTCCCACAACTCCCCTCAGATCATATCCATCTCTCTGTCCACCCATCTCCACTTCCTTTCTTTATTAAGTTACTGATTTGTCTATACATTCACTTAGGTATTGAGGCAGGGTCTCATGTATCCCAGGTGGCCATGCCATTTACTATATAGTAAGGATGACCTTAAATTTATGACTTTCTGGGAGTACCTCCTGCTCTCTAAAGTTGTGGTTACAAGCGGGTTTCTTGGCACAGTTGTAGGTGGAGCTAAGAATTTAACTCAGGGTGTTGTGTATGCTAAATAAGCACTCTACCAAATGAGCGACATCCCTAGCTCTCCATACTCAACTTCTGCCTCTCTGTTATTTAAAGAAAAAATCAACCAAGCCTCCTCCACATCCCACATCTCCTTTTAGAAGTAATCATTTATTTGCCCATTTCTTTGTTTTGTTTCAGAAGTGCTTGGAAAGCTTTATTAGCATTTAAAAGTGATAGGAATATTTTGGCTATTTAATACTTGAGGTCACTAAATTTGCAAAGAAAATCAGAGTTTATTACGTGAACTATTAGAACTTGTGGAGGGACTCTTTCTAAAATGTGTATAAGATACAAGATGCAGGGCATTTATTTGAAAACTAGGAGTGCTTGTTGTAAACATTCTGTGACCTGAACTTGTAGCTGTGCACATACACACTGGGGATAAAAGCAGACTATTGTCACTGGAGTCTGTCCTGGAACTAGCTCTTGAAGATCAGGCTGGCCTCCAAGTCACAGCAATTTGCCTGCCTCTGCGTCATTATTGGCTTTTTGGCCCTCATTCTCTCTTGGGTCTACAGTAAAATTTCCAGAGGCTCTCATGATGTGTGCTGCTATCACAGACTGAAGGCAAAAGCAGAGATGAGTCATCAGTTGCTTCCTGTTAAGCCAGAAAGTTAAATGGTTTTCAAAGATCTAAAGTGACATTTATCTTTTACTTTGTTTTGCAAACCATATATATTCATATAAGCATGTAATAAGTTAACTATGTTAAAGTAGATTTAATAAACAAAACTTTGTGCCACAGATATACAATATGATTGACTTTCTGTAAAATTAATTATGCAAAGACCAAAAGGCTATTTTCCTTGTGGCCAGAAAAAATTGTTGCTACATTTACTGTTACTATTTTTTTTTGAATTGACAAAATACTATCTTGGCTTTCTTTATCATCAGTGTAGTGGCCATCAAGTTCTCTTTACACTCTAAACATCTACCTCACTAGCCAAAAATGAGGGCTTGTCAACCTACTGACATTTCAGGCTGGTATATATGTATTTATGTTTGGGTTCATGATAAACACAGGGTCGGGGCTGGAGAGATGGCTCAGTGGTTAAGAGCATTGCCTGCTCTTCCAAA
>LOEQ01001000.1:251312-273812 GCA_001685075.1 Bramus lutescens | reverse complement strand
TTCATTAGATGCTGAAAAAGCCTATGACAAAATTCAACACCCCTTCATGACAAAAGTTTTGGGGAGATCAGGGATACAAGGGACATACCTAACCATAAAGGCAATTTACAGCAAGCCTTATAGTCAACATCAAATTATTAATGAAGAGAAACTCTAAGCAATTCCACAAAAGTCAGAAAGACAAGGCTGTCCACTCTCTCTAGATTTATTCAATATGGTACTTGAAGTTCTAGCTAGAGCAATAAGACACCTAAAGGAGATTAAGGAGATACAAATTGAAAAGCAAGAAGTCAAAGTATCTTTAGCAGATGATATGAAAGTATATATAAGCAACCCCATAAATTCTACCAGGGAACTCCTGTTGCTGATAAGTACCTTCAGTAAGTGGCTGGATAAAAGATTAACTCAATAAAATCAGTAGTTCTCCTATATACAAGCAACAAACTGGCTGAGAAAGAAATTATGGAAATAACACCCTCCACAATAGCCAAAAATAATATAAAGTATCTTAGAATAACTCTAACCAAGCAAGTGAAAGACCTGTATGACAAGAACTTCAAGTCTTTCAGGAAAGAAATTGAAGAAGATACCAGAAGATGGAAAGGCCCCCCCCCATGCTCACAGGTCTGCAGAATGAACATAGTAAAAATACTCATCTTACCAAAAGGAATCTACAGATTCAATGCAATCCCCATTAAAATTTCAACATGATTCTTTCCCCCTATATTTTTCAATTTTTCTATTTATTTTATATACCAACCACAGTTTTCCCTCCTTCCTCTCCTACCATTTCCTGCCCTACCTCCTTTCTGCCCCCTCCCAATCCATTCCTCCTCCATCTCCACTCAGAAAGGTTAAGGCCTCCCATAGGATTCAACAAAGCAGGGCATATCAAGTTGACATAGGCATCCCACCATAGGGAATAGGTTCCAAAAAGCCAGCTTATGTGTCTGGTCCCACTGCTAGGGGTCCCACAAACAGACCAAGCTATGCCTGACAATGCCTGGGGGGCCAGGACCCAGAGACTGGATAGCTCAGAGACCTAGGATAGAACTAAACATGACTGGCAAAAAAAAAGTTAATGAAATGATTCCTAATGATACTTTGTTACACTAGCATCATTTTCATTAGCAAGGCTTCATCCATCAAATAATGGGAACAGATACAGAGAAGTACAGCCAAACATCAGGTGGAGCTCTGGAAGAGAGTGAGGAAGAATTGTAGGAGCCAAAGGGGTCGAGAATACCACAAGATATCGCCCTAAAGAATCAACCAAGCAGAGATCACAGAGACTGAACCAATATCAGGGAGCTTGTATGGGCCTGAGCTATGTCCTCTGCATATATGTTATGGCTGTGTAGTTTGTGCTCTTGTGGTATTCTCAACAGTGGGAGTTGGGGGGGTATTTCTGACTTTTTTGTCTGCTTTTGAGACCCTTGTCATCCTAGTGAGTTGCCTTGTCCAGCCTTTGATATGAGGGAATGTGCCTAGTCTTATTGTAACTTGTTATGCTGTGTGTGGTTGATATCCCAGGGAGGACTACTGCTCTTTTCTGAAGGGGAATTGATGAGTAGATCTGGGGGAAAGGTGAGCTGTGGGGAATGGACTGGGAAGAGAAGAGGGAGGGGAAAATGCGGTCATGATGTAATGCATGAGAGAAGAAAAACAAAAAAGAAAGAATATATATTAAATGTAATTTCCAATCAGAAGAAGAGAGCTTAGGTAGGATATTCCTGTTTTTTATTTTCCCCATTCAGGAATGCCACTGATAATTTTCTTAATATGCTTTCAGGTGCTTCTGGAAAGCAAACTGGTTGATCCAGGCCAGCAAAAACAAATCCTTGGACAAATTCTAAATTGCAAGCAATGGCAGAAAATGAACAAGTTCCACTACCATAATCCAAACAAAAGGCAACTCAGCAGTAGAGCTCTCAAAGCAACTGAAAGTCCTTGAAAATCTATAATACCCTTCTTCCCTGAACATACTACCAACCCCGGGTGTAACCAAGTTATAGGCAATAGGGATTAAGATAACTTTGTGTTCCTGAGCCACAGAGAGGGTTAAAGGCATTACATATCATAAAACAGAAAGTGAGGAACTCAGTGAGGTGACATACATTTTAATTCTAGCACTTGAGAAGCAGAGACAGAAGAATCAGGGGTTCAAGGCCAGCCTTATATAGTGACATCTAAATTAGCCTGTGCTATTTATGACACAGTCTTAAAAAACCAAGTCAAGCCAGGCAGTGGTGGCACATACGCCTTTAATCCCAGCACTAAGGAGGCATTGGCTGGCAAATCTTAGTGAGTTCAAGGCCTACAGAGTGGGTTCCAGGACAGGTAGGGGATACACAGTGAAACCCTGTTTAAAAACAACAACAACGAAATCCAAGCCAAGCCAAGCAAAACCTGCAAAGGATACATGGTTGTATCCTTTGTCCTTTCGGCACGGCTAAGGCTATGCTAACCATGCCCTACAGAAGAAGCAAAACCAATGAAGTTAACAGAACTCACTGCTACAGAAAAGAAAGGGGAAAAGGAAGTGCTCAAGTAGAGGTAAGCAGTACTGCTAGCTATGCTAGTAATATGCTTACAAGCTCCACCTGGGCCAGCCTGCCCTCCTAAGAATAGCTCATTTAACTCTTGTACTACACGGGCTCAGTAGCAACATTTTCTCCATTTAGGAACAACACCTGTTCTGAGATTTCCTGTGGCATAGTGACCACTGAATAAGACAATACCACCAAATGTGACAGGCTGAACTTCTTACAGACTTGACTTATGCTTACCATATTTACTACCAGAACAAATCAGGCTGAGGAACACCTACCACAAATCAGATATATAACACTAACAAATTATGCGCCCATTACAGATGACCTTTGGAGTTGCTCAAGGTACAGTCACAATCATGCATTAAAAAAAGCCGCCTTTCACTGTAATGTGTGAATGTATGAAATTAAATGAGGCTTGCAATGTAATCAGTGTGGCTGGCTGTCTTAATATATTCCATTTCAATTTCAAATCACCACAAGCCACGAGTGACGAATCTAATCTGATCAGTTGTTCATAAAAACACAGAAAAGCAAACGTGGATCCAGCAACACAGCCAGATTTTTAAAGGAATTAATATTTTCTAGCATCACCAGAAGTCTTTACTCTATTTTTAACAGTAATTTAAAACAAACCCAACAAGATTATGTTTTACTAAAAAATCCAACTAGCACAAAGTTCAAGAGATAATATTTAAATAAAAAGTATATTTAATCTTTTAAAAAGCTGGTGACATACTTCAAGCATACCAAAAGAAAGCCAAAACTAGGGCAGGAGACATGGCTTCACTGATAAAGGAAATTGTCATCAATCCTTCAGACCAGAGATGGATCCTCAGAACTCATGTGGTGGAAGGAGAGAATCAATTCCAAAGTTGTTCTCTGACCTCCACATGCATGACATGCCATACGCACCAAATAAATAAGTAAACAAACAAATAAATAGGTAGATAGACGGATAGATAAATAGACTGTAGAAAAGAAAAGAAACGGAGAGATCTTACAAAGTACCTGCCACCAATGTACAAGGTTCTCTGGCACTGCTTTAGTAATGAAGAATTTGTCTATGATCATAATTCCTAGTTCTGCCCTTAGAATTTATAAGGCTGGTCTTTCTCCTGTTCTTTTGCCTTTAGGTTCCCAAAAGAGCAGCAAACAATATGTTTAGGTGGAAAAGATATCGCAGCATGCCCATTATGGAAAGAATGGGGTGTTTCCAAGAGCTGGACATTAGGTGTGTGTAGGTATGTCGTGGCAGTGGTGGTGTGCTTCCAAAACAAATGCTACCACAGTAGAAATGCATACAGTTGGGTTCAGTATCACTGATCAGATAGTAACCAGAAAAATCTTTTAGTAAAGACAAGTGCTCTATTGTTAAGCTCTACTCAGCACTCTTGAGCAATCTGTTGGAAATCTGACAGATGATGCTACTCTCCTAGCTATAAAACTCAAAGAGCATCCGACAGCACCAAGGATAGTATTCCTATGCCTTAATCAAGACCTTTAGCAGAAATGTAGCCCCACTCTTTTCTCCAACTCCAATTCCTGTCCCTCACTTCTGCTACTGTATTCCAGCTAACCATAGCTGCGGCAAGATGTTCCAGTCTCAGGCTTTTCTCTGGGTGCACAATGTTCTGCCTCCAGAATTTCCTAGGGCTGGCTATTAATCATTCAAGTCTCAGTAAAAACGCCATCTTCTTAGAGAACTTCCATTTATTTGCAGCAAAAACACCATTTTATTGTCTCTAAGGGATGGGGTACTGTCTGAAATTATCTTTCTCTTCTCTTCTGTAAAATAGTCTCTGAGAAGAGATAGCCTGGCTATGCTTGGTGTATGGTAGGCAATCAGTGCTTGTTCTATGCATAGATATTTAAGAATTTCTTTTAAATAGCTAGGAAGCATGTCATAGAGAAAGAATGATAAACGAGTTTAAGATTTTGGTTTCGAGTTTTAATTATGGGTAAATACAAATTTAATTTAGCATCCTACAAAATAACTTCAGTTGACCTGTCCCATGTCAGTAAATGTAAAAAACCACCATTGACTTAGCAGGTTATTATGAATACAGGCATCACAAGCAAAGAGTTGAGTGTTTCAACAAAAAATGAGGTAAATTTAATTTTTATTTATCTGTTATCACTAAATACTGAGAAATCCTCTTTAAGTAAAAACGGCAGCTTAATAACAAAAATATGGAACTGTTAAATAAATAAATACCCCTTTATCATCATGGAGATCAGGGGATTACAAACACAAATGGACAGAAGTAAGAAGGGCATGATTTTTTTAAAGTTTCAAACCAAATGATGTTTCATGCTTTAATCATTTGCATTCCTAAGAATTTAAAACATTGCACCTCTTTTTCTGAGACAAAGAGCCAAATACAGTAAACTACCCACATCTATAAGAACTTATTTATTCATACTCAGTGAAACAAAAGGTAACTGTAACAAAGGACACTAAATTATTGGTTAATTTTATTATCCAGAGATATAAGGGTCCAATCATGCTACAACAATGACATCACATAGCATTGCTTTCATTAGCAGTGGACCAAAACGTAGCTGGTTTTCATTCTGCTTCTTTAGTCTGAAAAGCAAGAGACTATGGTGGCCTTTTTATTGGGCAATAAATGTATTTAATGACATTACTACTTTAGAATAATGAAAATCTCAAAACAAGCCAAACACTTGAATTGGCAAGTACTGATTACAACCTGGAGGTACTACGAAATTGGCTTCTTTGTAATATTAATTCTGCAGCTAAACGGATTTGGGGAATTAGGAGAAGAGTACTAAAAATGTTAAGTTGGAGATACAAAAAGAGGTATCAGCAAAGAAAAGGTTATTGGAATAAAAGTACTAACTGAAAGAAAACAAAGGAAAAATAGCAAAAGCAAAGCAAGTCATTTATTAGAATGGGTTGTGTGAAATTGTCAGGTTTCATAGGGTAAAAACAATTTCATGTGGTTCAATCAATGGAACCACCAAAGCACACATCTTGCTACTAAATGATAATTCCAAATTCATAATTGAGTTTATATACAAGTGTGAGATATGAATGGTTTCATATTTTGGGATTTTACATGGTAGTGTATGAAATGCCATTAACTTCCAGACTTCATTTTAGGCAATATATTCTCCTATTTGTGTAGACTCCAGATTTATTTTGAAGGCATTAACATTTCAGAAGGCATGTTCAATTTCCAGGGTATGACTGGAGTTTTAAGACAGGAGTTTAGAAGTACTTAAATATTCCAAATCTGAATAAATGCAAGGTTCAAGAGGGCATCATAATAAGACATAAAACCACTCCATAAGTAGTAATATTTTAGCTGGGTCATGGTGGCGCACTCCTTTAATCCCAGCACTTAGGAGGCAGAGGCAGGCAAATTTCTAAGTACGAGGTCAGCCTGGTCTACAAAGTAGGTTCCAGGACAGCCAGGGCTACTCAGAGAAAACCTCAAAAGGCGGGAGGGGCTGGGAAAATGGCTCAGCGGTTAAGAGCACTGGCTACTCATCCAGAGGTACTGAGTTCAATTCCCAGCAATTCAATTCCCAGCAAACACATGTTGGCTCACAACCATCTATAATAGGATCTGATGCCCTCTTTTGGCATGTAGGTATACATGCAGAACACTTATACATAAAACACAAATACATTAAAAATTTAAAAATAATCTTGAAGAAGAACTAGTATTTTAAGATGCGCAGGATCTTAAATGTGGCAAGGCCCTCGTTTGGTCCCAAACACTGGGGAGGGAGGGAGGGAGGGAGGGAGAGCACACATTATGCAGACATATGAATACATATTTAAGACACCATAAGATGTAGCTATTAAAGCACATAAATAAACCTGTCATGGAAGTGACAATGTACCAGTGAAGTGGGGCGGGAAGAAGAAGAGAAGAAAAATTCAGGTAAACACCCCAGTATTTAGAAACAAATGGTGCGTTTGGATAGCTAATGTGATAATTTGATTTTCAGCATGTGGTATTCTAAAAAGGAATGCTGCAGAGTTGCCTGTGTGCTGGCAGGTGATTGGTTAAGTTCGTCCTGCTGGCAGTTATGATAATAAAATGTTCTGGTTTGTATTTATGGAAGACACGGAAGTGTTTAAAAGAAACTCATCTGTGCAAGAGTTTAAGCCTGCCCCTAACTTTCAAGAATTCTGTTTCTTGATCATCATCAAGAATGAGGCAGCTATCAGGGAGCAGTGAAAGTACATCAAGAAATGGGGTGATGAGCCCTGTTTTGATGAAGATGGAGGATTTAATTAACCAACCATAGGGCCAAGCAATCATTGCACCTCAATGCTGTCCATGTTATATACTGATCAAATTGTAGGTAAAGCCCACTGACAAACCATCTCATGTATTTTAAGTTACAATTTCTTCATGTTTTAACACCTCTAAAATTACAGTATGTCTTAATACCATTTTTGATCTAATGATATAAACAATTGACAGAGAGGTTAGTTAAGGGTAACCTCTTCTAAGCCACTCCAGTTCAGTTCAAACCAGAGAAAATTTTCTACATGATGCTGTAACAGTCACTAGCACCTTATAAGATTAAAAAAAGAACGGAGTAGGAGACTTCTGATTTCTGGTTATATTCTTTTTCTAAACTATGAGTCTTGGGAGAATTTGCATAAAAGAACTTCACCATTGGAACCTCCAACCGTGTTACAAAGGATGTCATTATGTGTGTACATAAATGCTTTTATGGGGTAAACCAATGCAGAAATATTTATCATATCTTGAGCTTAGTGGAACACATGCTTGCCACTTGAAGTAGCAGATCATACAGAAACCTTTTGATGAACTTGAAAGAATGAGTATAAATACAGAAACTATATAATGAAGGAGGAAAGGAATTATAGAGCTCCGTGCTGCCATGCAAGGCAGCTACTAGTCATATGTAGTTTTCAACTGAAATTACTTAAAACAAAATAAATTTGGAAATTCAGTTCCTCAGTCATATTGGCTTAGCCACATTCAAGTATTCAATAGTAGCACATGGCTAGAGGTTACAACACTGGACAGCATGGATACAGAATAACTATATCATCATAGAAAATGTGATTGGATTGTGCTGCTCTCAGCAAACAGAATAAAGGTAAGTCATACCTAAGGAGCAATGTTTAGTAGTTGCACATCTGGACGCATTGCTTATTTTGATGAATGAATGAGCTTCACTAGTGCTGTAAGGATAAGACAACGAAGGACAGGTTTGATTTCACTGAAGACTACACAACGCTATAAAAGGTTTACCTACTGTTATCATTCTATGATTTGGTTTTTAAGGTGCAAGGACATACACATACTTAATAAAGATCTTTACGACTCATACAACTTGCTGCATTTTTAATACTGGATTGACTTTTTTCTCCATTTCAAATCCAAGTTTTATGACTTCTTTTTCTTTTCTTTCCTTTCTTTTCAGCCAAAAAGCACACTTGCTGATATTTTTAAACACATTAATAACAGAAATGAGTGAAGTGGGCTTTGGTGGGAGGTAAAACAAACTGAAAAACCTGCATTCTGTATTAACTGTTTAGTTGCTATTCAGTTCCTGCCAACTGTAGTCATTCAGGAGTACCGACCTAGTTTGGTCAGACACTGTATTTTGAAAGGAAGAAACCCGGTATTAAAAACTGTTATTTGATCGTTCATTCCTTCATTAGAGAGAAAGAGTATGTGTAGGGGGGTTGTTATTAATGCCACAGTTTAAAGGTTATAGGACAATTCCTCCAAGTCGGTTCCCTCCTGTCACTTTGTGGGATCTAGGGATCAAACTCAGGTTGTCAGGCCTGAACGCAAGTGATTCTACCTGATGAGCTGTCTCTCTCGCTAGAAACTTGGCTTTTCAGAGAAATTAACCATTTGAAAAATCGTATTTGCTAATTTAAAACTTTTTAAATTTTCTACTAAACACACTTAGACTATTATAGGTGGCTGAACCTGCTACTAAGTGTGTGACCTGTGTTTTCAAAGACCTGATGGTAATTATACTTTCTTCTCTAAGGCCCCTTTGACCTCAGATATATTTTTTTGAATTTTTTTTTTGAGACAGAGTTTCTGTGTCCTGGTTCCAGTTGTCCTGAAACTCACAGAGATTTGCATGCCTCTGCCTGCCAAGTGCTGGGATTAAAGGTATGTACCACTACCAGTGGCCCAGCCTCAAATACTCTTAAAGATAACCACACATAATAATTCCTCATTAAACATAATGAGGAAATGGAAATGAAGTTCACAATGTTTATTAAAATATTAACATTTGCAATGGAAAAATTAAGAAAAAAACAAATTGTTGTATGATTTTTAAGCCCAAGTTTTACTGTAATTAAAATCTTTAAGCAGAGTGTACTTTTGTAATCCCAGTAAAAGGAAGGCACAGGCAGAAGGACTGCCATAAATTCTACATAGTGAATTCTAGGCCAAGCAGGGTTACATAGGGAGACCCTGTCTCAAAACAAAACAAAACTTAAAATAATTTTTCTCCTTGTTACTCCATTGGAAAATAACTGGAAACCTGGAAGAGAACAAACTATTTTATATAAAAGCCAAGTCTCCACTAATGAATGAGTTAAGAAATGTTTTTTTTTAAATTGGAAAAGCTGTCAGAAAGCAAAGCAAATCTTTTTAATTCTCCCCATAATTCAAATGCTGTATACTCAAAAGCCCATTAAATTTAAAAGGTTTCTATACCGTATATGAAAGCATACACAATTATTTTGTTCCAAGTGTACTTAACTGTATTTTATTTTTATCATGTGCCCACCCCAAGGAACCAGCATTTGTGGCCTTTTTATTCAGTTGATAATTCAAATATTATTTCTCATACAAATACATGGTTTATTGTGCTTATTTATCACTAACTTGGTACACTTCATAATCGCATTACAACCCCACTGTGTACTGAATGCCACTTACAGTTCCAACTACTCAAGACAAGCACTGTTACTTTCAAGAGAAGATTGGCAGTAATTAAAGGTCTTATTTAGTAGTTGTTGCTAACTACATTTTTAAAGGGAAAAAACAGAAAGTAATACAGATGAATTTAATTTAGTAATTATATTTTATTAATAAGATCTACTTTGGACATATGTTCCGATTGAGGTTAAAAAAGATGTGTTAAACTGTTATATCAGTGTTATGAAACAGAACAAGATGGATGTGTCTTATAATTCATCAATGAGAAGTGAAACATCTGTGACCCTTATGGAAAAAAATGAAATCATACCAGCACACTAATAATAATAACAACAACAACAATAGTGCTTTGCACTTAGAGACCTCCTTCTAGAAGAATTTCAGAGTGCTTTTAAAACACATTATTTTTCCTCTTTTGAACAAAGAAGACAACTAAATCAAAGAGTAATAATGGTTTGCTCATGCCACAAAGTGAGTCAGCAGCAAACCAGGAATAGATTTTCTAACTTGTTCAGTCTCCTGCCATTATATTGTGAAATGATTATTCTGTTTGAGTATGTTATGCAGGTTATACTCAAAGCATAGGTATCTCCAGGCATCTGGTGAGCTCAGTATTTTTCCCCAGCCCTAGCCTACTTTATACTGCTGTTTACAAGCCTACAATGTCATCTGTATATGTGCCTGTGTGTTGCTTTGCTAAGGGTCACATGGGAAAGGGAAAAGAAGAGGTCAGTAAACCCTCCTGCAGATCTATCTGAAGCTAGTGTCTAGACATCTGAACATGTAATAAAGGCTAGCCAGCAAAACATCACAAATTTGGAGTGCTATGAGAAATTCTAAGACAGGCAGATCATTAAAGTACTAGAACTGGGATCCATTAGAAAAACCTAACAGTAAAATGGCCAGCTGCTATATTGTATTTATACAGATTCTGGAGGAGGACTTTTTTTGAAGTAAGCTTTTTAGACTTCTAATTAATCCCACTAACATTGCCGTGGATCAGAATGATCCACAGAACCTTAAAGTTTGAACACAAAATTTTCTAAACTAGAATTTATATAATCCAACAATGCAAGATAACAGACCAATTCTGGTAAGAATAATCAGAAAGTATGCAAATTAAGTTATGGGCTAATCAATGCAGAAGAGATGGTGTCATCTAAACGTTCAATGAATGTGTGCATAGAAAAATAAAACCCAATTTATGCTAAGGGTAGCATGGGAAAGGGAGGATAAAAGTTGCTACTTAAAAACTATAATTTTATTGATATTATAAATGTGAATATCTGATACATGACCTCTGCGAAAGGGTCACTCAACCCCCAAGGGGGCCGTGACCACTTTAGAAACACTGCCTTTGAGTATGACTAAAATGCCAACAAGTGGTGATTGGGTTGAGGCTAGCAACCCAGTCAGGGAAACCATGGAAGCCAAAGCCTACTGGGGGGACTGGTAAATGTTCTAACTTGGCAGGTATCAAGGAGGTACAATCTGAGTTATGAGGAAGTAGGGGAGAGGAAGGTCTGCAACCATTTTTTAGCTCCTGGATTACAAAACTGGCAAGGTCATACAGGTTATTTTTCTGTTTGGACACCCAGCTAAGCCCAAGAAATGATCATGGTACTCAGGAACCCTTCTAAAGCCTCTCCTACTGCCATCCTATTTCAGGCCACTTGGGGGAATAAGCAACATTATGAAACCTGCAAAAGGCCACTCCCCACCAAATTCCTGAGGCTCCAAGCAGCTGAATCTCAAGGAAGAAGAGGAAAAGCTCAAGAAATTCAGACTGTGTAGGCTCCTATGACATCTGTATTAGCCTTTCCTTTCCCAAGTTACCTACCCAAGTCTTTTCAAGGACCTCCCATGCTCCCTGAAAGCCCTTTCCTCCTTTTATGATGTAAGCTAATGGGGGAAAATAACATGTATTTCATAGCCAATTTTGTTGAAATGCATTTATTTCATCGTCAGTTTGCTCATTACCAGAAAACAGTTCTTTCTTCTTGCTTACTTTTTCTTCACTTTATATATGATCTGATATTAGCTTATATAGCATCAAAATGCTTTCTTTATCTAGAAAGTAATTCTTGTGTTTGACTTCATTTTCCTTTCTACTGTCTATTTAAATTGTAATCTAGATGCCACCTAGTCTTCTTTATATCAAAGTCAGACTTAATGCATATTTGACAAGAAGCAATATTAAAGTTTGAAGAGTTTCACGAATTCAGAGATTCTCAATATTGATTGTACATCGAAATCACCTGTGGAACATTCTAAATACACAACTGTCTGGGACCCAGACAATTCTAAAAGTGCAAATCCTAGTTAAGAAGTATTCTCTTGTACATTATACAATTTAGAACTTGGTTTGGCTGACTTTCTCTATATAATTACCACTATTTTTTACTCATCCTAGAAAGACAACCAAAACATGTCAAGATGACACATGCAGAGAAAACTGAAATGCCTGTGGATTATTTAGAATTCAACTTCATCCATTAAGCACAGGCAATGGAGAAATAAATTTATTTTTAAATATTGTACAGATGATTTTGAATGCCTTTGGAATTAATATGAAAATGAATCATCAAGCTAGATTTAAAGCTCCTTGACAGTAGGGACTCCGCCTCTTTCATCCTGCAACTAGTTGATAAATTTGAGTGTAATATTTTCTCCTGTACTTAATGTTGTATTAGGTGCTGGTGATAATAATCTGGAAAAAATAAGATCAACAAGCTGCAGAATCCAATAATTACAATAAGGACAATAATACATACTCTAATAGTAGTTTGGGGCAATCATTATTACTTAGACATAATAAAATAAACTGACATTTACTGTAACTTAGCATGTGCCAGGCACTGTTCTTACTATTTTGAATATTGTCCCCTTTAATATTAAGTATTTTGGAGATTTTTCAGGTTTATATTAACCTGATTAATATGGAATCCTGAGGCATGTGCTATTCACATTACTGTTTTATAGGTGAGATAGCATAGGCATTTAATCACATATCCTAAGGTTTCCTGTGCAGGAAGGGGTAGAAAGTGAAAACACAGGCTAGGAGTTGGTGCCAGAATACAATTACCCTATACTGTCTTCAAGAAGGCCAGATACGTTTTTATGATGCTCAACAAATATTGGAGGGAGAAAGGAGGGGGATTAATAGAGCATCCATACCTTGTGCCCAAAGCTGCTTCTTACAATTCCTGAACACAACCTTTGAGGGTCTGTATAGCCAAGGCAAAAAAACAAGTGTTAACTGCCCCTATACTTCACTAATGGGATAGGAGTTAGGCTTTCTTAGCTAACCCTACAATTGCTCTCTTCAGTTCTCTGTTTCTCTAGTTCTGGTAAGATTCTACTATACCATTTTGGAACCAAACTAAAAATAACATCTTGAGGACAATACTTCCAACAATCCCCCACATGCTCCATCAACTTACAGTGAGATGCTATTGCAACAAAAAAAGATACTTCCTCAGAATAAGGCAAGAAAGGCAAATCTAAAGAGATGACATTTCAAGTTGAATAAAGGGGGAAAATTCCAATTCAGGGGGAAAGGCTGCTGCCAACAGCTTGTTTTGTTCCTAACGACCAGCACACAAAAGTTTTACAGAGCTGGAGAGATAAGACCTAGATGCTAAGTTAAATGGTGGTAGTAGAGGCATAATTCTCATCAATCCTTTGAGAGCAGCACAGAAAAACAAAACCTCTATAAAAGAGATGGGCAAGTGGCCTGTAAAAGGAGTGACCCCACACATATAGGGAAAGCAATTTGCACCTACAGATCTTAGTGGTATAAACATCCTCCTCAAAGAATGAAAACCTTAGTGGAAAGCCACTATTCTATTCACCCATGAAAAGCTTTGTAGGCTATTTGTTGAGCTGACTAACAACAAATAGGAGTGGTTAACCTGGTGCACTAAGCATCATAGAGATATTTTTTTAAAGTATGCTTAGTCAGCTAATCTTGTTGAGATTTCTCTCATACTACTGATGTCTTAATCTCAAAATAAATTAAGAGGCTTCATTCAGAATTCCCTGTAGTCTGCCAGCTTGAATTTGTTGGGTGTCTTTGATTGTCTCTTGTCTTTAGATTCCCTGCCTTGTCTCTTTAGATTGTGCTGTGCTCTTTGGTATTTCCCGTTAGTCCATGTCTGGAATAGCTAATTATATGGCAGCATAATTCCTGCCCGTACAACAAGGAACAGCAGAACCTTGCTAATTCACACCAATGACTGAAAGTCTCCTGTGTAAGTTAGTGAATTATGCAAATAAGCAATAAGTGAAGAAAGATGTTTCAAAATTGTATTTCATTCATTTATTTTGACAAGTGTAGTTTAGTCTTAATTATTTCAAAAATTTCTTTGTAGCATACTAATAAATGTACTGTGGCACATTTGTTGAAAGTGAAAAAGCCTTCACTGAGTATGTTCCTGTGAATAAGTTCATGAATATAGACTCAGGCTCTGACCCTCTCTTTTATTTTTAATTTCATTGACTTTTCAGCACTGACTTCACTTGGCAAGACAATATATAAAACACCAGTAAAATACAGGAATTATTCCAGCAGTAAATACTAATTTTAGAAACAGCTTTTTCTTATGTTTATGCTTTCATCATGCTATTTCCATCAACTATGCTTTAAAATAAAACATTCATAGTCTATAGTCATAATGCCAATGGGATTTTACTTTGCTTTTAAATCAAACTAGAACACTCTGTCATTCACTGCTTTTTTTATTATTATAAAAGATACAGCATCTCTCTATGAAGTCCAGGCAGGCCTGAAACTTGGCATCTTTGCATAGTGTGCATGTTACAGGCATTTATCACAAGTGGCCATATATCCCTCTAAATTACTATTTGATGTTCTGTCTTACTATACTTCTTTCTTTTAAAGGCATCTGTTTTAAGATAAGTGGATATATCACATTATGTAACATTTTCATGTCAAAATACTTACATTATTATATTCTGAGTTAAATTATTTAAGATAGGAAAACATTTTGATATACTTCTGACAGATATATCCTGAAGGATTGATCAATTTCTTTCAAAGTATTACCAATGGTTACAGTGGGGAGTAAAGAGAGATTGCCCTTCTAGTCCTGAGTTTAAAGCTGCATATAGATCAACTCCTTTAATAAGGACTCTTAGGCTAAACTCCAATTGGGAGATACATTAAAATCATTAAACATTTGTCACACGTGGTTCTTTGATTTGTAAGAGCTAGATAAATAACGAAAAACATAAAACTTAGTCTAAAAGTAAATGACTACATCTTTGCTTATTAAAACTTCACTTATTTTGAGAGGCGCAACTCAGATTCCATCTCTATCTGGAAACCTCTCCCAAGGCAAATGTTTAGATATTGAAGTACTTTAGGATTACTGTCTCCTATCAGAAACATTAGGCCTTCAGGCTGAAGTTTCCCTTCTAGATTCAGAGCAATGAAGCTATGGCAAAGCATGAAGAATCCAAAACTTTTAAACTCTCAAGCTTTGGTAACTTGGGNCTCGTCTCTTTGAGGTGGTTTTCTTAGCTGAAAAATGCCAATTACCCACATGGCAACATATGTAAATGTTCTCCATAAACAGTACTCTAAATAAAGGTCTGGAGAGGTAGCTCAATGGTAGAAAACCTGCACCAAGGCCCTGGATTTCACCCTTGCATCAAGTAAAGCAAATACCATCACCAACTCCTATAAAAAGCCAGCATGTAGAGAGTAAATGCATGAACAAGCAAGTGATCAGAAATAGATTTACCTCTAGAAGCAGGAACTAGGCCTTGTTTATACCTATGTACTTTATATACCACATAGGGCAGAGAGAGAATAAACATTTTCACTGAATGAATTAAGTCAAAGTTCAGGGCACGCAGAATAGAAAAACAGACTTGTATGAAGACCTGGATTTGTGATCTTAGTTATGAGTTTTGTTTCAGTACCATATTTTAAAACAAAAGTATATTGTTAATGTCTCAAATTAGCCAGCACACCCCATCATTTTGGAACATATTTGGTTTCAGCCTTAAGCTTCAAAGGAAGGCACCAAGGCTCCCACGCCCTAGACCTGGGAGAATACAATTAACAGTAACTCAATTAATCCTTTCTAGTTGCCATTATGGTTGGGTGTAAGGCAATTCAGATGAATCAGAATAAATTCACAACAGCCACAGAAAGAAGTACTTTAAGATGAGTCAAACTAATGATGACTTTTCTCTGTATAAGAAGGCATAATAATACATATAGAAATATTAAATGATGCCCAACTACTGCTAAAGTTTACATTAGATCTGGGCTTGTGGTAACAGGAAAACTAGAGATAACAAGGCCATTCATGATTAGTCTTCAAAAGTTTTGCCTGATTCCATTTTATAATTATGAATAATTTAAGGAATTATGTAAAATAATGAAAAAATGTCAGTTTGTAAGAAAAGCAAGAAAGGAAAGCAAAATTAAACAAAGTCAGTATAAATATTATGTCAGTTTGGAAATATGTGTTACAATGGTAACTAAGAAAATACTTAACTTTTAAACCACTAAAGGCTGTTCTGGACCGCATAAACACTTGGTTTAAACAAAGGAAAGGAAATAAAATACCAACCACTAAAACAAACAAAAATTAAGAGGCTATGTGAGAAGCAATGATGTCTTACAGAGCGAACATAACCTACTTATAAAAACATGATAAGGAGAAATGTTATCAAGACAGACTGAAGACAAATTAGAAATGAGTAAGGCATTATATTCTGGGCTAAGTGAAGGAAAGACTATGCCACTTTAAAATAATTCTTATCTAATGCAGAGACAAATTTGAGAGTAAGATTAAAATGATATAAATAGCAATTATTGCTGAGAACATAAAACATTTTTGAATAAATAATAATAAATAAATCTTCTAATTTGCTCAAAGCCTATTGTTCATTTAAAAAAGTCAGCACTCAGGAGACAGAGGCAGGTGGATCTCTATGAGTCTGAGGCCAGCCTGGTCTGCAGAACAAATTCCAGGACAGCCGGGACTAAACAGAGAAACCAAACCCTGTCTTGAGAAACAAAATAAAAAAGTCATATCCATTAGAAATTTTAATTGATATGAAAATTCACAAAGTAAGCTGGGTGTGGTGGTGCATGCCATTAATTTCAGCAATTGGGAGGCAGAAGCAGGCAGATCTCAGACAGTTTGAGGCCATTCTGGTCTACAGAGTTAGTTCTAGAACAGACCCTGTCCCAAAAAACCCAAAAAAGGCACAAAGTCAATAATTGATAAAACTACAAAAAATGTCTTCTTTTGAAAGCTCTAAGAGAAAAACGGAATGTCACCTGTCTCTAAGAATGCAGAGATGAACCTTGACTATTAGGCTGCTCTGCTAAAAAAAATTAACTGTGATAGATTTTTCAGTAGTTGTTCATTACTCTTAGTGAAAAAGCACTAATCTGGTGAAAGAAAATTTCATGTAACGACATCTAACTCCAAAATACTTTATTTAGATAACACATTATGTATGTGGCAAAAATATTAATCACTTAATATTCATTCCTATGCCCATTTTCACCCAAAAGCCAAGAGGCAATTAATATGCAGTCCTGAAACTTATAGTGCATGCTATCATGATACTCAAAGGATTTACTCTCTTCTCTACCATGAGTATTATAAACCTTTTCCTCCTAATTAATGTGCAATTAATTCAACCAACCTCCAATTACTCTTCTACAACACTACCCCACTTAGACAATAAAGCAGTCTCTAGGATGAGTTTTAAACATGGGCTAAAATAGACTCCTACAGACCAAAATGGTTCAGGGATTTCTCTCTATAGTGTAATTTAGATGTCATATCTAATTTGCTGTCATGACTATTGTTTCACTGTGCAATTTGTATGTCGTTTTGAATGGTAAAGGCATCATAACTTTATTGAATTAAACCTTCTGTCTTTATTTAGGGTCTGATGTTACATGTTTGTGCATTTATGTTTATATCTCAAAAGCTGCTTGACATCAGGTAGTAGAAAAGAATATGCTCTTTTGATGTTTCCTTAAATCTCAGAAAATATAAACTGGATACAATTCTCTCTAAACTAAAGAAGCAGAATACTGCCTATTACTATTATTTTTTTAAAGGCAGAGGTAGCTAAATAAGTACTCTTATTACAGATGGCCTGACAATTCTGTGACCTAAATACTCTGATTGTTATTATAGTAGCTATTTTTTCTAAGAATATCTCTTTTACTTAAGTTTTTATGACTCTATCTTAAATATAGATATTCATACAACAGCTCCAAAATCACAAGGAAATGAAAAAGCACCTCAATGTTAACTCAAAGGGACCAATACTGCAAATACTTAATAGTCTATGATTGTCCTTGTGCTGGGCTATGAGTTCAAGTCCAAAAGCCATGAGTAAGACCAAGCGTGGAGAGCCTTCCATTAGACCATTGGAATAGCCTTTTAAGTAATTTTTAGTGCATGAAATTTCATAAAGTTTTTACTAGATAATTACACTTCCTGATTTTGTAATTAGTGGAAGTACATGCAATTACATAATAATTATGATAGTAATTACGTAATTAAGATGTATAATTATGTAGTGAAAAACATCATGGAAATAAAACCATCTACTGTGTAAGCACAATACATTTCAGAAGTAAATTCACCAGCTCAACTGTTTAAAAATACTTTTCTTCAAAATAAAGTGATTAGCTTACATTATGATCTAACTGCTTGAAAACTGTTTGGTATTTTTTTCTCTCATTGGTGATAGAAGTGTATTTCTTAAAAGTACATGAAGGAAAATCTTGCCATGTCCCTTTCACTCTTACCACTCAAAAAAATTACAATATGTTTTGCAAATGAAGGCCACCAACCACTACTTTATCACCCAGACACTGCAACACTGGTGCCCTTGTTTGTGCTGCTATGCCTGTCACTATAAAAAGGGAAAGGAGCCTGTTCATTGAAAAGACAGTAATAGGAAACAATTTCATAAAACGAGTCACATGTCTGTCATCATAGCATGCCTCTGGGTGCCTGAGTACATAAAAATGCAAAGGCTGAGTGCATATTTACAGAAATGGGTTGAAAGAAAAGACACACAATTAGAATCTGGAAGTTTGCTGCCCAAATGTATGGCAACTTACACATACTACCTTAGTTATACTAAAAAGGATGACAGAAAATGTACAGAACCAAGACACTTCTAGTTAAGGGCAAAGCAATTAAAGTGACAATTTCCTGGAAAATGTAGTTTCTCTTCTGCTACACTGTGTTAGTTAAAAACAAAACAGGCAGTACCCAGAGTAACAAAGCAGTGCGACAGGGATCCATGTTTTTTCATTGCTGTAGTGAGCAGAAAACAGCACATAAAAATCAACTGCTACAAGTAAAACCTTTTAGTAGTAAAATTAAAAAAAATCTTCTTTCCATTAAAAAAAATCTACTTGAAATCTTTACAAATGTGCTAAATCAATGTTGAACAAGGTCCACAACAGTGATGGTGAAACTTCAATCTGGGAGTACACTGAGTGACCCTTGTATGAAGTGGGTGTAGACGTACATTCCAGTTCTCTCTTTTATAATTCTGAGAGGTTGAAAGCTATTTTGGAAATCCCAATTTACTTCTCTCTTGTTCTTTCTAGTTAGGAAGAAACAAAGTGGATAGAGTCCATCCATGCTTTCTTTTATCCCCCTCTCCTAGGCCACTACATTTGTAGTTTAATTACAGAATATATTTCAAAAAACCAGGCTGTGATAGGAAGTCTATTTCAAAACTTGAGCAGGGCTCCTGGGACTGGCATATTTATCATTTTAGAGTTTAACTATAAGCATGGTTTTAATCAATGAATGAGTAAAATGGGAGTAAGCTTCAGTTATTAGGATGGGAGAATGTCTCAGATAAGTGCTTTTCAAACCTTAGCATGTCTAGGAATTACCTGTGGATCTTGTTAAAATGCAGATGTTGATGCAGCAAGTCTGGAGAGGCCTGATAGTTTGAATTTCTAACAAGCTCACAGGTGATGCCAATGCTGCTAGTATACTGATCACACTTGGGAAAATGCAAAGAAAAGAGTTGGTTTGCAATCATTTATATGTTGTTTTCAGCCTACACTGTAAATTGCTAGAACAACCACTGTAAACTGAGTAAAAGTCTTTGTGAAATTGTAGTGTTTTTAATTTTTCCTATTTTAAAAGCTGCTTATAACTTGGAAATTACATAAAAGTAAAAAGGGCCATGTCATGTCATGGCCTTTGTACCCACAAAGAGCTGTGGTTACCTACACAAGATTGGCACTGGCAACTTCTGTTGGTGAGGAAGGGCTCAGTTAATGGTTGTGGGGTTAGGATGGTAGATAAGACATTTTCTTCAGCAGTGTAGCCACTGGTAATCTGTCCATGCTGATGCAAGCAACCCTAATTAAACTGAATGTGATACACTCAAGAAGTAGAAGGGGTGGTCTCAGTTGGGAAGAAAGAATTTAGCAGGAGGGTAACAAGAGAAAGTAATGGGAAGGCAAATAGGATCAAAATACATTATATATATATGAAATTGTCAATAATTTAAAAGTATAAAGAAAATATAAATGATCTATAATCACTCATATATAATGATCATAAAACATTTTAGTGTTCCTTATTTTTTATCCATCTTGCAAAAACTTGTTCTTCACTTTAAATAAAGTATTTCCTCAAGATAAAGAGGAAAATTATGTAACATCTAACAACAGCAGCAATAATTCACTTTTCTAATTTCAAAATTGTTTTGAAACAGGGTCTCAATATGGAGATTATATGGCTGACTTTGAACTTGTAGCATTCTTCCTGCTTTAGTGCTTGAACTATAATTTTAGGGAGGTGCCATCTAGACTGGTGGGCTGGTTAGTTTTTATCACCAATTTGAAACAACCTAGAGTCATCAGAGAAGGGGAACCTCAATTGAAGAATTGTTTCTATCAGACTGGGCTGTGGTCATATCTGCAATAGCTTATCTTGATTGATAATTGATTTGGGCAGCGCCATCCCGAGGCAGGTGGGCCTGGAATGTAGAAAAGGTTGGCTAAGCATGAGCCACACAGCATGCCTCCATTAAGTCTATTCCAGATTCCCGTTTTGAGTTCTTGCCCTGACTTCCCTCAATGATGAATTGTGACCCAGAAGAAAAAGCTGACATTAAACTCTTCACTCCCCAAGTTGCTTTGGATTATGGTGTTTAATCACAGAGAAAGAAAAGCAAACTAGGATACGCAATTTGAAAATTATTTGCATACTTCTACAAGAACTTCCTAAATATAACAGAAAACTTATATTGTGAACTGCCAAGTTATCAACTTCTATCATAACAATTCCCTTAAACTATTTCACAATTATAAAAGATACAATTTTACGAACAAATTGATGCTTGAGTCACATTTTTACTTTTCTATGAACATGGCAGGTATATTTTACCTGGCATTAGTTATTAAAAACAAAATTTCTGAAGAAAAAAAAGAGCCAGATGTGTTCTATAAATGACTACAAGGAAAGAGTATCATTCAGATAGAGCAGAGAAGTTGTACATATGATTGTGACAGCATACACAGGAACTGTACAAGTTCAAACCAAACCAAGTTCCAGCTTGGAGGGAAGGAGGGCATCAATTGCCACCTATAACCAAGGAGCTGTTGACAACTGATAGCTATCTGGAGAGGTAGGATTTTTTTTAAGTTTTAAGAGTATATCCCCTGGCAAGCTGACCACATTCCAGTGGAAGGCCACACATCCACAAATGTATGAGAAGCACAAACTGGACTTACAGGCTACAAAAAAGGACACAAAGTTGGGCAGCTAGGGAAGGGAGGTGGATCTTGGAGGAGTTGGAGGAGGCAGATGAATAAGATCAAAACACTTGATATAAAATCCAATTAAAATCTAGAAAACCAGAGTAAAAGTTTTCTTAAAAACTAAAGTTTTGGGGGCTGACAAGATGACAACCTGAGTGTAATTCCTGCAATTCACAGGGTGGAAAGAGAGAACCAACTCCTACAAGGTATCCCTTGACTGCCACATCTGTGCTCTTGCATGAATGTGAATGAAATGAAGTAATGAAATGAATGCATAAATAAAATAATGGTGCAGAATATTCCTTTACACTGTGTGAAGATGTGTCACTGTGATTGATTTAATAAAGAGCTGAATGGCCAACAGCTAGGCAGGAGGTATAGGTGGGACTTCTAGACAGAGAAAGGAAGTAGGAGCAAGAATCTAGGCAGATGGAAGAGACATGAGGAAACACAGAGGAAGCAGGGTGGGCAATACGTGACAGGACATAGATTAACAGAAAAGGGTCAAAGTTGTAAGAGTTAGTTGAGACAAGCCTAAGTTAAAGGACAAGCTTTCATAATTTACAAGAAGTCTGTGTGTCATTTGGGAGCTGGTGGTACAGAGAAAGACTTGTCACATATGGTGTCCAATGTGGAGGCTTGTATATCCAAACAAAGAGCCAGAGAAAGCTAAGAAAAGATCTGGACAAGGAGCCTGACATGACTTCCTAGTTCAAGAGATTGTGTGACAAGCCTAAGCTAAGGCCAAGTTTGCATAATTAATGATGAGTCTCTATGTCATTATTTGGGAGCTAGCAGACAAAAGAAAAATCCAACTACACAATAAAAATTAATTTTTCAGAGAAACAACTCAACTCATGAGTTTTAAGAGCAAAATAAATGGACCAGACAGACATTGTGTGACACAGCTTTGTTTCTAATGCCCTGAATGATTGAACAAAGTAAATTCTAAGAATGTCAACTGACTGAGAAAAGAGTCAAGGGGTTATTTGCTACTTTTATTTCAGGACTTCTAGCAATAACAAACATCTGTTGCATTTTGACTTTCGCAGTTAAAGAAATAGAAATTTTTAACATTGAATGCCTTGAGATGCACAGAAATCTCCAAATTGTAAATAATTTCCGTAAAACTCTTATCTGTCTACCAGGCAGTGGTAGCACACGCCTTTAATCCCAGCACTTGGGAGGCAGAGGCAGG
>LOEQ01001000.1:245596-247132 GCA_001685075.1 Bramus lutescens | reverse complement strand
TTTCCTTAACTGCTGAGCAAGGAGCTTCCAAGTGGCTACTGTATTCCCTCCTGTTTCTGGGACAAGCCATGTATACTCTTGACTTTCTACATCATTTTTCTTTATATCTCCAATAAAGATTGGGCTTTCTGAAACTGATAGCCATGAATGATCAATCCAGGTTCTCATAAAAGAATTTAAAACCTGTCTTCCATAGAATTTTATATACTTTGAGTCCAAAAGCATCAAATGAAAAACAATGTGGCTAGATGAACAAAGAGATTATGAAGAAGCGGGTGCTCATATGCTGACGTACCCAGAAAGAGATAACAAACCCAAGAAAAACAGATGTGTCAGAGAATCAGAGTTCAATTTTCCCAGTTCATAAGCACCATAAAGGGAAAGTCTTTGGGGGCAAAAGGAAAAATACATTATTGATAACACAAGTAAATGTAGTAGATACTAGCCATTAATGACTGTTATCAAGCCTATTTATTAGGGAGCAGAAGGAATTTTCTTGTCTACATAGCATCAACTAACTCATAGAAAACATGCTGTGGAGAAAGCCAAAGTGCTTGTTGAACATTCGAAGACTAGTAATAGTATTTCATTCAAGATCTTCATTTAGTTGTAAAAATGTTTTCTTTTCAAGGACAGATATACTAGGGAAGTTGTAGAAATAAAAATAATTTCTGGAGTATCTTGTAGATAGAAAAAGTGAACTCACTTATGATTAGAATTAAAATCATTGAGACCAAATCAAAGGCAGCATGAGAATTCTTATGTGAAAAAAAATCCAGCAATATTTATAGGTTTTTATGTGCTGTTGAGGTTGCCTCCAGCCCTAATACCAACCAACAAAGCCTTGAATTGATATTCGCTGACAAACAACATCAACACTCTGTAGGTAACTAATAAGAAAAATGTGTAAATTTGCCTTTTTTATTTTTTACAGGTAATAGAAAAGTTGTCAATGTGATTTTCAGGTAGGAGAAAAAACCATGCACTTGTCATGACATTTTCAAATACTTTAAGTTATGTAACAAAGCTTTTCCCAGACCCATTAAGTCCCACAGTGCTTGCAAGTCTTGTATAAGGAAATTCCGGGTGCAGAGGGCTCCAGGCAGCATCTGATCATATGGGTTGAGGCACCTATACATTCTCTTAGGATGGAGTCAATAAAAGAACTCCACCCCACTCCTCTCTTTCAAAATGAACCTAGGCTTTTAGTGAACAGCAGAGACACACTCCAGGTCTATTTTTTTTTGTGATAATATCTAGTTTTTGTAGGCCCAATGATCACATTGCCTATGCTTACTTTATTACAATTACTAAACTCTACAGAAAATAGCATTTTCAAAATATAGCATTTAAAGAGTCCTTTTTGTACTGTTCCTCCCCTAAAAGCTTGCTTTAATAGAGAACAATGTGAGACAGGCTGTGTGGGCCAAAGCTGGGGATTCCTATGCCACCGCCCCTCATGCAGGGGATCCCTATGTTCACATAGGCCCCTACAGCCTGCTTCTGAGACAGCAATGTGATGCTGTGTGAACAGCC
>LOEQ01001000.1:233096-240596 GCA_001685075.1 Bramus lutescens | reverse complement strand
GGCTAACAGACTACTCAGGAAAGTTTAAAAATAACAAGACATATAAAACAATCACCCAGTACCTACTGGATATATGAATTAGACTATAAACTTCTGGGAGGTCTAGATTTGTACCCCATTATAGAACCCAATAATTCATGCCCATTCTAAGTGTTCCAGAAAGTTTTATCTAAGGAATCTTTAAATGCTTAAACATAAATGCCCCCTTTTCATGACAGCATTAAAACCTGCCATTTATATAGTTCTACTGAAGATTTGCCTTTAGAATTCTAGTATTCTTTAATTTCCACACATCTTTAAGTCCGACATGAATTATTAGGCTTGATTACAAAAAGGTTGAGACAAGCTTTCTTGCTTTTCTTGCCACTTAAATTAGTTTCCTTTCCATCTTATTTGCAAAATCTATGTTAACTTAGTTATTTTGCAAATATGGAAACAATAGAGGATGGAAAAAATACTGATTTGCCAACATTACCGTACTTCCTTGCAAAAGAAATTATTTCCATAGGCTACAGAAATAACTTATTTGGATTACTTCAATTAATTCTAATACAAAACATTGCCACCACTTGATTAATCAGCCGCTTGTGAGAGTCCCTTTTCTAAGAAGTCTTTTTGGTAATTTGATTAGAAAGAATGGCGGTACACATTATCATGATTCAGTATGTCCATCGAGTAGACAATTTATGACAAGTTCTTGATAACGATGGGCTTTAAAAAATGCAGTAATTTCTTCATTTCAGAATCCTATTTTTTTGTAAAGATGATTTTTTCCAAAGTCTTTGGGAGTACACGTTGCTGAACAAGCATGAGGAAATATTTCAGTGCTTTAAGAGGCATTTCTTTCCCTCTCCCCCCAGTCAACTCCCCCATGAATGATGCAGTAATTAAAACCTAATTATTATCTTCTTTTTAAACAAAACCTAAAGTGAATACCAATTAATAACAACATACTAATGAGCATCTGCTGTGATGAAATTGAATATGAATGTGCTGCAAATTTCGGGTAATTTATTTTTTTTAAGGGGAAGTGCCACTGGTCGTATTCTGCTGTTAGAAGATTATATAGAATGTACACCATTTTCTATCAAGTCATCTTGCCCATGGCAATTTCCATCTGAAGAGACAGGACTGGATTCAATATTGCAGATGTCAAAATAACCAAATATTGGCCATGTTGTCTTTACTGGGATATAGAAAAACTTTAGAACTTTACTTTGAATTTACAATATTCTATTCAAAGGGTTTTCTTTCACAGTGCTTGGTTTCTAGGTTAACTCCATATATTTAAAAATATTTGAAGCCAGGCAGTGGTGGCACACTCCTTTAATTACAGCACTCAGGAAGAAGAGGCAAGTCAATCTCTGAGTTCGAGGTCAGCCTGGTCTAAAGAGTGAATTCCAGGACAGCCAGGACTATGCAGAAAAACTCTAATTCGAAAACCCAAAAGAATATCTGTCCTCTCTTACATATGAAGACATGCCAGTTAACACAAGGAAAGTTTAAATACAAACGTCAAGTTGGAAGAAACAAAAGACAGAAATTAAGATTTGAAAGTCATCACCTTAGATTCCTATACAAACTTATAGAAATGTTTATTTGTGCTTAAGTTAGAACTACTGAGATAATCAGTTGAGATCAGATTTATCAATACAATATTAAGAAGTAAACTGGAGAGAATGAGATTCTTTTTTTTAAAGATTTATTTATTATGTATACAACAGTCTTTCCATGTATGCTTGCATGCCAGAAGAGGGCATGCCAGATCTCATTATAGATGGCTGTAAGCCACCATGTGGTTGTTGGGAATTGAACTCAGGACCTCTGGAAGAGCAGTCAGTGCTCTTAACCTCTGAGCCATCTCTCCAGCCTGAGAATGAGATTCTTCAAACAGAGCCTTTGTCTCACTCTCTACAGCACTGTTGAACTAGGTTCCATTTGTGTAGTACAGGGGCTTGTCCAAATGTTTGGCTATTAATTTTATTTATTAAAATACATATTCATTAAAAATTTTAATGGTATGTTCACATCTTATATAGGAACATTTAAGACATCTAATTCCAACATATTAACTGGTGTGCTCACTGATGGAATTACAAAAAAAAAACCGCCACAAAGTTAATACAGACATCTATATTATTAAGAGTATTTCTTACTTGTTTTACGTATGAGTGTTCTATAATGAAATCTTATTTGGAAAAACATCCCATTGGTTAAGTGGTTTTTAGAACGTCTCATCAGCTATAAGCTAGACAGAAAATTATTACTTGACCATTTTCTTATTTGCAAAGAGTTTCTAGTCCTTTCTCGGCACAACTGACTGCTTTTCATTAGAATAAAAAACGTCCATCCACAAAAAGTTTGCGAAATTGACATCTAGAATGTTTGCTCAGTTTTCTTATATCTTGTGGTGAATAACAACAGTTACTAAAATAAACATATATAGCTACTATAAATACATTGGAATAAGAATTAAGATGAAAATATAAACAATTGCTTTGACCTACCTATACAAGTTAAGGTGAATTCTGGGTTAGGAAACATCTCGGAACAAGTTTGTTTCAGATGGTGCAATGGGAAAAGGAAGTCATGGATGATCCAGGATCTGGGATGCTAATCAATTAGGCTAGCATCATCCAACTGTTCATTCAACTGACTGAGAACACTCCAAGCACTGTTACAGATGCTAGGGGCCCATCAGAGAACAAGGCGGCAACAGTTTAAGATCATATAAACTGAGCTGGGGGCATTGTGATACACACCATTAATCCCAGTACCCAGGGAGCAGAGGCAGGTGAAGGATCTCTGTGAGATCAAGGCCATCCTGGTCTACATAGTGAGTTCCAGGACAGCCAGGGCTATATACATAGAGACCTTGCTTTTTTTTTTTTATAAAGATATTATAAGTCTGAGTCCAATGTGAATGCATTTTTTTTATTGTTTTATCATATTACTTTTTGGTATATACGTATGCATCCATGTGCCACACTACCTGCATAAAAATCAGAAGACAGATAGGCAGGAGCCTGGGTTCATAAAACTGGATGGCAAGTATTTTATACTGATCCACATGAACAACTTCTGCAATCAGAGTTAAATGTATCTCCATTCATTCATCTTTTACTTGCTCTCACTGGCTTTCTATTATATTTTGTTGTTACTCTGAGACATGGTCTTGCTTTGTAGACCAGACAGGTTTGTAATATGCTACAGGTAGCTCAGGCTTGCAATCCTTCTACATCAGCCTCTTGAAGTGCAGGGATTACAGATATGCATAACTACACCCAGCTTTTATAACTTTTGAATAGCATGCATCACCCTTTTATCTTCTAACAGAATTAGGTATGTTTCAATTATGATACTACACTGAAAAGTCCCTGACAGCCATATTCATTTTAAATTCCTGATTATATTTCATCAACATGGCCATTCAATAACTAAATAAATGACTCTGAAAACTAGTAATATTAAATCAAAATTTCATGTTCCTTTAACTTTAGCATGTAATACTTTACAATGCATTCAATCCTCATAATAACTAAGAACAAAAGTACCTGGGATTATTTTCCTTGTTTTACAGAGGTCATCAAGGTGAAATCAAATATTCATGCTCCCAGATCTGCCCAAGGACAGTGTACTTCTAGTCAGCTTTGAAAATCTTTTATAAATTTGGCAGACTCAAAATGAGAAGACTATTCATAGCTATACTCAAGAAGGCCACAGCATTTTATGGCCAAATAACATCTCATATCTTGGCATAAGATATGGGTCTAGTTTCAATGAAATGAAGTCCACATATACTTATAATTTAAAATTAGATTTTCCAAATGTTTTATCTGTGTTAAGTCATACTATGCAAAAAGGACTTAAGTTTAGGATGACAAAAAAGTTTCCAGATCAGTCTCCATTATTATATTTAGTCTTAAACATGTAAAAGAGCTATTGTGGTTATCTTTATTTTATAGGAAGAAAGCTGAGACTCAGAGAGGTTACTGAACTTGTCTTGGGCCATTCGGCTAGCTGGTAAGTGGCACACTCAAACTCTGACACAGGTTTTCAGTGTCTAAACCCCATTTCCAAATACTAGTCATAGTCCCAAATTACTGGCTCTTTTGTGGCCAGTTTTCTACCTGAAATGCTTGCTTTGTTGCCAGAGGTCATCTATTCATATGCACCAGGTACCTTCCTTCAAGCAGTAAAGATATGATGTCATATTCAGAGCACAGGCTAGCAAAGGTCAGTGAAGTTGAATTATTAGACTACATTGGGGAACACTAGAGGCAGAGACACCAATGAGAAACTAAGCCAAACAGAAAAGCTTTACAATGTGCACCATTGCACACTGAGGACTCAATCTCCAATTCTGCCAATTTAACCTTGTAAGTTCTGCTTACATTGATTCTCAAAAGTACCTCTAAAAATTCTGCCTCTGAAAGGTGCATACAATGGCGCATGACGGTAATGACAAAATACTTATAATACTTCTTTGCTCTTAGTTTCTTCAAAGTTTGTGTCAGTTTGTTAACTGTACTACAGTATATTTAAGGACGGATTCAATTGCAAACACAAACTCAGGGTTCTCAAGACTCTGGCACAGAGAGAATGAGAATGCCAGTGGCATGAAATGTTTAAGAAAAAAGTTGAGGGTCAAGCTAAACCAAAGCATTCTACACTACTCAATATAAACATATGCAACTATTTCCCCACCTGTAAAACAGGGATAACAGGAGTAGCTCATAGGATTAGTGTATACATTATAAGAGTTTAAGTGGAAAATACTTAGAACAGTATATAAAACACAGCAAGTGGTCTAAATTTCTTTTATTTTTAGAGGTGTTTAAATTTGGCCACAACATACTCTGAATTCATCTCAACAGTGTTTATTTTGTTCTGGGCTCTTTCTACGCCATTGTTCCATAAAGTTATATAGTTTATAAGCTCTTTGATACAGAAATTATAGCTATGAATATAGTTTGTGGTGAATGTCCTCTGCCTCTAGCCCCAAGCCAGTGTTTCCCAATGTAGTCTAATAATTAATAGACTTAAAAACTGATACCGGAGGAATGTTTAAAAAGTAGCGGTTCAATTTTAGGTGGGATGTCCAGTAAGATCTTAACAGAAAGTAAAGAGGTAGATTTTGGAGACACGTTAAGAACCGTTAGGTCTATCAGTCATAAATCTTGTAAGCTTTAGTTTATATATCTGTAAAACACCCACTATTGTGAGGACACATCACAGGTTTACGTAAAATGTTTGGAAAAATACATAAATGGTGGGCACTCAATTTGCCTTAACAATTATTTAAGAGTTAAACTTTGCAATCCTTTTGCTTTAATGCTAAGACATCATCATCACATTTAATGGCTCAAGAACAAATGTAAGTTTCATAGCTGCTGGTCTAACTAACCATTCCTTTCTCTCTTAAATACTTTTACTAAATCAGCAGTATATTTTAAAATTGGCATGATAAAATAGAGAAAAGCAGTAGACATAAACCAAGCTATTATTTCTGCCTTCTGTGTTCTCCTAATTCAATAGTAAAACTTAGTTCTTGTTAATATTCAGTTCTTCCAGTCAGGCTATGTTTATTATCCTTTTCTGCACAGATCAGTCAATGAAATAAACAGTTGATCCCTAAACATGACTAGGGCTGTTTGGCCACAAACTTACTATCCTAACTGGCTACTCATAGTACTAGATAAGAAGTAATTCTCATACTAAGAAATCATTTAGTGGACTCAAATAATTGGGTCTCAGGCAGTTATTTTTAACAATTTAGTAACAGAATCACAGAAGATGTCTTATGATTTTCCTACATTATGTTTTGTACAAAAATCTCTTCAGTAACAATTCACAAAAGGTCATATTTTTCAAATATCAAAATATTCCAAAATAACTAAAATACCAAAAGAAGGGCACCAATATTAATTAATTGTGTTAATTCTTCTATCTTGCCAGAATGATAGGATTTTGACAAAAACCAAGCCAAAGCAAACTGGCTTGGTTGTTCTTTGCCATTTTTAGATTATAGTAGAAATTACAATATTAGGCGCTTCTTTAATTACAAACTAGGTTAGTTTGTACACAATACCTAGGATTTATTTCTGAAAGCTCACCTAGGCTATCTTCTACATTTAACAGGAAACCAAGCCACCAAAGAGAGAAGAGTTACAAAATAATCAAAATGGCTAACAGACTTTCTTTGAAGTAAAATGAATAGTCATGAATGTGTTTTCTCTCTCAAGCACTTTCATCTAAAGAGGAAGAAAATCATTCATTTCCTCTAATTGTGTTTATAAAGCCATCAAGACAGAAGAAATTTCATTAGAAAAAATCAGAAAGTAAAAACAAAAATCCTGCCCAGGCTCTACATCTCCTCCCTTGGGATACTATATATGAAATGAAATCTTTTGATAAGGTATCTAAGCAATGCTCTCCCTCCCATATACAACACTCAAGCTCCTAATTCTAGCTTCAACAGACTCATTTCTCAGCCCACTGTTAATTTTTTCCTGCTTTACATGTGATACTTTAACCTACTACCTGGGGTTTATTTAGAAACTTCAAGGAATAACTGCTCTTTCATACTTCCTAAACCTATGTTATACTGCCACTTACTTAATTTCTTGGTAGGCTACACTGTAACTCTCTTGCCTGCTCTTGGGACCCTTTTCCTCCTATGGGGTTGCTTGTTCAGTCTCAACACGAAGGCTTTGGCCTTTGTCAGGTTGATCTTGTTTTATCATGTCTGGTTGTTATTTCTTGGAGGCCTGCTTTTTTCTGAAGAGAAACAGTAGGGAAGTATATCTAGGAGAGAGGGGAGTTGGGGGGAGCTGGAAAGCAAGGAGGGAGGACAACTGTGGTCTTGATGCATTAATAAGAAAAGAATCTATTTTAAAAAAGGCATAGTGTCCTGTCTCTTCTACATTTCCTTATTTGAAATTATTTCTTAGTTCTTGATAAGTACAACAGGAAAGTTTTGATTTGAGCCCTAGAAGACCAGTTTCTCTCAAAACATTTTCCCATTCACTTACCAACTTGAAGGTCTTTCATAGCAGTCACTACCACCCTCTTGGATATATAAACTGTGGCATTCAATTGTTCCAAGACATACTTCATATCCTTGTTTTCCCCTTTCTGCCTTAGGACACTTCACTGTTTTGCACATTTTCTTCCAGATAAGCAAGAAAAAGCAATAGTTCTTGTTTCCTCAAAATATTATAGCACTGGCATATAGTAACCATTCAGTAATTACTAACACGATAATGAAAAAAAGTGGGCAAAATATTGTTGTTAGCAAGTCTGATAAATGCTAAAGAGAAAAAAAAAGTTTTAAAGAGGCTACGAGTGAAACACAGTAGTAAATAAACCAGATGCTTAATGTGCCAAAGAGTCTGTGTTCAATTTCTAGCATTAAGAAGTTTAGCTGGAAAAAAGTCAAACAGGCTTTAATCCCAGCACTTGGGAGGCAGAGGCAGGTGGATGTCTGTGAGTTCGAGG
>LOEQ01001000.1:221867-224344 GCA_001685075.1 Bramus lutescens | reverse complement strand
CCAGCAATACCACTTTTGGGTATATATCCAAAGGATGCTCAATTGTCCCACAAGGACATGCCATGTGCTCAACTATGTTCACAGCAGCTTTGTTTGTCATAGCCAGAACCTGGAAACAACCTAAATGCCCCTCGAGAGAAGAATGGATAAGGAAAATGTGGCACACTTACACAATGGAGTACTGCACAGCAGAAAAAATAATGACATCTCCCTCTTTCTCTTTCACACAAGCTAAACACATACTAAACCACTAAGCTACACCCACAGGCCAGTATTATCCATTTTAGTAGGAGACCAACTTTATTAGCATTGGTCTGTGAGTTCTACATTTTTGTGGCTTCGGTGATAGTTCAGTTTCAGTTGTTAAATCTTTTGGAGCAATACTGGGGATGTAGCTCTGTGGTAGATTACATGCTTAGCATAAACAAGTCCCTAGATTCAATTTCCAGCACCAGAAAATATAATCTCAAAAAGGGAACTTTCATACTGTTTTTGGATGTTCTATGTGCATGTATGCACTCTTTTAGTAGTTTACTGGAGTTCTGAGTGGTGACCTTTATTTCAGTTCTCAAGTCTTTGGTATGCTGATTAGAACTGCACTATTTTTCCTCAGGAGTTTGTTTATAAGCAATTCTATGAGTCCATTTTCCTAGTAGTATTTTCTGTGATTCACCTTATTGCCACTACTATAACCTCTCCTCTTCGTTTATACTTAACTTTTTTGTTGTTCTTGTTTCTGACAGTGTATGACTATGCAGTCTATTCTAACATTAAACTTGTAATTTTCCATGCAAGAGATATGGCTCAGTGGTTAAGAACACTTATTTTTCTTGCAGAAGGCCTGGGTTCAGTTCTTAGCACCCACATGGTGGTAGCTTACAACCTTCTTCAGTTCCAGGGGATGCAATTCCCTAATGCCATCTATACAGACACCAAGCATGCATGTGGTGTACATATATACCAAAGGCAAAACACTCATATTCATAAAAAGAAGTAAATCTAAGAAAAACTTGTAATCTTCCTGCCATAAGACTCTTGAGTGTTAGGATGACAGGTATGTGCCATATTCAGCTTCTGGATACCTTTTAATTCAGTCCCCCACCAGAAAGATGTGTTTGTAATTACTCAAGTCTGTCATGTACTTCTGTAAGTGTGCTATAATCAGAACCAGTAGATTGGGAGAGGAACACAATCTCTCAGAGTTCCAGCTCTAACACGCTTCCCAGCTTCTGTTTGCCACTACAAGATCACTTAGGGACTGAGGCATGACAGAATGAAGAATAAAACTGATGGTCTCTGCATGACAGGATTGCCCTTGGCTTCTGGAGTCCTCTCTGTAACCTGGTGCTCAAATATGGTTCTGGCCTATGCCTCATTCAGCCAGAAAATGATAAACACATTTCTCATTTGCTAGTACTTGAAGCCCGGTCTTCATCTCTGATCTTGCTATTTATTTTTTAGGGTCTTCATGTTACTGTTTCATACATTCTTAAAAGGTCTCAATAGTTGCTTTCAACTGAAGAACCTAGAAGGAATATTATCATTCTCTTTTACCGTGAACTGAAATGATGGTAAAACCTGATTATCAGAGTTCTTATGCTATCCAATCAATATTCACAATTTTAAAGATCTGGATCAACATTCTTACTTTCTAGGAAGTCATACCACATTAATTCTATTTCATCATGTCTCATTAGTATTAACTCTGTAATCAATTACTTTTAAAGCACCACTGTCTTACTTGAAATATCTATGCTTAGTTCTACAAAGTCATCTACAGCAAGGCAGAATCCAGGATTCTAACCCCACCAACAATTAATACATGAAAGTGCATGAATGAAAATTAGTATTAGAAGATCAAGGGGCTTAAATACTGAAAACCTGCATGCCACTTGCCAGCTAGCTGAATGGCCTAAGACAAGCCCAGTAACCTTTCTAAATCTCAGCAGGGGGTGGGGTGTCTTTTAAGACAGGGTCTCAAAGTAGTCTCCAACTCTCCACATTGACATGGAAAGCCTTGAACTCCCAATCCTGTTGCCTTTACCCTCCAAGTGCCAGGAATTACAGGCATGTGCTGACGTGTTCAGCTCCCAACATTTTCTTAATTTCAAGCTGTGCCTTCAAAGAATTTTTTTTTATTTTTAACCTATGACTAACCTAAAAGAAGAGCATTGCTTGGGACTACTCAGACTCTTCTTGGCTAACTCTTTAATCTTGATTAACCCATATCTAATAATCTGTGTANATTAACCAATGAAAGTAACACATAGACAGATGACCCTCCTACATCAGAAGATAGATACCTCCAACTCATAACGCATTTATATCTTACAGTTCAAAACAGTCTAACTTGTATTGCAAGTGCTTACATGCAGGATTTACTAAAAATTAGCATAGCTGTTGTTATTTACTTTCTACCATACCTTCAACACACACCTGCAGATAGATAAAAGATACACATCCCAGAAAAAGCTCAT
>LOEQ01001000.1:209367-216867 GCA_001685075.1 Bramus lutescens | reverse complement strand
AACAGGGGCTTAAAAGGCAAAATTACTTCCCTGAGAATATGGGTTTTCTAGAAGTCTATGGCCCTATTTATACTTAAGTAACAGGGAGCTTCTCTAATCATAATTTATCAGCAATAACCCTTATCACTCAATAGCATCTTGGCTCCTAAATCATCTATTTTCCCCTGCCCTTATGACACATGACACTTGTATCCATCTCTTAGATACTTCCCAAAATTCCAACACAAACTTTTCCATACTCAAGAGCATAGTAAGCACCCCACATATATGGGCTTCTTAGTTTCTTGCCTTCATAATCCAGTCAATGCCCTTTCACGGTCAGTGATAATCAAAGCTACCACTACCCATAGGGGTAAGGTGGCCCTAATTCATAACTTCTCATCTTCTACATGCTGGTATCCTCTAACAGTTTTGAAAATATACATTCTTGGAAGCCGATCAATGAAGGAGCATTTATGCCAGTTGCCAACGTCTCCAAAAGGACAATTAACTAATGTTTTGAGTCAGGGTCTCATATGGCGCAGAATGACCTTGAACTATACCTCTATCTAAGGCATCCTTTTAAAATCTGTCTTAAGAGGCTAGAGACATGGCTCAACAGTTAAAAGAACTGGATGCTCTTCCAGAGGACAAAGGTTTAACTCCTAGCACTCAGAAGGTAGGTTACAACTGTCTATAACTCCAGTTCCAGAGGATCTGATGCCCTCTTCTGACCTCCATGGGCACCAGGTATGTACATGGTACACTGACAGGCATACAGGCAAAACATCTATATCCATAAATTAATAAAATTTTAAAATTCTGCCTTTAAATTGTACCATTATTCATATCTGGGTTTGACACACTTAACATTAATGTTTCTAAAGATTCTCAACCTTGGCATTATTGACTCGCCGAACTGTGCAACCATTCTGAGGGCTGCCCTAAGCAACAGAGGATGTTTAGCAGCATCCTTTTACCTCTACACCTTTTATGCATGCTTAAAACAGTCATACCCACCCTGAGTATGACCATTCAAAATGTACTGGGGTCAAGAGGGGGGATGTGCCCCAGTTGAGAACCAATGCTCTAGTCAAATAGTGACTTTCTTCACCACTCCATTATCTTTTCTACCTTATTGATTGAAAGCTCTAATATCACAAAGCTACTGCTGTTTTCTTTTCCCTTTGACCACTGGTATCTGGGCAATTTGGATTTCCCTACCTCCTACATTAGAATACAGGCCTATTAGAAGCAGGGTCTACCTCCCCATTAGAATTCAGGCCTATTAGAAGCAGCGTCTACATCCCCATTAGAATACAGGCCTATTTGAAGCAGGGTCTGGATCTTCTACTTTGTTGAAAGGGTGAGCTTCCATTTCTTTCCAGTATGAGTGATCACAATTCCTCATATAAGTTTCCATAGTAGGGTTTTTTCTTTTTGAGGATGTCTACCTTGGTAGTTCTAACTAGTTAACAATTATCAGCAAAGTACATTTAGTAACTTAATGCTAAATGTAGAACTGATATTTAGATACCCCGTGACCAGGATCATTATATAGTCACAGTTTAGGAAAGCTGTGTGTGTGTTTGTGTGTGTGTGTGTTATTCATCCTCTAGAGCAACTTGATTATAGAATAAAATTAAGAAAAAGACTTATTTTTGCTGAAATGACCAGTCAAAGGGGGCAGATTCCATAATTTCTCTGTCTAAGGGCCAACATAATTATAAAACCATGACAGCATCAGCAGCTCATCAAAATGATGTGAATTTGCCTTGGAAGAAACCTTTGGGCATAATCCTTGAGGACAATTATAAGTTAGAAGCAAATATAATTAGCAACTGGTAGAAAATTTCTACACAAAGGATGCTGATGAAAATGGTGCAGTGTCTACCAGGAAGAAGGTGTCTCTCTACTTCAACATGTTAATCAATATTTTAGAAAAGATAAAAGAGAGGAAATTATTCACAACATCAGAACTCTTGAAGGCAAAACACTATCGAAAGCAGAACTAAGATCCATACAATCCACAATGGGATAGTGATTGGCTGAGAGATCTTGCAAAGCAAAGATTTTACATTTGTTAGGTTTTTGTTAAACACAGTGCTGGTTGGTCTCCAATGCCCAGTCTTCTTTTCCTCTTTAGGAACAAAAAGCTATTAATCTCTGTGGCTAATTTTTGGTCCATGATATATAAAATGGGTATGTTGTGCAGGACTTCCTCAAGGTTGCTTAAAGAAATAACATGGTTTTGTGTGGTCCAGCTTTGCTGATGGGACTGAAGGGCTTGAATTCTCTTTGTTTGCCTTCATTTATTGAAGTAGCCTTGTTCTTCTCAAAATGGCCTCTGAAATACAACAATCCTCTGAAGATCTTTCTTCAGACAAGCATCAACCCCTCACCTCAGGCAAATCCCATACCAACGACTCTGTCAGAAAGCGTTGAATGTAATTATCTACAACATACAGTGAACCTGAAAAGGGTGACTGAGTATAGAGGATTAACCTGCACTTCTGGAGTGCTATGATCCTCAGGGTTATGTCCTCAATGAGAGATTTCTTCAACTTTATTCAGAGCTCATGGATAGACACACTCCGTGCCACAATGCAGCCCTAGTGTCTTATTTCCTACAAGAGTCTGCGCAATATGTCATTGATACTGTACCTATGATAAGCAGACCATCTTTGGGTCTGCTTGCAGTAAAGAGGAAAATGACCTGACTCTCCAGTCATTACTTATATCCCTGCTGTGTGTCTCTTCAGTGGTTTATGTGAACAGAATTGTTACACTGAAGTAAGTCATGGATACCAAGAAAGCTGGGAGGCAGACCATGCTTTTCCNAGGGTTATGTCCTCAATGAGAGATTTCTTCAACTTTATTCAGAGCTCATGGATACACTCCGTGCCATAAGGCAGCCCTATAGTGTCTTATTTCCTACAATAGTCTGCACAATATGTCATTGATGTTGTACCTACGATAAGCAGACCATCTTTGGGTCTGCTTGCAGTAAAGAGGAAAATGACCTGTCTCTCCAGTCATTAGTTATATTCCAGCTGTGTGTCTCTTCAGTGGTTTATGTGAAAAGAATTGTTGCACTGAAGTAAGTCATGGATACCAAGAAAGCTGGGAGGCAGACCATGCTTTTCCTAGACAAAAATCTAAGCCTTAGTTTTGGTTCACTAAAATGTGACAGAGCTAAATAGACAGTCCTCAGAAAAACCAAGGCTACTGCTAGCATTCCACAGTCCCTTCTGCTGACCAAACAGGCCCCCAAAATCTCTTTGCCAGTCTTCTGAAGACTAAAGATAGCTTTCCCTACCCTGTTGATGGAAGGTCCCTAATTGCTAGAACCTTCCACCAATCAGCCCCCATACTAAGCTTTCCTTCTCCAATCAGTCCCAGATAGTCTCCTAACTGTGCTTATAAGGAGCTTGTGACCCTCTTTGGGGTTCACTAACTGCCACCACAACATTGGAATCAATAAAGCTCTCTTGTTATGGCAAAAAAGAAAATAACATGGATAGGAAACACATTTTTAAAAAGATGTATGTATGTATATGAATGTATGTATGTATGTTTGCTTCAGGTAAAAACAGAGACCAGAAGAGTATGTCAGATCTCTTAGAGCTATAGCTACAGGCAGTAGTGAGCTGTCTGATACTTGTGCTAAGAACTGAACTAGGGTCTTTGGAAGAGTAGTAAGCTCTTAAACACTGAGCATCTCTCCAGCCTCAAAGGGGGTATACTCTTTCGACTCATCAGTCTTTTCTTCACTATTCTACCCTGTGATGTCTTGAACAAGTCTATAAAGCCTCACTGTACTGTGCTGTGACTTTCAAGATGATAACAATTTGGTGCTGCTGTTGACAGATGATGAAGGGATGGAACAATCACAGGAGATTCATCAATAGTTCATAAATGAATATCTGTTATATGTTTAAAAATATGCAGTCTTAGATTGGGAATTAAATGTTCTTTTTAAGACATTGCTAGTTTTGGTCTTCATTACCTTCAGCTCAATACAATTCATAAGTATTAGAGGCAAAAATATATCCCAGTATAATTTTTAATTGTTACAGGTAAAAATATATCTCTCAAAAACATGCTGGAGTGCTAAGCTCAATTATTCACAAAAAATCTTTATTTTAACTATGGTCTTGGAAGAAAAAAAATCAAGTTAGGGTGAAATTGGAGTGAAGTAGTGGGGCCTTTAAACAGTATGACTGGTGTCCTTATGAAAAGAGACAATTGACATTTAGAGTGAAGCCAATCATTTTGCAAAAGAAGCAGAGATTAGAATAAAATATGTACAGAGCCAAGGGACATCAAAAGTTAGCAAATGCTAGAAGAGGAAAGTTTAGGAGGATGGCTGTGATGACACTCACACTTTATACATGACATCTAGCATGATGAGGTAATACATTTCTGAGATTTCTCTTTTGTGGTACTAGGAATTGCCAACCCATGATCTTGCATTTGCCAAGCAAGCATTTTACCCAATGAGTTATATATTCCTATCCCAATGTCACCCATTTTAAGCCATCTGGTTTGTGGTACTTTGTTAATACATCACCAGTTAAGAGTTATACATAGAGGTCTACTACTAATAAGCCATGAGTCCAGGAAAACATCACAGGACACAACCTAACAGTGGTAACTTTAAGAGGGTTAATACAACCCAAACAGATTTATCTAGAAAAGGTGGCAATGGCAGGTTTATTCTTCTCCTGTTTTGGTTCCAGCAAGAGTACTTCAAATGCTGTATATTGTTTTGAACTCCTTGGATACAAACTCTAAGAATGAGTATGTAAGTGCTGAGTAAGGACAGGGGGATAAGTCTAGATTCATGCAATACTTCTCTTGGAAATAAGACTAATAAGTGAGGTAAGTGTCACAACTCAGGCAACATATAAGACCTTTTTATTTAAAAAATTGAAAGTAAATCAAAATGTTCATCAACAAATGAATGGATGAACATTGCATCTGGGTTTGATTAAATATTATTTGGCTATAAAAATGAATGACAATTCATACATGATATAAAAAAACAATATGTTTAGTGAAAGAAGCCAGACACAAAAGATGACATCACCTGATTTCACTTCTATGAAATCTTCAGAATAGGTAAATGGCTGAGACTGAAAGCAGATAAGCAGTTTACTATAGTTAGGAGAAGAGGAGGATGTAGAATAGGTATAACATTTACTTCTGGGGTGATAAAAGGGTTGGAATTAGACAGACATGGTGGTAATAACACATGAACATACTACATGGAAATGCATTGTTCATCTTTTTTATTGAGCTCTACATTTTTCTCTGCTCCTCTCCCTGCCTCTCCCCTCCATTTTAACCCTCTCCCAAGGTCCCCATGTCATTGTTTATCTTTAAATGGTTAATTTTATGTTATGTTAACTTTGTCTTAATAGAAAGAAAAAAATACATTAAAAAAAGGTTGAGTACTCACTTGGTACTAGAAAAGCTATATAAAGAATTCAGAAATCTCCTTGTTTAAGTCACTAAAACTACAAAACTCTAAAACACCGGTCACAGTAAAACCTTTCTCTACTGAAACACCAATAATGCCTTGGTGACAATGTATCACATTTCCCTAAAAGCTTGAAGGTCCTCTCCTCCCTGCCTATTTCATGCATAATAGCTTAAGAGACAGCTAATATCTTACTACATTTTTCTTACATAGGAATGAAACACTGCCCAAGTAGCTTGGCAACATTTTTATGCACTTATTACTCATCAAACCAACAACTTGTTTAAGCATAGCCGTTTTGAAATCTTAACCATATGATGGCCTTGAGTTCACAATTTCCCCTCTTCTTTGAAGAACAGAAGTTTTTTTTTAATGATACTGATGGTGACAGAAAGGATTTTAGCAATTTTACAACAGAGGATAAATGTGAAAAACCCGAGGACTGTCCCAAAGTAGAAATGAAGGTCACATCAATGGTTCCCTTAAAAGTAGCCTTCAAGAAAATTTAGTTGAAAAAATAACTGAATAAAGAGCTCTACTATAGTAATTCTGCCTTAGGAGCTGTTCATTTTCATCATATATTATTGCCATTACCCAAGGAGATGAATTATGTAACAGAATTCCCTGTGGTTCAGTCCCTATCCATGTACATTGGCCATGTTAAAAAGAAGAGTACCATGTCCTTATTAAAATATTTACCATCTAATTTAGATAAACTCAAGTTGTCACCAGGACAAAGGATGAAGATCTTATTATTTAGTACTATAAATATGTGAAACTTCACTTCTGAATTTAAAACCATTTAAGGTAGAGAAGATTCACAGTATTTTAATTAAGCAGTAACTTGTATACCCTTAAATTCCCATAAGGCCAAAGATATTTTAGGGTACAGAAAATATATTTTAATGTACCCAAGAAGAGAGAAAGGACATGTCCAAAGCCATGGGAAGAAAACTGTCCGAGTTTTTATTTGCTCATTACTCAGGCAATCAAGAGTCTTAAGGAGAGACAACTGGCATATTCTAACTCAACTCTAGAAGTACTCAAGTCAACTACAACCCAGGACTATGTGAAAGGTTTATTAGATGAGGAAGAGACAGGCAAATTAAACAGGTAGTGTTTTACCACAAACTTGAGCCTATCTGAAGTTTCCACTAGCCTGGTACTAGAAATAGATTGTGATTTGTTCAATTTATAAATGCCATTTTTTTTTTGCCCACAGGTAACAATTTTATACAATCTATGTTAAACTGGTTTCTAACTTCCTAGTACGTGTATAAAATAATGGATTTTACTGTGACATTTTCATGCATGCTTACAATGTAATTAAATTATACAGATGCCCCCTGTTCACTCTCTGTGGTATTTTCTTAAAACCAGAGTCATATATGGGAAATATAAAATATTTGTCTCTCTAAATTTGTATTGTTTCATTTAACATGATAATCTCCAGCTCCACAGGCTGAAGGAGCTGAATGTGCTCCCAAAGCACCGCATTTCTTAAAACTTAAGATGTGCCATCACTAGGGTATATATGGTACTTCCTGCTTACCCCACCAGTCCAGAATAGCTGAGCCACTTGTGCCTCTGAGCAGATCAACATAGCCATCAAACAAACTGCAACACTCTGCTCACAAACCTCATCCAAATGCTCAGTTTCTCGAAAGAGTCAGAGTTTGTGCTAACAGCATGGCCCATGGCCAGGAAGCTGNNNATCATACGGCTGCTACTACTGAATCAGTAAGACCTCTCTTAAAGGAACTGTGGCATGCAGCCTCAAGCAAAGCCCATTTGGGAAAAAATGTGGTTAAAGTTTGTTTTTTAGTGTCTAGAATTTCTTTTCAAGCCCTCTCTGGTTTTATGTGGGTATAGTTAACCATGTTGGCATGCCAATCTCTTGGAGAAGGCCACTCCTTAGTTCCTGGCTGCCTGGCTAGCTTAGACCCAAAATAATCACTCAGAAACTATATTATTTAAAACAGTACTTGACCCATTAGCTCTAGCTTCTTATTGGCTAACTCTTACATCTTAATTTA
>LOEQ01001000.1:190937-209321 GCA_001685075.1 Bramus lutescens | reverse complement strand
CCCAGCATCTGTCTCCGGCAGCTCCATGGCTTCTCTCTGACTCTGCCCTTCTTTTTCCCAGCATTCACTCTAGCTTTTCCCGCCTAGTTCTGTTCTGCCCTTGCCAAAGGCTCAAAGCAGTTCTTTATTCATTAATCAACAAAAGCAACACATAGATAGAAGGACCTCCCACACCATCCACATATTTTCATAGCAAATTACATTATTTCTGTATGGCAAAATAAAACCTCACTGTGAAGACATACCATATTTTCTTTATCCATTCATCTGTTTATAAGAAAATGTAGAACATTTATAAATTTTGCCCCCAACACTGAGCAAATTTTACAGGATGTAGTAGGTGTTTAATAAAAGTTTTTGAGATGGGGCACTCATAGTAAAACGGCCTTAATAATGATAGTCCTGTCTCAGACTATGCTAGAATTATAAGCATGCAGTGATGTAGGATTCCCCCTCTGTATTCTGTGGATGTTTTATTACCATTGGTTAATAAAGAAGCTGCTTTAGCCTATAGCAGGGCAGAATATAGCTAGGTGGGAAATTTAAGCAGAGAGATGGAGAATGGAGGAGGAGTTGGAGAGGTGCTAGCAGCTGCCAGAGGAGTAAGATGCCAGAGCATTACCAGCACGGCACAGAGCACATGGCAACACACAGATTATTAGAAATGGGTTAATTTATATGTAAGAGCTAACCAGTAAGAAGCCCAAGCCATTAGCAAAGCAATTATCATTAAGTCTCTGAGTAGGGACCTGTGGGCAGGAGAGAATCTATTCCAACAGAACCAGATGGGACAGAAAAAGTCTTTCAGGTATAACACAGACTACACCTGGTAAAATTATTAAATAAAAGATATAGTTGAAACTCAGCAACTGAGAACTTATAATCTTTTCTTTTTTTCTTTTTTTAAAAAAGGGTAAACGTTTTGAGACAGGGTATCTCTGTGTAGTCCTGGCTGGCTATCTTGGTATTTGCTCTGTAGACTAGAATGGCCTCAAACTCAAAGATCTTCCTGCCTCTGTTTCCTATGGGCTGGGATCAAAGGTATGCCACCACACCTGGTGAGATGTGTATACTCTTGTAAAACAGATACTTTGAAAAAAAAACTATAGAAACTAAAGTGATGCTGGTCATTGTACAACGATTTCTCAGGTCTCTCTGAAAAGATTAATATTTTTATTCCTAGTAGAAAAGCTCATAAACCTCATAGATATTACTTTCCAAACTCATCACTAGCAATTCAAATGAAGTACAGAAAAATGAGCTGAGTCCTTCAAACCTCCTGTTAGGAAAGACTAAGGGCAGTTTCACTAAGCATAGTGCTCTGAAACAGTAAATTTCAGAGTCATGTCTGATCAGCTAATCTAGCAAAGCTTCTCCTGGGGATAGGTAGCTTAGCCTGCAGTAAATATCTAACTAAAATGCCATAGTTTGGGGGAAGGATAGGATATAAAGTAAAAAGGAAGTAACTTTGAAATGCCTGTACTAGCTCATTCATTTAAAAGGACAATAAAGCTTAAAATAGTATATTAAACTACATCAACATTACCACCAATATTTATCAGAAACTTAATTCTATAGCTATGTATTTCTTTTTTCCCTTCTCTCACCATGACTTGAAGAATAAAAGCCTTTCTACAAAATAATTCAATTTTCATTAAACTTAAATTGATGAGTTAAGTCTCAAAGGCAAAATCAGCTCATGAAGCAAAATGATTCTCCTAGAGCAGTGGTTCTCAACCTGTGGGTCACGAATCCTTGGGGATCGCATCAGATATTCTGCATAACAGATATTACAATTTATAACAGTAGCAAAATTACATTTATGAAGTATCAACAAAATAATGTTATGGTTAGGGGGTCACCATAACATGAGGAACTATATTAAAGGGTCATGGCATTAGGAAGGTTGAGACCCACTATAGAACTTACAACTAGATTAATGAGGCACCCTACATCCATACACCTTTGTTCTGTTTTTATACCTGTTGATGTAAGCTTTGAGGCTGATGTAAAAATAATTCATCAGGACAGCTAATTATCACATGTTCTACATTTTTAAAAAAAAAACCTACATAATTATCAAAGTTTTAGAAAGTAAGGAAAGGAACATTTAATATTTATCCAGTTATTTAAAAATAAGTTATTGGTAATGTCCAAATGTGTAAAAGGCTGTTATACCCAGTATATTCACAAGGTGTTTATTTGTATACAGTAAAACTTGGATAGCCATCAGGAAAGCTATGTAGCAATATAAAACACTACTATATTTACTTAGACACTTAGATAATACACCATCCTTATGAAACAATTGACACAGAGAAAAATAATCATTTAGGTGGGAAAATACTCATAAATTTTCAGTATAGAGCTATTGAAAAGTAGCCTAACAGTGAGAAGTATGGTTAAATTGCATGTAATGAATGAAGTAGCTACATAGAAAAACGCTTGATAACTATAAAGCACATCTTCATTGTGACTGCAGTCAAAATTACACAAAGATATGTAAAAGAACAGAGAAATAGACAATACAACAAAATACTTTCCTAAGATTAGACTGTGTACCACCTTTTTCATAGAAAAGATTTTAAATCAGAAGTCAGGGATAGAATGTTGCTTTTGTATTCACCTTCTCAGCAAAACCCCTTGCAAAAGCCTATATAAAGTTTAAAAATATAGGACATTCTCTGAAAGTGAACTGCGTGTTAGTCCACTACAAGTTCCTATATGATTTATAGAAGCTAGTTTAAGTTTGGTTAGTAGCTTAGTAATAATACATAGTAATTAATCATAAGACACTTTCTGCTCAAAAGACCTACAAACATTCTGTTCACCAGTTTGGACACTGCTGTTGGATTGAAGGTACTCAAAGGGGGCATAAGAGGCAAGGCACCTTAACTACCACAGAGGAGTTTTCATACTCCATGTTCCACAGTTGGGAGTCACTAAGGCAGTATGCACTATCCCTCAGGTGAATATACTAAGTCTTGCTTAAGAACCAATGATCTATGCAGATATTGATAAACAACTTAATGCCACAGAGGGGAGAAAGCCATTAGGAGATAGTTACCTCTGGTCTAAGTACAGCTTTCATGCAGGTTGGACAAAGAGGCCCATTTCGGGAGAAATGAAGGGGAAGACGTCGAGTGCGACTGCGACATGTTGGCTCATCACATATCAACCAGCACTAGAGAGAAAAGGGAGAAAAATCTGGCATTATAATCACTACTGAACACTGAAACTAATAGACCCTTATGTTATCAAGGATTTATTCCAACCTTCCTTAGAGATTGCAGAATAGTTTAGTTAACCCACTTCTTTGGACATGCTAATTAGATGTATGCCCCCCAAACTTAAAAATTAGGAAAAACATGGGTTTGGAGAGAGGGTTCAATGGTGAGGCACACTGGCTTCTTCCAGAGACCACACTTTTGATTCCAGTACCCAGATGGGAGCTCATGACCATCTGTAAACTCCAGTTCCAGGGATCTAACACCTGCTTTTGGCCTCTTGGCACTACACGCACACATGATATATTTACATACATGCAGGCAAATTATATTCCCACACATAAAAAAAATAAATCTTGAAAAACAAATCAGAGTGATTCCCATGAAATGTTCTCCCTTTTCTTAAGGGATATATGCCCCCCATCAAAATCTCCCAATTAAAACTACTATTATACATAAACTATAAACCAAACAGTTTTAGTTCAGACCCTTATACCAAGTGTATAGAAATGAGTGACCTTTCCAATAGCCTAGTTACATAAGTATGCTAGTTACCTTCTGTTTGAAATGGGTATGACAACAGTATCATACCTTATAGGACCTGCTATAGTGATGTAACACACTTAAAGTACATACAAGTTCTCTTGCCATAATAGAAATGCCTAATAAAGCTAGTGATTATGTGATTTTAAATTAAAACAGATTCTTCTACATGTGTTCTCTGGAGACATAAAACTGGCTCCTATGTTTTCAAAGACAACTTTTTTTGTGGATATCAAATGAGGCTATTTATTAATATTAAAAATACAACAAATACAATTTATACGAGATCACATTTAGTATATGTAAAGAAGGAATAGTTATAATTTAAAAGAGTATTTTAATCGAGAATGAGATCCTTGCCATGCCTGAATAGCTTTAACAATCAACCTGTGCATTTTATTTTTTTTATTATTATTAAAAATTTCCACCTCCTGCTCCCTCCCAATTCCCTCCCTCTCCCCTACCCCCCTCCATTTCCAGTCGCTCAAAGACAACTTTAACCACTATTTTTCAGAGATTTGAAGTAGCCATTGCCTATTTCTCTGCCCTGTAGATTTGTCACCCCTTTTCTTCTTCAGTTACTCTCCCTTTTTTAAATTTTCTCACAGTGATACAATACAGTATGTCTATCATTTTGAATTAATATTACACTTAGTATAAAATGTTATCTGTTCAATAGAAAGACAAGCTATCACATATAGAGTTGAGCAAATCTCAGAAGTTCATATTGAGCCCTAAGGCTTGTGGGCTTTGGTGCTACTTTATTACTACAGAGGCACAGTAAAGCTGAGCCAAGCAAGGTGAGGTGCTGTGGTATGTAAGTAAGCAAGACATGTCCCCTTATCTCATAGTGTCTCTTCCTATAAGGCTCTGAGTCGGGGCATTCAGAGACATGGTAATTTTTCAACTTGAAGAATGATCAGAAGTTTGGTTAGTGGAAAAGAAAGGAAAGACAACTTTGGCAGAAAGATCCACACATGACAAAGAATAGAGGCTAGAGTCACTCTAGGGTTGAGCTAAGAAAGGATCAGTAACCTGTATAACTCCATTCCTTTTGGCTAGTTTCAGCAGCTTGTCTTACCCCTTGATAAAAGCAGTATACACATACACATGAATGTTGCTTAAGTTAGTATACTTTAACCTTCATATCATGGCATTTCCAAGTGGTATTATTTCAAATCTGAGGGATACCCTCACTCACTGCTGTGCTGGCCCTTATTCCCCCCAGAATAGGACCTTCCTGAAAGTAGCTACACACAAACTCAAAAGAAATCACCAAGAATTGGTTCTTACAACTCCATTTATGGCTTTCAAAGAAAACAAAGTGCATTTGTACAACCTACTAAAAAAATGCTACTTTTAAAGAACAGAAAATTCATCTAGTCATAATATGCTCAAAGGACATTTCAATCCTACCTTCATTGAGTAAGCTAAATTAATTTATTATTAGATCTTTGAGAGTTGTGCACTGTTTTGATTATATTCACTGCCTCCCCCCAATTCAATTTTCTATCCTTTGGGAAAAAAAAACCAACCTTTCAACTATATTTCAGTGAATCAAAGCTAACTATTTTAAATTGTAATCTGAACTTTACAGATGGAGAACATCAAACAAAGTCTTATGAAACTTCTGATATTTGCCTAAAGTTTTATTAAATATTATGGTAAACAGGCAAAGGGGTACCAAGCACAGAGTTTCAAGAAAGTATAGTCTAAATAGGAAAGCATGCTCTGAACAGAATAACAGTTCTGTATAGACAAGGGATATATTTGAGACCTGAAGCTCTTTAGTTAGCTCACAGTCTTGCCAACAAAAGCAGTAATTCACTAACTTTTAACAAAATAAAAATATATTTTTATTTGGTAAATATGATAACAACAACCATAGTTTCAATTTTTAGGTTGCTGGTGGTGGTGGTGGCGGGGGTTGTTCTATGTGGTCCAGGCTGACATCAAACTCATATTCTTCCTGCCTTATTCTTTAAAATAGTTGAGATCTAAGTAAGTGTCCTCACATCTAGCTGAGTATCCTATTTTGAGGCAAGAGATCATTAAGTACTGAATGCAACTTGGTCATTAAATTATTATTGTTCATAACAACAACAAAAATAATAATTTTGAGTCAAGTTCAGGCTACACAGTACAGGCTGTCCCCTGAGTGCTAGGATTATAGGCATGATACCAAGCCCAGGAATTTGTTTTTTAATCTTTAAAATATAATGTTCAAAAAGTTTGTCCCTTTCAGATGTTTTCAAAACTTGATTCCATTATTGTTTCACAATTCATCAAATGACCTGATAACCAACAAGATGTTGTCATTTCACCTATTTTAAAAAGCAAAGACCTAAGTTTATCTCTGACAGAATCACTAACTAAACGTTTTTTCAAATCATACAGAAAACAGATAATAGGGCTGGAGAGATGGCTCAGAGGTTAAGAGCATTGCCTGCTCTTCCAAAGGTCCTGACTGAGTTCAGCTCCCAGCAAGCACATGGTGGCTCTCAACCATCTGTAATGGGGTCTGGTGCCCTCTTCTGGCCTGCAGGCATACATAAAACAGAATATTGTATACATAATAAATAAATAAATAAATATTAAAAAAGAAAACATAATAAATTTGTTTACAATTCCTACTAGTTATACTTAACATTAAAGAGGTCTTTCTTTGTCATCTTTCTATTCAGTGCTTGTTTGGGTTTGTTTGTACTTACTGTTAATCTCTCTTTACAAATGACAACACAAACTAGTGCTATTATGCATGGAAATTAAGTATGCTGATAACTGTGTGAAGGGAACTGTCAGTGAAGAAAATAGTAGAAACCTGTAACTATTTATACCTCATGTTTTATTTTGAAAATGAAGCTTTTGGACATGATATATTTTAAATGAAAATGTTATATTTTAAATGAAACTCTTTTATGGGGGAAACAGGCCATTTTCAACATATGCTTTGCTTCAATTCAATATTGTCTAGTACATTTCAACTAACACTTTATTCCCTCAAGAAATGTTAAGAATGGCAGGTTTTACTTCAATAAACATTTATATTGTTAAAAATATTCCAGGACTTTGAAAAAATTACAAGATGGGGCAAACTGTTCACTACAAGATCATCATAGTGAATTTTGTTTGTAAAGGGCAACAGAAACCAAGCAAATGAAACTACTAGTAATACTGTGTGACCTTAAATTATCATTTACAACGACAAAACTAAACATTTTCATTTTCCCCCTTGTGATAATATGTACAGCTCAAGAATCTGTTGGCAAGTCAAGAGAAGAAGAAATTTGTTTTGAATAATTTCTGGGGAAGTCCAATCTAAGAAAAGGGTTTTTCAAGGAAACACTTTAAAACCACTGTAAGAAGTCTGCCATCCAAACATACCACTACTGTGTCATGTTACGTGCAAATTGTCACAACCAATAGGAATAAAGACATCACATTTTCAGTTGCCTGGCTTAATCATGTTTATAAATGAAAGAAGTAAAGTCAACCTGTCCAATAGGAAAACAAACATTTGTCTAAACATACAAAGCTCTATCCCCTGTTGTTTAATTTCAGCAATACTATTCTTTAAAATCATTGTGTACCAAATTGTGTCAAATACTGATCAGTTTTGATTGCTAAATTATATCTCTGAGATCTCAACTAAAACGACTTCTGTCTGCACAAGCTAAAAGGGATCACTTTCCACCTGTAACTGCGGCATTCTTGATAGTTGGACCTAAAATACAAACTGTTACTCATTTGTGTATATTTACAATTTTAGGATTCACAGATGCAGATCCCACCCAGATCTAGAAATGTGGTACATGGGGGTCTTCAAAAAAATTCTTCAAATGAACAGAAGCAATAAAATAAAAACATAGAGAAAGAAACAAGGCCTGGATCTGAGATTCACAGGAAAATATTCAAAGCAGCTCTTACCCTCCTCTTCTATTACCAGCCAGTTACCAATTTTATCGCACTGATCTTTTTCATCTACAGTCCAGTTACCATCAAAGTTACTAAAATGCTGATCTCAAGTTGCTCTACTGCAGTAGCCTCTGCCTTGGCTATTCTGACCCCATTCTCTCCCACACCCACTATAAAAAGGGGCCAGATGTAGTTCTCCAGGGCTCTCCATCCCATATCATCTCTCCAAAGACAAGTAACACACTCATGGGTCTCCTTTCAAATCTTTACAGCCTCACCCTGATCCCTGCTTTCACATTCTTAACAATTCTTATTCCATTGGATTGCTTTTGACAGTATCCTCTATCTTAACCTTGACACTGCATGGTCACATAATCCCTTCCTAAAATACCCATTGCTTTAATGAAAAGTCCATTCTTCTACAAAAATTTCCTAACCTATTGGAACTTTTCCCATTATCTCCCTGGACAAAGAACATACACTGTTCACATTGTTCCTTAAGCACCTTATTTTACCTTCCTAACTGGTTGGCCCCTGGAGAATAACCGCGTTAGGGTTTAGTAGTTTTCTTGCTAGTCTCTAGGGCACACACTCTCTTTTAAGCATTGTACCCTCACATGTTATTAGGTAATTTTGTGTAACTCACCAAACCTGTCTCTGAGCCTCAGTTTCCTCATCTATAAAACAGAAACAATGCTCATCACAATTGTTTAAAGGATAAAAGCAAAACAAAACAACAAAAACCCTAAAATAACCTCAAAAAAATGTTCAGTAAATACATTGAGGATTACTGTTAATTTATAACTGACAATATATATAAGTATAATATGTAAGTATATATACTTATATGTAAGTATATATGTATGTATATACATGTATAAACACACACTTTTTAAAGAGCACCATTTAGTCACGAAAAAGTCTAGTCATTGTCCATGGAGTGTTATTAAAAAGTGGAGAACTAAGACTGGGTGTGGTGACACGTTTAATTTCAGTATTCAGGAGGCAGAGGCAGGTGGATCTTTCTGGGTTTAAGACTAACTTGATCTACAAAGTGAGTCCCAGGTCAGTCACAGATACAGAGAGACTACCAGGGAGAAAGGAAAGAAGGGAGGGAGAAGTGTAAAACTATAATAATAGATAAATAATCAAGATTAAAAGTGGAACTGCTTTTGATTTGAGTGGAAAATAAAAGCAACAATATGATCAATATAAGTGAGAATTTCTTTATTCTTACTAATAAAGTTATACTTATATAAAGTTATGAATGGCAGAATAAATGACAAGGGAAGAATATATGGTCTTTGCGTGATTTTCATGACTCGGTTCTGCCATGATGTATAATTTAATCTAAATTCAAACAACTTTCCAGGAGTATAGGGACTTGGTCACAGGGCAAGGTTTGCCATCCTGACTGCTCTTTCATAATCTATCATATCTTTGTTAACACTCATCTATCAACCTTATTCCTAAGTACACATTCTTAGAGAAAATCAGATTCTCTTTTTATCCAAAGGCATTTGTAAATTTCTGGGGTTCCCTTGCAGACAACCATTTTTTTTCCTTTGGTCACAGAATTATGCCCAGTGCTTTTTCCTTTTTAAAAAAAGGATAGGTCTTCTTAGAGGCAGTGCACAGTATGGGCCCACAGCTGTCTTTGAAGAATGACATGCTGTAATTTGGGATGTCCAGAAATATATATTAAATATTATAAATATAGATAAATTAATATATATATAACAAATTGCTTTATGACCCGCATTTGCACCCAAAACTGGGAGAAAAATCTCCTAAGATCTCCAGGTAAAGTTTTAACAGTAGCATAAATTTGCTTTCAAAATTAAATATTCTACACTGTAGCATTCTGGCATGTCAAAGAATGATTATTAAATCTCAGAGAGGTGCCAGACTAGAAGATCAAAGGGCAAAGTAGGAAAAAACAAGTATATAAACTACTTGCCAAATTTAATACAAAAATATTTTAAACAGAATTATCAAACAGAAGTGGGAAAGAGTCATGTCAGTCAATGTAAGAATTTTAAATATTATTAAAATAGATTTTTAAGTGAGACATCTCTTTAAATGAACAGTCATGTCATTTCATCCAAGTTATTTGAAACTTATTGATCTTATCATTTGTGCAAGGACCAGACTGTCATCAGTTTGCTGAAAGGATAATGGAGCACTCCCAAACTGTTATGATAGGTTACATGCAAACTGCCGTCCTCATTTAAACAGACAGAATAGCACAGGAGAAAAAAATTTCAACCTCAGCAATTGTATATTACAGGATAAATTAGCAACCTGGTCTTCTTTGCCTCACATCAAATTCAATCCCATAGTCTTGTTATTTTAATTTGCAATCAGAGTTTGAACATCAGAAGATGTACCTGAGGTAGGTTAAAAAGCCCCATGCAAGCTATCTTCTCCTGCTACATTGTGAGCACAGAAGCAACAATTACCAGCAATTGTATTTTACCACTATAGGACAATACTAGAACAGTTAAAACTGTTGCTAGGCTAGCAAGCGGGGAAAATGTACTTTAAATGAGTTTATATGGAAAATTACATTTTGGAGGGAAAAAGTTCGGTGAAGGACATGTATCTCTCTGTATGGGTAGCTAAAAAAATCACTTTTAGTATATTCAAGCCTATTCTATAAAATACTCTCGCTCAAAAGCGAGCTACATTCCTAGGTTATAATGGGTCACAACTAAGTACATAGTACCTTGCTTCCGGAATAATTTTGCTTTGTCTGTCAACTGTCAACAAAGCACAAAGAGCTCATGCAACCTAGCCATGTACTGTAGATGTTAGAGATCTAACAAAATACAAATAATAAGAATACAAGATTTCATAGCTACCCTGCTTTCACTTTACATGAAAAACTGGAAGAGTTTGTCTCTCGACATTTCATTCATCTCTGTTGTATCAGAAATCTTTTCATAAAAGACTCTCTCCCTGACATGTGAAGCTGCAAGTGACTTGGGGATGTAATATTCCAACTGTGATGATGTCTTCCTCTCTAACAGTTATAAATGGACATACCAAGTTAAGGCACATATATAGTTATTTCAGCATGAAAAGGGAGTAAAGAATCAAATGGAATGAGATGGTAAAATGGCTACTCTAGTGCTTACACTAATATTTTAGTGATGAAACCACTAAAGAGAAATTGTTTATTATTTCTATCATCGTTTCAAGTTGTCACTCTAAAACACAAAAACAAAACAAACAAAAAATCCACTATCTTACCTTTGTATTCAAAATAGCAAATTTTAAAAGCAAGCTCAAAGCTCAGTTTCATCAACGTGTGCACAGGGGAAAGGGAAAAAAAAGGCTGAAAGGAACTACCACAAAAATGACAGCACTAGTTATCTTTACAATATCTCTTCTGTATTTCTTTTTACAAAAAATTAATTTAAAGTCTGAAAACAGTTACTGATAACGGAAGAATTTTGCACAAGGGCGTTCACTACAATACCTGAAAAATATTCTAAGCATCACGTTTGGTTACCAAGATGAATTTGCAGAGAATATGCTCATGGGGGGAGCACAGGAGAAAATTTTTTCTACTAATACTAAAGTTTCAAAATGAGTGAATTTAATCACACAAACATCTCTTAAATAGAAAATGACAGGACATGTTTGGGGAGCATTAGAATCATTCATTGAATTAAGCCACATACTAAAATGCATAATCTCTTATGTAGTATGATCTGAATACATTTCTTTATGATTAATCTCTCTAGGTAGGTAATCAGTTTTAAGAGAGGTATCCTGTTCCCCACACGCTCTCCCCTGCTTGGATCCAATGTGAACTCAGATCAGCCCAGATGTCCCTGGGCAATAATCAAACGAAAGAATTCAATCAGAAGGGTAGTCACAAACAGTCCCTCATCACAAATTTTTTTTTTGCTTAAGTCCAGCTAAAAGTAACTTTGATTTGTTTGTTTGTTTGTTTGTTTCTGTTAGTTTGTAGATACGTATTTGCTAGCACAGTTAAATGAAAGGTGTCTTTGGGTACCAAATAACAATGTTAAATCTGAATCATCTATACAGTTGCCTCATAAAAATCGGAATGGAGTTCACACCATCACCAGGCAATGTTTGTTCATTTAACTTTAATTATTTTCTCCTTGAGAATGGTACTAATGAAACTGAATATCTTTGATGGTCTCGAAGGGCCGTTTGAATAGTCTGTAAACAGAACTAAGGAGAGACAAGAGATCTGGCTGAGCCAGGGGGTTGCTAGGTGATACAGAATGTAAACCCACAAACTTGTTAAGGTTTGCTTTGCTTTCATGGTACTTTCACACACTTTCAAAAGTTTTAAGAACTGATTTTTCAGGTGGTCATTACAAAAAAAGAATCACTCCCTCCAAATTCACTCTGCACAGATGCTCTGTAACATTCAAAAGAGACGAAATCCATCTGACCTTTGGCTGTAGCATGGGAAACTTTTCGGATTTTACAGAAACATAGGATTATATTCTTTCTGGATACCCACAATTTAAGAAACATTAATGTGGATTCTAGTATTTCAAAAAGACATTCCCAATCCCTCATCCAACCTTACTTAAAATAAAGATTTCTTCTGAAGAGGGGGGGGAAATGTGATCACCGCTCAAGAGATTTGGGACACAGAAACTTAAAAGGCATGGCAAATACCTCAGTACAGATCATCATGCTGACAACCCTTTCGGTTCAGCCACTTTCTTCTCTTCTTCCGGCCAGTACCAGGACTGCCTGCCTGTGCGGTTTCTCCTGCCCACCCCCTCCCCCAGCCTCCTTTTTTAAGTAGCTGATCAGAGATTGTCCAGTAAGAGCACTTTATTAGATCATCAGCCAGAGGGGTTCACAAGTACTGAGAGCAATGGGCTCAAATGCGGCACATCAGTTTTAATAGACCAGGGGCTACTAGTAAACTGCAGATACTGCTGAGAACTTTTCATGCACTGAACTCTTGAAAAAGCACCGTCTCTCCAGCTTAAATGCAGCTGCCTCTTTCAATGCCGCAAATGGGTAAATTTGACAAAAAAGCCACCATTAAGACTACATGAAAGGCTCAAGACAACATCCTTTCAATGCTTTGTACTTCAGTAATCAGATGTACTTACTCACCCCCTCCCCCAAACCTGATCAAGAACTATTTCTGAATGGTAGGAAATAATTCCACTTTGTACATCTTTTAGTTAATCAAGACTTTCTATTCAGCAATTTGACCTTTTGTTCAAAACAGGATTATCAGTTTTTTCGCCAGTTACCAAGGGCGACTCGCATGGTGAACATAATTGCAATAATTTGCAAAACACCATGGCAACCCACATTACAACTAGGTAAATACTGGGCTTTTGTGCTACATTGTTATTTTCAGAGATGCTGAAGTCAAAGAACGAATGACAAATGAACACAAAATTTATATTTGCTTTGTCTCAAAAGAGAAGAAAATTGATAACAAGAATTGGGGGGAAACCGACTACAGCTGTAATTTCTAACTTGATTAATTAGGATGGTAACAGTTCTTAACAGTATATTCAACAAACAGCCCTGACTTCGTCTCTCCACCCACCTCTCTCTATACCGCAACCACTATCCCCCCCAACCCCAAATTTTTTCAGCTTGGAGAACAAACATCCCCCATTTGCTCTTTTCTTCAACTTAATGGAATCCTTAATTGCAGAATATTGTTCTCCTGCTCTTCAGGGCAATGAAAACGAGAGAAAGGAGGAGAGTGCCAGGGCAGACAGGGAGCTACAGTCATTTGTCTTCCTGCCTCTTTTGGACACCCCAGGCCCAATGATGAGATGGCATTTTCCTGGTTTCAGCAGCTGTTTCGTAGCAGACAATAAAGTAAAAACTATTTAGCTTTGCAGAAAAACCACTTCTGTCCTCTTGACAACACAAGGTAAGTCTACATGCCGAGATGAAGTTTCATAATTTAAATGCCAGAGCATAAGATGAGAAAATTATGTTAATAATAAAGAAAATAATTTTTTTCTTATAAAGAAATTATTAAATGTGGTACTGTCCAAAAAAAAAGCTATTGAAATGTGTATGTTTGCTATTTAAGGAAGATGTTCAGCAATATAACCACCAATGATCTGAAAACCACTTTATAGTAAGAGATCCCAAGTCACAAAACAATCTAAAATATAAACCAGCTACTGAGGAATTATTGCAAAAATCAAAATAGCACTTTCAATAGATAAGCAGCTTTACATATAACATTATCTATCATCTTTTCACCAATACATGTGACTGTAAAAGTTATATTAGAATGTTTTAAAGGTAGATGTGAGAGGCAGCTTTGATTTTTGTAGTAAAGAAGCAGGTTTTTATTTTCCTAAGAGGCACACATTCTACAATAATGCCCCCCCCTCGGAAATTACCAAAACTGAATTTTTCGTGCAAAATGTAGTATTCAGGGACAAGAAATAAAAAAACAATACACACAGGAAGGGCTTGTACAAGTTCCACTGCCGAGATCTCTAGAGATAAGCAGCTGCAGATGCATTCTGAACACAGCTCAGCTTGCTTTCCTTCATCTGCTGCCTCCTAATGAGAGTCTCTGAAAAGATCTGCATATGTCCCCTAACTTTTGAAAACTCAAATGAACCAGATACTATAATGGGTCTATTCTTATTTTTTCAGGGCTGCACACACATAAGAATTAGTTTGAAGAAATCACAATGTTACATTCTTTAGGATATACCTTGGAAATTAGAGGTACTGTGATACTTTTTTTATTTTTTGAGGAGCAGAAATCAAAAGTATGGCACACATTATATCCTTCCCAGCCAGGAAACAACTGTTCATATTTTAAAAATATGTATTTATTTTCTTGATTGGTTCCAAATTAATAGTATCTTTGTAAAACGCGTCCTACACGAAAAACTGAAATGTTAAGAGAAAATGTACCCTTCAATGTCAAATGACAAAGGGGTAAACAAGCCTTTTTAATTTTTGATGAAATAAAATTGATAGGTAATAAATGGCTTAAAACTCCTGTAACAATTAAGTCCTTTAAGAAACCCATAGGGACAAACAAAATACATTATAATCTGTTCAGAATGCCTTCACTTGTAGTAATTATCTAGTATACCTACTCTTTCCCAAACTGTAATGGTCTCTACTCCAGTGGGTTTTGTTTTTCTTTCTTTTCCTTTTAGCCAACTGGTTAGGATGCTTCTTGCATCAATTTCTTTAGGACTTATCTAAAAAGAATGGTAACATCTAGCCTCCTATAACAGTAATAATGTACTCAAATTCCCTTATCAGAAATGAGAACTACCTAGCAGGTGGATTGCAGTTCTTCAGTTCAGTCCCCATGACCCCTAAAGGATGGTAGCTTGCATTTAAAAGGAAACCTGCATGAAATGCTATCTCCAAATTCTTGCTTTACAATTTGAAACTCTGGCTGCACACTGGAATCCCCAAAGGTGCATTAACACAGGTGGCTAAGCATCATATCTGGGGATTTTGATTGAAGGCTGGGGTGGAGCCTGAGACTCAGCATCTTTAACAGGTTTCCAGGTGCTACTGCTGCTGTTGATTTGGAGACTCACTTTGAGAATCACCAGTGTCATTTAGAATGGGTATTGAGGTTTTAAAAGCTGCCAAGTGATGCTAATATGTAGATAGGGTGAGAATCACTGCTCTGCCTTACTGTCATTTTCTCTCTGCTGTTTAAGATGATTTTCTGAATAATACATTTAATAAATGAATTGTACTTAGGAATAGTCTTCTTAAGTTCTTTTTCCTTCAATATTTCCTTTCTCCTCTTTGCATACTGCTTATGTGGCTATTCTAAAGTCTCTCAAGTTCTCCAGGCAGCATTTGAATTAGCAAAGCCTAAAATAAGATTTAATTCTACCAATAGAATTGACAAATTTTTATACCAAGTGTGTAGTTTAGTACAATTTAAAGAAAGCAACAAAAATAAACTCTAAATATAACACAGACCCTAAAATATGAAATGTACTCTTACCAGAATAAAGTATTTTAAAGGAGGGATTTAAAAGTGTCTATGAGAAACGACTATATATATTTCTTTTTTACAAGTAATATAATATAATGTATTTAAGTCCTAAAATTTAAAGGTGAAAGAGACTTCAGAGCTCTACCCTAATCCTTTACGTATGAGGAAAATGAAGTCGCCCCTCCCAAGTCAATTCCTTGGGGTGTGACTTAACTTCCAACATGATGTTCAAAACGTTGGAAACTAGAGAACACTTGTAATGTGGCTGCTTCAAAGTCAGATGATGTAAGGGTAACACTACAGTTTCCTGATAGTTTTAAATACTCATTATAGACTGGAATATTTTGGATATATTGGAGTAAGTAAAATATAGTATTTTATGATACATTAACAATAATTTGTTAAAAATACAAATGGGGACTGGGAGTATAGCTCAGTGGGCAGAGTTACCACACAAGAAGTCCTGAGTTCAATACCCAGGACTATATAAACTGGTCATGCATGAGACCCTATCTCAAAAAATAAAAATAAAAGAGAAAAAATGCAATTCTAAGTGTTACACGCATTGTTATATAGACTTTTTTCATATAAAGGTAGTACCCTATAAATGCATAGAGATCTGCCTAAGAGTTTCTTGTTCTTGTCTTTTGCCCATTTTTCCTAGTAGGTGGTTCACCTTTTTCTCCTATCCAGCCCATATTAGTTGTTGTACTATTTCTTATCCATCATTTATTTTCCAACTTTATGGCATGTATGTGTGTATACATATATGCAACGTAGAAATTCTATTACTTACAATTTTATGTATTTAGGTGTTTTGCTGGATGCATGTCTGTGCACTATATATGTGCCTAGTGTGGTGAAGGCCAAAAGAGGGTGTCAGATCCCATGCTACTAGTTACAGTTAGGAGGGCCATGTGAGTGCTGGGACCTCTGGAACCTAAGTTCTCTGGAAGAGCAGACAGTGTTCTTATCCACTGAATCATCTCTCCAGTTAACAGAAAAATTTATAGTCAAATTTACTATTTTCCTATTTTGGGCTTCTGAATTCTTATTGTTTCAAAGTGTTCTCAAGTAAGCAGAGCAAGAGGATTTTTGAGTTGTGAAACTACTCCATATGATACTACAATGGTTTATTGTACATTTGTTCACACAAAATGTTTAATACCAAGAATGAGCTGTAAGGTAAACTATGAGCAACAATGTACCAATCGAGTCATGACGGATGTACCACTATAACATGGGATGAGTAGGATGTCTAGGAGAAATATGTTGTGATCCTGAAACTGTTCTAGACACTCATCCATTTTGAAAGAGACTTCCCCAACTTGAGGGTTAGTATTGCTTTTATAGCATCCTTTTCTATCCTAAGAAAGGAGAAAAAATATTCAACTACACATTTTCTAGATGATTGTTATCTACTGGTATGAGCCATTCCCTTATTAAATATTAGTTTCAATTTTGGATCTATTTCTGAATTCTTTCATAGCAATTCTATTTAAATCATTAAGTACTCATGTGGAAAGAAAACAACCATCCTAAATTGTTATGGTCATAGTTCATCTTCATTGTCTAAATTTTACACAAAATTGTGATGTTCTGAAAATCTGAGGAATCCTTAATAGCTAAACTTATAAAATAATATTTAACAGATAAACCAAGAATGCCTTTTAATTTTTTCTAAAGTCTTCTTTTAAGTCCCTCTACAGCATTTTAAAGTTTTCTTCACATTCAGTATTTAAATATTCTTTGGCATTTCATGTATTTTAGTCATTTGTATACATGAAATTTCATTTGTTACACTTCCTAAGTGGTTATTATTTGTATAGCTCAAAAGCTACTGTTCTGAAGTTAATTTTATAACTAGTATTCTTAATAAATATTTTTTGTCTTTTTAGATAAATTTCATTGGGTTTTCTAAGTTTGCAGAAAACTACATACAAGTAATGCTTTATTTCTTCCCTTCCAATTTCTAAACTATATTTCTTGTTCATATTATGATGGTTAGCTCTTTGACAGCTTGGTACTATGATCACCATTTCCACTGGGGTGCTCCTCTAGCCAATTTCACAAGAGTCTTCCATTGTAGACCCATGAATTAAATCACTGAGGAATAGGTCTCTGCATCTGACAAAAGGGAATTTGATTAAGGTCACCACAGAGCCTGTAAGGATCTTTGTCACAAAGTGCCTAAAACTTTTGCTGCTGAATTCAGTTTAAGGATATTAAATGGCTAACTCAATACTAAAATAGCTCCTTTCATATTTGGATATTCAGTCCTCTAAAGAGTCACTATCCCTAATATGGGTTGAATGTAAATTCACGTTTGTTACTCAATCACATCTTTTAGCTCAGATTGAAAACACCACCAAACAATATATGACAAAGGAGTGGTCTCAGTTTGGGGAATTGACACTCTTCTTTCACACAGAAGAGTTACAACAGACAACAGACTAGATGGTGAAGATCTGCTTAAGACAAAATTGCTCTAGTTTTACAACATATACACTATATGTTGCTATAGCACCTCAGGATGTTCTGGAACTCAACACATAGTTCAGGCTTGTAATCCTCCAACATCATTCTCCCAAGTGCTGATGTTACAGATATACACTACCATGCCAGGCACTGTAGTGATAGGGGAGTGGACCTGCTTTTCGTCCAGCCCAGCTCCCGCAAGGCTAGCTTATACCCCGAAATAACAACACACAAATTGTA